>CM046870.1:36859636-37173452 GCA_025617745.1 Heliocidaris erythrogramma | reverse complement strand
TTCATTTTTGCCCCGGGTGCCATAATCCCTATATCATGATTGACACCTGTGCCCCCCCCCCTTTTGAAAATATCCAATATAATCCTGACGAGACTAACTCGAGTCACCTACACGACAAGCGCATAGTTTATCCAAATGCGCCACACAAGCACCTGCATTCATCTTCGCTCGTTTTATTATATTCCTACAATTTGTTTTTTCATGAATATTCATGCCGACCAGTAAAATCAGAATTGATTTTATTATTTGCTAGATAAATCTATGTACCTACCTATTTGCTAGTCTTCCGACTACGCAAGCCATTCGAGTAATAAAGTCACGACAGTGCATATACCCCCCCCCCCCCCCCCCCTAGGATCACGCCTTCCTCTGTGCACGTAACGCATGACGCGCGCACACAATCCTCCTCTTTACAACAGCACCTCAGACAAACTTTGACATGTTGCTAGGCAAGGAGTGGGGTAGGAGGGTGGGACATAGGTAGGTACATAGATTTATCTAGCAAATAATAAAATAAATTCTGATTTTACTGATTTACTACAATAAATCAATGTACCTACCTATTTGCTAGACCAGCACAGATTCAAATGGGGGGCATGTCCCAAGAGGAAGGTCAACAGGAACCCAAGGATGACGTTGCAGCTTGCAACGTCTTGTTAGAAAAAGACTCTTCAGACAGAACATCTTTTAAATAAAAAGATGTGAAGGACGTGGAGGAACGCCAGTAGGCTGCCCTCATAATGTCCACTAGGGGCACCCCTTGGAAAAGAGCCCAAGAGGCACTGATGCCCCTGGTATCGTGAGCACGGGCTTCCCATCAGTCAATAGGGCCTCCGGCCCAGCTGCCTGGATCGCTTCGACTATCCATCTAGAAATGGATTCTCTGGAAGCGGCGGAAAAGGGCTCTCGAGTGATGACCAAAAGCTGATCACTCTTACGAAGAGTCTTAGTCCTATCTAAATACCATTTCAAGGCCCTCACCGGACACCAGACCTTATCCTCCTGCACTGAGGAATGGTCCGACAGCGGTCTAAGAAAAATCTCAACTGGTCCAGAGGAAGCAGTCTGATTTTTGGCAATAAAGGAGGGCTTGGGTATAAGTCGCACACCATGGTTTTCCCAACGGATGTGACCCGGTGTTATACACAGAGCATGAAGAGTACTCCTCCTCTGTGCCGAAGCAATAGCGACTAAAAATAGCGTCTTGACCGTTAAATGGTGAAAGGACGCTTTACCCAAAGGTTCAAAAGGTGGCTTCGCAAGCACGTCAAGGACCTTGGGTAGACTCCAAGAAGGAGTCAGGCTACGAGTTCATGGACGCTGCAAGAAGAAGGAGCGAGTCAACCTAGCCAAAAGAGGGGGAGTTGGAGACTCCCGAACCATCAGCAAAACCAACGTGGACGGCGGCAATAGCCGAACGATAGCCACGTATGGTTGAAATCGATCTACCCTTATCGAAAAGGGAGATCAAAAAATCGGCAATAACACCGATAGGGGCTTCACGTGGCGAGACACCCTGATTCTCGCCACCAAGAAAAGAAGGCCCCTAGACGAGAGTTGTAGAGATCTCTAGTGGAGTCTCTACGGCTTCTCATTACAAACTGGGAGGCCCTTTCGGAGAGCCCCGAGTTTCTGGCGTCTTCCCCAACAACGGCCAGGCAGTCAAGTGGAGGACCGCTGGGCGTTGATGAACAACCCCTCTCGGGGTTGAATTATCAAATCCTCCCTGAGAGGAAGGGAAACGGCTGGCCGGCCAGGAGACTCAGCAGGTCTGGAAACCAATGTCTCGCTGGCCAATGTGGAGCTATCAGCAAGAGCCAAGCCCTGTCCTCCTTGACCTTCCTCAAGACCTGAGGGATCAGAGGAATGGGGGGAAAAGCGTACCCCCGGATAGCTCCCCAATGGAGGGAAAAGGCATCCATCGCCCACGCCTCCTGATCCCGAACCCGCGAGCAATACCTCGGGAGTCGGTGATTGAGGGTGGAGGCGAACAGATCGATCTCCAGAGGACCCCACACCTCTTGGAGAAGAGCAAACACCTCCGGATGAAGAGTCCACTCTGACGGAGGCATTTGCCCCGCGACAGAAAATCCGCGATCAGATTTTCCTGACCGGGAATGTAGGAGGCTACCGGAATAATGTTCATAGACCGGCACCACCTCCACAACTGGGCAGCTAAGGTGTTCAGAGAGGAAGACAGAGTGCCGCCTTGGCGATTGATATAGGCAGCTACTGTGACATTGTCCGTAAGAACGAGTACAGTGCGACCAACAAGACCGGGCCTGAAATGATGAAGAGACAGGCTGACCGCCATCATTTCCAAAACATTGATATGGGGCATAACTCTCAAGTGAGACCAGTCCCCTGAAATCATCTCGCCCCGGCAATGACCGCCCCAACCGAGAAGGGAGGCGTCTGTCGTCAGAGAAACTGACGGAAGAGGTGTACAGAGAGCTTGCCTTGGGCAAGAAACGAACTGTTCGACCAGGGGGCGAGAAGGAGCTTGATATCTCTTGGGAGTGGAATCCACCCCAAAAGAAATCTTTGCCCGGTCTGTAAAACTTGAGGTGCCTCTGAAAGGGCCTCATCAACAGCCTGCAGTCTGGTAAGACGTCGATTAGACTGGCCAGATAGCCCAGGAATTGAAGCCATTGTCTGGCTCTGACCCTGCGGGCTACTCGCAATGACCGTGCGGTCATGGTGATAGTCCGAATTCTGTCCCGACTGGGGCGGGCAAGCTGATTCGGGATATCTATCTCCGCACCCAAGTACACCGGGGTACGTGTGGGAGATAATTCCGATTTTTCCCAGTTTATCAGAAAGCCTAAGTCTTGCGTTAGTCACAGTAAAAGGCATAACTGATCCAACAGGAGGGACTCTGAGTTTGCAACTAGAGCCAATCGTCTAGATAGACGAATAATCGGAGGCCGCGATTCCGTAGAAACGCGGCCAGGGCCGACACTATTCGAGTAAAGACTCGAGGGGCCGGCCTCAGCCCAAAGGGCAGGGCACGAAATCGAAACGTTTCGCCCTGGAACGCGAATCCCAGCAAATTTCTCGACAGAGAGTGAATGGGAATGTGAAAGTACGCGTCTTTGAGATCGAGGGAGATCGCAAGGTCGTCCCGCTTGATCAAGGGCAGAATAGATGCCAAGGTCTCCATGCGAAAATGCACTGGAGGTATAAACCTGTTGATTCTTTTCATGTTTAGAATCATACGTAAACTTCCCGAGCGCTTGGGAATGACAAAAATTGGGGAGAGACAGAGATGAGGATGATCTCTCGCCCTTTCTACAGCGCCCTTTCCCAGCAGCGTGGTGATCTCTGAGGAGATGTGCTGCTGGAAAAGGGCTGACATTGGAGGCGGGCGGATTCTGATGGCGCCGTTTGGAATCGGCTTTATCAGATCTATGTAAAAGCCGTCGCGCACGACGGATAGTACGAAGGCGTCGCCGGAGATTGCCTCCCAAACTGGGAGGAATCTCTGGAGCCGCCCGCCTACACTGTCCACAAGCACTCGGGGTAAGGTATCAAAAGGCCGACTTGGGCCTGACCGTGCCCTTGGCGGCGGTCTTACGCCCCCCTCTTCCTCTCGCCGAGCCTCTACCACGGTTGCTCAGGGTAGGGGTCTCAACCCGGGGGATAGTCACAGTCACTCGACGATTTGAGCGGTTAGCGCCTGTCGAGACCGACTTAGACTTCGGAAAGGACCGAGCAGGCTGAGTGGGCAAGAATTGTCTGGCCATCTCTTTTGCCTGTTTGCGACCCTCTATCTCTTTGAGGAAGACCTCGTTAAACTGGCCCCCAAAGAGTTTGGGATGAGAGGAAGGGATACCCCGCAAGAGAGGCGGGATGTCTTTCTCTAGCACTCCCAGTGTGGAGAGCGCCAGCTTGCGGCGTTGATGCGTACTGTCAATCGCCGCTGATGAGAGCTGAGACCACTGAAGTCCAGCTAACAAAAGCAGGAGTTCATCCAACAAATTGGAGTCCCCCTCGGTCACATTCAGTTCAACTGATCTGGCCCGAAGGCGTAACAGTGAACCCAGGTACGCCGAAAGCCTTAAGCCCGACCTGACTTTGGTTTCAAAGTTCACTAGGGGCTTCTCGGCGGATCTATAGGACTGAGACTTGAAATTGATATTCAAACGTTGTCCCATACCCATAATTTCCTGGGATAAACCCTTGGCTGAAAAGAAGCCCTGGGTATCATCCCGATAGAAAGAGAAGGCACTACCAAAGGGGCGTCGGGTAGCCCGACCCGCATCGGCGAGTGCCTCCCTATCCCCATACTCCTGTTTGAAGTCCTCTGTAAGAGGAATACCAGGAGACGGGCCATGCTGTCTGAATAACAGCGATGGCTGATCACTGTCCGACTGGACTTGGGGGAAAATTTCTGGCATATACTTCTCTAACAGGGCCTTGGCATCTGCCGCCATAGCCTGACAAGGCTGGGGGTCGTAGCCGGCCTGAGATTCTGAAACAGACGGGGTAGAAACCTGCGAGACAGAATCAATTTCGGGAGTAGTAGTCCGGTGGGGAAAATCCCATGGGGGTGGATATGCCCACGGACCAGTGACAGACTCCTCCCCCGGCGGGGCTCCGAGAGCCGCAGGCACGGGAGGAGTAGGTCGAGAAACCGCATTCGGACAAAATTGTCCCAGGTTCTCATGAATATCGGAGACCGGGAAAACACCGGGGTCCGACTCGGGAACATCCTCCATCACAGTGACAACTGACTGGGGAGAACCCGTCTCAGTAGCCGGCAGCGTCGGGGGATTAGTATCCCAACCATGCTGCTCAGCAAAGAGTCTCATTAATCTGAGCAGCTCAGATTGAGAGTCGGGGGGAAGAGAGGGCTGAGCCTTCTTACCCGACTTGGGTTTATCCTTGGATTTACCCTTCTTGGCTTTAGGCTTCTTAGCGGGGGTGTGAGCCACCGTAATAGAAGGCCGTTTAGAAGCACGGGAAGTGTTAGGCTGCAGTATAAAAGCCTCACTACCGAAATTGTCCGGGCCGGGCTCCCCAGTGGGGAGAAGTAATTCGGGCCGCAACTCTAGGGACTGTGCTTCCCCGACCAGAGCCCCGATTCGCATTGACTGCCGAGGAGTGGACGGGCTGCTGCATTGCAGCACTGCTGGAAATAGCACCCGGAGCACTGACGTTGGTCAGTGGCTGGCGGGAACCAGCAGTCTTCCGCTGCGAGAACCTGCTCGAGGAGGAGGTCTTCTTAGCGGGATGCGGATTTACGTTACCGGCTGTAATTCCCCCAGACACACCGACGGTGGTCGGATGTCGGGGGAAGCCAGTAACACTGGGTGAAATCTCGCTAGGCACCCCGACGGTGGTCGGGGTCGGCAAGACCCAGTAACATTAGCTGACCGCTTAGCGGTCTTACCAGTTAATGCCCCCTCCAGGCTCCCGACGGTGGTCGGGGGTCGAGAGGACCCGGTAATACTAGCTACCGCCCCCCCCCCCCCCCCTCCCCCAACTGCAGACGCGGTGGTCGTGAGTTGGAGGGAGCTAGAATTGCTAATGACGGGTGTTCGGTCCGAAGACTTGTGAACACCTAACTTACCTATACAGCCTGTCTTGCTCGACGCTCCCGGTACAAAAATACCAGAGCGAGCAGACAGACTGACGCCCTTACCTCCCCTAACCATCGTGTTTGACTCGCTGGTAGGCGAGCGAAACACAGAGGTCTAACACACTCACTGGGCTGACGCCCTTATAAGTGAGAGTAGTGGACAGGAGGGAAGAAGAATTGGAAGAGCCTGGAGGTAACCAAGACCTCGATTGCTCTTCCTCCGAAGAACTCATTATCACCTGTAAGGAGATATAAAAGAGTCAACAATAAACAATTATAAAGAAAAGGGCGTACAAAGCGAAGTGAAACGGAATGGAATTTTCCCGCGCAATGTGTGGAAAATTCCATTCACGCACTACGAACAAAAGAACACTCTCGTAAGGGTATATGCACACAACAGCCACACACACGAAACACCAACGAAACGTTACAGGGCTGAGCGCCCGGCAAAACGCCAAAGCGAATGCCCTGGGCTACTATACGAAAGAGGTGAAAAGTGAGGTATGAATATAAGCTCAAATATCACCAAAATAAATACGTGACAGACATAAACCGACACTAAACAGATAATAAACAAGTCTAGGACGGAAATATTGGCAAAAGTCACCCAAAAACGCGCTAAAAGAGTAGCAAACTCTGAATTTTTGCGCAAGATAGTGACTTAGCTGCAACCCTTTAGGCTGCGAGAAGGAAAGAGGAGGATTGTGTGCGTGCGTCATGCGTACGTGCACAGAGGAAGGCGTGATCCTAGGGGGGGGGGGGGGGGTATATGCACTGTCGTGACTTTAATTACTCGAATGGCTTGCGTAGTCGGAAGACTAGCAAATAGGTAGGTACATTGATTTATTGTAGTAAATTAGTCTTGACGGCATAAACCGTATTGTCACTTCAATTTGGCGCTCAAATACTGCCCTCTCTCGTCGGTGGCGCAAGTCCTACGAAGAAAAAAAAACGCTTAGGCCCCCCCCCCCCCAATCTTCCACTAAAACTTTAAGACGGGCGTCCTTTGTCATGTGCAATTGTCAATCTCCGTCCAAGAACCCCGCGTACGTTGCTGAGCGACAAGTCCCTAATTATTTGACGTGAGGGATATTTTTAAATGAAATAAGCGTGAAACTAATCAATTATTCGCTAGCGGTAAAAGGTCAAATATCGTTATAAATGAAATGGTTGCTGAAATGGTGAAATCAACATATGCGACCATTGCAGATTGTTTACCATTGTCATTTGTAGTAATCACATCCACGTCCGAAAATGGTATGTTTACAACTGATTTGTCATAGTAATGGTCAGTTGCATGTAGCACCTCCAAAGGTGACCAAGATAAGTATGGTTTCCAACAGCAGTAACTGCGTCTATAGGGGTGACTTTGACAGTATTGTAAACAAAAGAGTAATAATTAATGCATCTATATGCGACCACAATGAGTACAGTATACAACTGCAATAATCACTACTGACCCGATCACGTCAAGCATTGTTCACAACTGTGGTAAGTACCTTCAATATATTTGTAACCATGATGTATTAATGATCATATAAATGATGGCATACGGTAATAAAGAGTTTCGTTTAGCATAAATGACACTGGACCATGACAAGTAAACTATATCGGCCGTAATCTTATCGAAGATATGACAGAGATGACTGTAGTTTCTTACTGCAATAAGCACATAGCAAGCATAGGAAGCAGCCATGCTATAACTGCAATAACTGCAAACATATCAAGGTTTGGTTTAAATTGTTATAACCGATATGGCTGTTATTGCGATTGCATGAAAGTACCTATATAGATAAGTTCAAAGTATGAATTGGGCATATCCAGGGGGTGTTTCACAAAGACTAACAGTCGCACTTAAATTCCTAGTTGTGTGCGGTATATGACACATCACCGCCTTGGTCAGATCATGCTCAGGGGCCGCACGCTATTGGGTAATCTACATAGGTAATCTACCAATGAGATTACGCGTTTAATACCGTATGCGCATTGGCACTTACGCATGACTTTAACTAAAACCAAAACTTAACTCTTTGTTAAACACCCCCTGGTTAGTATAGCAACCAAGAACATGTTCCAGTCGTTCGTAAAGTCATTCGTAACGGTACGAACAGCTTTATGAAACACCCCCAGGTATCGTTGTTGTTGAAGGTGTAGACATGGCTGCAAGAGCATGGTCATATAAGTATAGTAAGTACTCTTTATAATAGCAATATTTATTTAGATATCATCGTGGTAAGTATCATTGGAGGTGCTGTAAACTAGATACAACTATCATAGGATTCTTATGTAACATTAATATAGTGATATTGTACCATGGTATAGTACTCATCCAAGTTGAATGACTTTAAAAGAGTAATTATCAGTCCTTTTTATTTCTTTTTTATTAACCATGGTAAATACTCTTAGAGGCTGCAATGAATCTTGAAAAACTCATGATAGGTTTATTTTGAAATATTGAGTACTCTTCTAACTTGCTAGAATATTAGAAATAGCCATTTTAGGCTCAATTGGGAAATTCGTCATGGCCATATATCATGTATATAAGGAAAGGCCCATGAAATATTCATGTGGGGAGACTTTTTCCCCAACTTTTAACGGTTCTCAAATTTGTAATACTAGTCAGGAAAAAAAAACTAAATCTTGTCAAGTCTGAATACTAGCCAGAAAAAAACAATAAATTTTGTCAAGTCTGAATTTTGCACCCTTTCGTAAACGTTGCTTTGGCTCACTCGAGCTTAAAATATTGCCAGATTTTTTGGTGTCATTTGTTAGAAGAAATCCTAAGCTATCCAAAGGTATGAACATTTCCTCCGGATATTTTGAAACATTTATTTTTGGAGACTTTTTTCCAACTAACTTTTTGGGGGACACACTGTATAACAGCAGAACGCAAAGTACTAAATTATGAGATATAAAGGCGAAACCAAAATTCAAACAAGAATTAGGAAATATACACATAAATCAATTACAAAAGTCAATCAATGCGTGTGTCAAGAGCAAATGGTTATTGAATAGAAAAAATACAGAAAACAGTGATTTTACAGAGCGATCTTACTTACTGTTATTAAATCTGGTAAATCAGCTTTATACCTGAATAAATTCAGTAATTATAGATAAATATCACCTATTATAACTTTAAAATGATAGTGAGGACAGTGCTAAATGCTGAATAACACCTTTCTAATCTTCATGATGTCCATGCACGTAAAAGCATAAGCTAGCATGGCTATAGTAGGAGATGGAAGCTTGCAAAATAACAAGTAAAAGCTTGATAATGAAAGAAAATCCTCTTTTAATAGGCATTTACTAATCTTGCAAGCTTTTTTAGGAATACCAGTTTTCGCTAGTCTGTGAAAGCGACCGCTATAGAAAGAAAACAAGTTTCTGCTTATGTTTGCTAGCAACTACTTAATTGGAATATCTGCATACACAAGCAAAAGTTTAGAACGAGCATTTGCTAGGCCTTTAATCGATATGGGATATGGTCTTGGCACAGTCTTAGTCGATTCCGAATCGGACTTTCAGATCTCGATGTTTGTCCTTGATGTAATTGTAGAGTTCGTAGTCAACAGCAAAAAGTTCTGTGACTGTGTCATTAAGTTCTTTTGACAATTGCTGCTTGTTATTCATCTTACTTGACTTTACCATGCTGTTTTCTGTAGAAGAGAGAATAGCAGGTCATTTCTAAGAACGAATAAATTTCTAAGAGCTGCCAATATATCTCATTTCATTGGATAGTTTTATATTGCATTTATTGCAATACCTTGATTCAAATATATAGCTTTACATTTTAAAAAATAAATCATGTCACATTAATCAAACAATCAAGAAGTGAAGTAAATCAACAACCAATTAAGAAAATAGGCAGAGAAAATTGTAGACATGGCTTACCTTCGTTAAGAAGTGAAATGTACAGCTCTGTCATGCCATTGTACATGTCAGGCAGAAGCTGTTCTAGAACTCTCAGAGACGCTTCGTAATCCTCAGTGATACCGATGAATGTGTAGTATTTATCCATGTTTGACTTCGCTTGCCCCAAAGCCCATTTAGGGTCTGTCCTATTATCAGAGAGAAAAAAAAATATTAATATTTAATATACTCAGCTCCGGAACTGCGCATAACGACTGCCCCTATATTTAACAGCCCCCCCCCCCCCCCAACCTAATACATCAAACACACCCTCTAAACCTGGGTCACTAGGATTCGGAGGGGTCACTAGGATTCGGAGTGGTCTGTCGGGATTTCCGAAATCATGCTCACGCGGGGAAATAAATTTTGCGGCTAAAGGGACAGTTGCCGTGGTTTCTTTTATTTTGTTTGGACATGCACTTGGGACCCTTTTCAGAAAAACCTCGATACTCTGTCAAAGTTTGCATAGAAAGAATTATCTATCAAACAAAATTACATTTTTTAAATGTTATACACCCGTCCATTAAACGATACGGTTTTATATACTTACCTACATCTTGGACTAAAACCGCAGAAAATTTTAGTATACAATGGTCTGGTACACACTTCGTATCGGCCCTCAATACACTCTTCTATAGACTTATGAAGTATGTAAAGACAAAATAAAGCAAAAATGTCAAATTTCTAGATATCTGCCTGGTCTGTTACACCCTTTATGTCTTCGATGAAGACAAGCTAAAGGTTCGAATATCAAAATCCGTAAAAAGATATTTAAAACTTAGGTGTTATCACTACCTTAAAGGCATTCAGTAACTTTGTGGAAGCGTGATTTAATAAATTGTTGAATTTTGATATCTGTCTTGTATAATGATGTTCAGAAGGATAAATAAATAGCCAGGCATAGAAAGGTTTTCAAATATATAATGCTATTATTAAGATATCTGTGACTGAATACTCCCATTTACGAAAGCGTATGGCCATACGCTTTAGTCTAACACTGAGTCAATGGGGAAAATGAGTCTGGCATTTCCGGTCATTTGCATATGTTTACTTTTGTGAAGCACATGGTGATTTTGAAGTGCTTTTTTCCCCATGGGCTTCATTTTTACACCATATTACATACACTGATAGCATGTAAGGCCAGACAGCTCATATTCTGTCAAGACTCCACAAAGTTACCCAATCACTTTAACTATGTATACCTGGTATAGGAGAAAGGAGGGGTCAGGTGGATACGATACGAGCTCTTTCATATAATTGACGAATTACTAGATTTCGGGTTGAATTGAAACGATTGAGGGTATCTGGCTATCTGCATGTTTTATCGCATAGCAGTTGTTAGAAAAGAATGGGTTTGCTCTATCAGATATAAGAATTAATTTTGTAGTTTATAATTTTATTGAAATAGACTGAATTGTGGTCGTGTGAGCAATTTAATCTCACAAAAATAATAAATTCAAGCCATGCACCCATACCTTACAAGCCAAGTCCAACTATGAACTCTGAGGAAATGGTAAAGATACACAACGGATCGGGGTTTTTTACGATAAAATAGAATAAAATAAAAGCAGGGTCACAATTGAGAAAGAAAATACATAATTATGTACAAGTAAAACATTAGGGTCATCAGAGTTTGGGGGTATTTTCTGAATATCATCAGATATACCAAAAAAAAACCACCAAGAAACAATAAAAATGAAAACAAGTCGTATTGTATCGTGTGGTGGTCTTACCATACATGTAGAATGAAATTATAATTATCCTGTATACTACATGTACACAAATTGATAACGATAATTTCTTTAAAGAAAAGGTTGAGTTGTGGGAAGAGTAAAAACATTAATTTAATAATAATAATAATACCTGGCATTTATAAAGCGCCTTTCCCAAACTGGCTCAAAGCGCTAGATATAATATTACCCCGGTCAATGGATTCTGGCACGCCCGCACACAGTATGCACATTCTCCACTCCCTGGGGAGCATTCCAGCCAGTCGCCTGTTAAGCGCACACATGCTAAGCAAAGGACATTAACTTTCGCCATCCTACCGGGTACCCATTTAACACCTGGGTGGAGAGTGGCAAATGTTTGATTGATTGATTTTATTCGTCAGATAATATACATGACATATCATGACAGGATAGCCCATGAAAGCCGAAAAGGCTTATTTCCAATGGGGTTCTTGAATGTAGATTAACGTCTTGCCAAAGGACGCTAGTGCTGCGGTGGGATTCGAACCCCGGACTCCGTGGTTCACAGTCACAGTCCGGGGACTTATCCACTGATCCACAACACCTCTATTGTCACCTTTCCTATTCCCTTTATGTCAGTTTGGAAGATTATCATAGAAGAAATGGCATTTGAAGAGCAATCCTCTTCAGGGGACTTCACAATCAAAACATGACAAGAAATTATTTAAAGATAAAGTTGGGTTCTTCTGGTCATGAAATTGAATTTTGAGAGATACTCTCTCAAAGTAATTGGGAAAGGTTGATCACACAGCACATTAGATTTGAAGTATGCTGTAAGGTTTTGGAATCCCCAAATAAGAATTTGACTCAGTCCTGCTGAGAGCAGCATGCACTGCAACAGAATTGTAAAATCAGCACTGATTTTCTTATTTACTATATAAATATAATATACCTACCTATTATGTTAGTCACTTGACAAGACTACGCTAACCCGTTTGAGAACTTAACACAAATGAGTCACAATATTGTGCGCACCCCCGTAATCCTATTGTCCCCTTCGCCACTCACCAGCAGCAATACGCAACGGCCATCTTCCTCTTTTGCGAGCAACCCCAAGTAGAAAAACATGTTGCTTGCGAGGGGAAGGAGGGAGGGTCATAGGTAGGTATATAGATTTATATAGTAAATAAGAAAATCAGTGCTGATTTTACAAATTTACTGCAATAAATCATATATACCTACCTATTATGCTAGACCCATTTAAAAACCGGGTGGCATGTTTTATGAGAAGAAGGGAACAGGATTACAAAGACACAGCGGCCTTCAAGGTAGCTGACGCAAAAATTGCCTCACCTGCAGGGTCATCCCTAAGGTAGCAAGAAATGAAGGAATTGGGCGAACGCCAATAGGCAGCCTTCAAAATATCATTAAGCGTCACACCTTGAAACAGAGCCCAAGAGCTGCTGACACTACGAGTGTTATGAGCATGGGGCTTACTATCTGACAAGAGAGCCTCTGGGCCGGCGGCCCGAACAGCCTCGACAATCCATCTAGAAATGGAATCAAGAGAAGCAGGAGAAACGGGCTCTCGAGTGATCAGGAACAACTGATCATCTTTGCGCCACACAAGCAACTGCAAGTCATCTTCGCTCGTTTTATTATATTCCTACAATTTGTTTTTCATGAATATTCATGCCGACCAGTAAAATCAGAATTGATTTTATTATTTGCTAGATAAATCTATGTACCTACCTATTTGCTAGTCTTCCGACTACGCAAGCCATTCGAGTAATTAAAATCACCACAGTGCATATACCCCCTAGGATCACGCCTTCCTCTGCACGTACGCATGACGCGCGCACACAATCCTCCTCTTTACGAGCAGCCTCAGACAAACTTTGACATGTTGCTGGGCAAGGAGTGGGGTAGGAGGGTGGGACATAGGTAGGTACATAGATTTATCTAGCAAAAAATAAAATCAGTTCTGATTTTACTGATTTACTTCAATAAATCAATGTACCTACCTATTTGCTAGACCAGCACAGATTCAAATGGGGGCATGTCCCAAGAGGAAGGTCAACAGGAACCCAAGGATGACGTTGCAGCTTGCAACGTCTTGTTAGAAAAAGACTCAACTGACAGAAAATCTTTTAAATAAAAAGATGTGAAGGACGTGGAGGAGCGCCAGTAGGCTGCCCTCATAATGTCCACTAGGGGCACCCCTTGGAAAAGAGCCCAAGAGGCACTGATGCTCCTGGTATCGTGAGCACGGGGCTTCCCATCAGTCAATAGGGCCTCCGGCCCAGCTGCCTGGATCGCTTCGACTATCCATCTAGAAATGGATTCTCTGGAAGCGGGGGAAAAGGGCTCTCGAGTGATGACAAAAAGCTGACCACACTTACGAAGAGTCTAAGTCCGATCTAAACACCATTTCAAGGCCCTCACCGGACACCAGACCTTATCTTCCTGTACCGAGGAATGGTCCGACAGCGGTCTAAGAAAAATCTCAACTGGTCCAGAGGAAGCAGTCTGATTTTTGGCAATAAAGGAGGGCTTGGGTATAAGTCGCAAACCATGGTTCACCCAACGGATGTGACCCGGTGTGATACAGAGCATGAAGAGTACTCCTCTGTGCAGAAGCAATAGCAACTAAAAACAGCGTCTTTACCGTTAAATGGTGAAGGGACGGCTTACCCAAAGGTTCAAAAGGTGGCTTCGCAAGCACGTCAAGGACCTTGGGTAGACTCCAAGAAGGAGTCAGGCTACGAATTGATGGACGCTGCAAGAAGAAGGAGCGAGTCAACCTAGCCAAAAGAGGGGAGTTGGAGAATCCCGAACCATCAGCATAACCAACGTGGACGGCGGCAATAGCCGAACGATAGCCACGTATGGTTGAAATCGATCTACCCTTATCGAAAAGGGAGATGAAAAAACACCAATAGGGGCTTCACGTGGCGAGACACCCTGATTCTCGCACCAAGAAAAGAAGGCCCCTAGACGAGAGTTGTAGAGATCTCTAGTAGAGTCTCTACGGCTTCTCATTACAAACTGGGAGGCCCTCTCGTAGAGCCCCGAGTTTCTGGCGTCTTCCCCAACAACGGCCAGGCAGTCAAGTGGAGGACCGCTGGGCGTTGATGAACAATCCCCGAGAGGGGTTGAATTATCAAATCCTCCCTGAGAGGAAGGGGAAACGGCTGGCCGGCCAGGAGACTCAGCAGGTCTGGAAACCAATGTCTCGCTGGCCAATGTGGGGCTATCAACAAGAGCCAAGCCCCGTCCTCCTTGACCTTCCTCAAGACCTGAGGGATCAGAGGAATGGGGGAAAAGCGTACCCCCGGATAGCTCCCTAACGGAGGGAAAAGGCATCCATCGCCCACGCCTCCTGATCCCGAACCCACGAGCAATATCTCGGGAGTCGGTGATTGAGGGTGGAGGCGAACAGATCGATCTCCAGAGGACCCCACACCTCTTGGAGAAGAGCAAACACCTCCGGATGAAAAGTCCACTCTGACGGGAGGCATTTGCCCCGAGACAGAAAATCCGCGATCAGATTGTCCTGACCGGGAATGTAGGAGGCTACCGGAATAATGTTCATAGACCGGCACCACCTCCACAACTGTGCAGCTAAGGTGTTCAGAGAGGAAGACCGAGTGCCGCCTTGGCGATTGATGTAGGCAGCTACTGGACATTGTCCGTAAAAACGAGTACAGTGCGACCAACAAGACCGGGCCTGAAATGATGAAGAGACAGGCTGATCGCCATCATTTCCAAAACATTGGTTAGCCGCAGTAAAAGGCATAACTGATCCAACAGGAGGGACTCTGAGTTTGCAACTAGGAGCCAATCGTCTAGATAGACGAACAATCGGAGGCCGCGATTCCGTAGAAACGCGGCTAGGGCCGACACTATTCGGGTAAAGACTCGAGGGGCCGGCCTCAGCCCGAAGGGCAGGGCACGCAATCGAAACGTTTCGCCCTGGAACGCGAATCCCAGCAAATTTCTCGACAGAGTGAATGGAAATGTGAAAGTACGCGTCTTTGAGATCGAGGGAGATCACAAGGTCGTCCCGCTTGATCAAGGGCAGAATAGATGCCATGGTCTCCATGCGAAAATGCACTGGAGTTATAAACCTGTTGATTCTTTTCATGTTTAGAATCATACGTAAACTTCCCGAGCGCTTGGGAATGACAAAAATTGGGGAGAGACAGATGAGGATGATCTCTCTCACCCTTTCTACGGCGCCCTTTCCCAGCAGCGTGGCGATCTCTGAGGAGATGTGCTGCTGGAAAAGGGCGGACATTGGAGGCGGGCGGATTCTGATGGCGCCGTTTGGAATCGGCTTTATCAGATCTATGTAAAAGCCGTCGCGCACGACGGATAGCACAAAGGCGTCGCCGGAGATTGCCTCCCAAACTGGGAGGAATCTCCGGAGCCGCCCGCCTAAACTGTCCACAAGCACTCGGGGTAAGGTATCAAAAGGCCGACTTGGGCCTGACCGAGCCTTTGGCGGCGGTCTTACGCCCCCTCTTCCTCTCCCCGAGCCTCTACCACGGTTGCCCAGGGTTGGGGTCTCAACCCGAGGGATAGTCACAGTCACTCGACGATTAGAGCGGTTAGCGCCTGTGGAGACCGACTTAGACTTCGGAAAGGACCGAGCAGGCTGTGTGGGCAAGAATTGTCTGGCCATCTCCTTTGCCTGTTTGCAACCCTCTATCTCTTTGTGGAAGACCTCGTTAAACTGGCCCCCAAAGAGTTTGGGATGAGAGGAAGGGATACCCCGCAAGAGAGGCGGGATGTCTTTCCCTAGCACTCCCAGTGTGGAGAGTGCTAACTTGCGGCGTTGATGCGTAATGTCAATCGCCACTGATGAGAGCCGAGACCACTGAAGTCCAGCTAACAAAAGCAAGAGTTCGTCCAAGAGTCCCCCTCGGTCACATTCAGTTCAACTGATCTGGCCCGAAGGCGCAACAGTGAACCCAGGTACGCCGAAAGCCTTAAGCCCGACCTGACTTTGGTTTCAAAGTTCACTAGGGGCTTCTCGGCGGATCTATAGGACTGAGACTTGAAATTGATATTCAAACGTTGTCTCATACCCATAATTTCCTGGGATAAACCCTTGGCTGAAAAGAAGCCCTGGGTATCATCCGGATAGAAAGAGAAGGCACTACCATAGGGACGTCGGGTAGCCCGACCCGCATCGGCAAGTGCCTCCCTATCCCCATACTCCTGCTTGAAGTCCTCTGTGAGAGGAATACCAGGAGACGGGCCATGCTGTCTGAATAACAGCGATGGCTGATCACTGTCCGACTGGACTTGGGGAAAAATTTCTGGCATATACTTCTCTAACAGGGCCTTGGCATCGCCATAGCCTGACAAGGCTGGGGTCGTAGCCGGCCTGAGATTCTGAAACAGACGGGGTAGAAACCTGCGAGACAGAATCAAATTCGGGAGAAGTAGGCCGGTGGGGAAAATCCCATGGGGTGGATATGCCCACGGACCATTGACAGACTCCTCCCCCGGCGGGGCTCCGAGAGCCGCAGGCACGGGATTGTCCCAGGTTCTCATGAATATCGGAGACCAGGAAAACACCGGGGTCCGACTCGGGAACATCCTCCATCACAGTGACAACTGACTAGGGAGAACCCGTCTCAGTAGCCGGCAACGTCGGGGGATTAGTATCCCAATTATGCTGCTCAGCAAAGAGTCTCATTAATCTGAGCAACTCACATTGAGTGTCGGGGGGAAGAGAGGGCTGAGCCTTCTTACCCAACTTGGGTTTATCCTTGGATTTACCCTTCTTGGCTTAAGGCTTCTTAGCGGGGGTGTGAGCCACCGTAATAGAAGGCCGTTTAGAAGCACGGGAAGTGTTTGGCTGTAGTATAAAAGCCTCACTACCCAAATTGTCCGGGCCGGGCTCCCCAGTGGGGAGAAGCAATTCGGCCGCAACTCTAGGGACTGTGCTTCCCCGACCAGGCTGCCGCATTGCAGCACTGCTGGAAATAGCACCCGGAGCACTGACGTTGGTCAGTGGCTGGCGGGAACCAGCAGTCTTCCGCTGCGAGAGCCTGCTCGAGGAGGAGGTTTTCTTAGCGGGATGCGGATTTGCGATAGCGGCTGTAATTCCCCCAGACACACCGACGGTGGTCGGATGTCGGGGGAAGCCAGTAACACTGGGTGAAATCTTGCTAGGCACCCCGACGGTGGTCGAGATTTGGAAAGACCCAGTAACATCATTAGCTGACCGCTTAGCGGTCTTACCAGTTAATGCCCCCTCCAGGCTCCCGACGGTGGTCGGGGGTCGAGAGGACCCGGTAATACTAGCTACCGCCCCCCCCCCCCCCCCCAACTGCAGACGCGGTGGTCGTGAGTTGGAGGGAGCTAGAATTGCTAATGACGGGTGTTCGGTCCGAAAACTTATTAACACCTAACTTACCTATAAAGCCTGTCTTGCTCGACGCTCCCGGTACAAAAGTACCAGAGCGAGCCGACAGACTGACGCCCTTACCTCCCCTGACCATCGTGTTTGACTCGCTGGTAGGCGAGCGAAACACAGGTTTCCAACACACTCACTGGGCTGACGCCCTTATAAGTGAGAGTAGTGGAAGGGAGGGAAGAAGAATTGGAAGAGCACGGAGGCAACCAAGACCTCGATTGCTCTTCGAAGAACTCTTTTATATCTCCTTACAGGTGATAATAAAGAGTCAAACAATAAACAATTGTAAAGGGCGTAAAAACGAGAGTGAAACGGAATGGAATTTTCCAACGTAGTGTGTGGAAAATTCCATTCACGCACTACGAACAAAAGAACACTCTCGTAAGGGTATATGCACACAACAGCCATACGCACGAAACATCAACGAAACGTTACAGGGCTGAGCGCCTGGCAATACGCCAAAGCGAATGCCCTGGGCTACTATACGAAAGGTGAAAAGTGAGGTATGAAATTAAGCTCAGATAATATCACCAAAATAAATACGTGACAGACATAAACCGACTCTAAACAGATATTAAAACAAGTCTAGGACGGAAAAATTGGCAAAAGTCACCAGAAAACGCGCTAAAAGAGTAGCAAACTCTGAATTTTTGCGCAAGATAGTGACTTAGCTGCAACTCTTTAGGCTGCGAGAATGAAAGAGGAGGATTTAGAGGAAGGCGTGATCCTAGGGGGGTATATGCACTGTCGTGACTTTAATTACTCGAATGGCTTGCGTAGTCGGAAGACTAGCAAATAGGTAGATACATTGATTTATTGCAGTAAATATGTGTACATGGGACTACACACAAATGTTCGGCCCGAACATTTCAGCTGTTTGTCATATCTTGAATGTGGGGGAATTTGAAGAGCAATCCTTTTCAGAGTACATTTACACTATGATAATATTCCAAAATAACAAAAAGAATGAGAAACCTCAAATATTTTAGTTTTCCCAGAAATTTACCTTTAAGGTATTAAAATTCACAGACGGCCAATACTTACCATATTTTCTCTCTCCTCGGTTAATTCTTTTCGTTTAAGTTTGATTCCATCTCCAAAACGTGAGAAATAGAATGCAGAAACCATTCGTGCTACTGGGTCTCGTATGAAGTTAATATAAACCGTTCGAGGACTGAAAAACAAAATTGAATATTCAAACCAAATGAAAATTAATAAACCAGTTCACAAAATTTAAGTACATTTATTTTTATGAATTATACTATACCAATATTTCGAGTTGCCTACATTAGCTGTTGCTACGTTGGACAGGACTGTTACGACCTATAGGGTAGGGGATACATATAATTTAAATCATAGGCAAAAAATCTCGTACTTACTTATCAAATGGGACAAATTGTGCATGGCCCTGGGCGTATGAGGGCGTCTTGACTCCCTTGATTAGGCGTTTTATTTCACTTCGACTTAGTCTTTTCTCCTGCATGGGAGAGATGGAGAGATGGAGAGAGAGAGAGAGAGATGGGGAGATGAGAGAGAGAGGGGGAGATGAGAGAGAGAGAAGGAGATGAGAGAGAGAGAAGGAGATGAGAGAGAGAGGGGGAGATGAGAGAGAGGGGGAGATGAGAGAGAGGGGGAGATGAGAGAGAGGGGGAGATGAGAGAGAGGGGGAGATGAGAGAGAGGGGGAGATGAGAGAGAGGGGGAGATGAGAGAGAGGGGGAGATGAGAGAGAGGGGGAGATGAGAGAGAGGGGGAGATGAGAGAGAGGGGGAGATGAGAGAGAGGGGGAGATGAGAGAGAGGGGGAGATGAGAGAGAGAGGGAGATGAGAGAGAGGGGGAGATGAGAGGGGGAGATGAGAGAGAGGGGGAGATGAGAGAGAGGGAGATGAGAGAGAGAGAGAGAGAGGGAGATGAGGGAGAGAGATGAGAGAGAGAAAGAGGGGAGAGAAAGAGGGGGAGAGAAAGAGGGGGAGAGAAAGAGGGGGAGAGAAAGAGGGGGAGAGAAAGAGGGGGAGAGAAAGGGGGAGAGAGAAAGGGGGGGGGGGAGAGAGAGAGAATCAAGAAAATGGATATAAACAGGATTGAATAGTACAGTACCGATATGTTTTTTTTTTATTGGGGGAGGGAAAATCAACTTTGGAACCACTAAATGCATCTGGCTATCAAAGTACACAGAATAATGTAGTTTAGTTAACTGTCAGAGTGAAATTATGCAATAAGACTTACATTTTCTGGCCCACTTTGGTCCCTCAAATTGTAGCGAGTGAAATTAATGGAACGTTTAGAGAAGATCTTTGCACTTGTATCTCCGAATGTTCGACTGCCACATTTTGGTACACTGTTGTAGATGATAACAAGATCCTGAAAACAATAAGAGGTAATTACAACTGGAATTAAACATCAGTAAGATAAGTAACCTAAATACGGTTTTGTGTTTGTACCTGGTTACAAGTAATAATTAGTGTTTATATGATATTTACCTTAATTCGTTTGTATTTTCGTTACACTACACTGAAGTTTTTAATATTAATTGTGTTTTAAAATTAAAAAAATCATGTTCGAAATGTCACTATCTGTATGTAGCGGTATTCATATCGGATTTATATTTTTTTTAATGAACGTTTATAAACTTTAACAAAAACGTCCCAGCGTGAGACGGTGCCTAATAATATTTAAAAGTATGCTGGCCCAGAAAGAATGCAAAACCTGAGATCTGCAATTTAATCAAGATCATTGACACAATATCATTAGCTTTTGTTTACTTGGTAGAAAATTCTTTTTCCGAGTAATTTGACACCAAGATCAGCAATTTTGTGTCAGACGTTTTGATTCTACTGCTATTTTTGTATGCGATGTCATTTTCAAATTTGCTACCGTAGTCATACAATGTCCGTTTCACTGTGTTAATAGTCTTCGTTTTCAAAGCAAGCGCAGCCATGCGTTTGTCCACAAAGTTGTAAAATCAGCACTGATTCTTATTTATTGCAGTAAATCTGACTGTATGCAGGGCCGTCATGCGCAAATTTGTAAAATCAGCATTGATTTTCTTGTTAAGGAGACTGACATTGCGTCACTTCTCCGCAGGGGTACACCGTCGCTTGGTCTACCACCACTTGGTCTAATCACCAGTTCGTCGAACTCCACGCGGTCTAACTTCATTTTGTCTACAACCAGTTTGTCTACTTACCATTTCGTCTAATTTCCATTTGGCCTAATAACCAATTCGTCTAATACACAGTTTGGCTAACCCCATTTAGTCTAAAACCCATTTGGGCTAATTTTCATTTCGGCTAATTTTCACTTCGTCTATTTCCAAATAGTCTAACAGTCATTTTGTCTACAAGCCACAGTCTAATATCCATTTGGGCTACACCTACTTTGGCTAATACCATATGGTCTACCTATCATTTGGTCCAATTCCATTTAGTCTAATAACCAGTTGGGCTACTTATCATTTCGTCTAATTTTCATATAGTCTAATAACCATTTGACCTAATAACTATTTATTCTTCTGGCCATATAGCAGCAAGTTCAGAAAGGACTCGGGAAATGAAACTTTAAAACATGAAACTTCAAAGAAGTCATCTACGTAAATGTGCACTATTAGAGTTATTCACCTTAATGTTGCTTATATCAAGATCAATCAATATCCCTACATTTTATATGTTAATCATTTAATTCATTAAACTCAATTACATGTATTTAGTATTATTTTTTAGTAATAAAAACATTCATAGGTCTCCTCTTCCTTTCATAACTTAAGTATATAGAAGAACCTGATTTTGTACTGCACTTCAAATTATGTTAGTTTGGTTGATAATCCGTTATTCATGTTTCTTATTTGATCCGATGTACAAATGTTCGTGCAAGTAGTCAATAAAAGCTAGGGGCGGTGCCAGGGTATTTTCATGGGAGGGGCAAGACGACCCACAGAAAAAGGGGGAAACTTAATTATAAATGGTGAAGACAAGAATGGAAAATGGCGTTTTAATAGTTACGTTGCTGAACCCTTACATTGTATTTAAGTAACACACATTAAATTTTAAGGATATATTTTCTAATCTTTTTAATATGCAATTCTGCTCTACACCTAACTTGAATGCGAACAACCCAAAATACTATGTTCTTGTTGAAGGTCATGCATGAAGCTTGCATTATACAGTGATTTCATGACGAAGATGCCACAAAAGCGTTTAATTTCAAGCACAATCTCTCAAATGAGATAGAAAGGACTTTATGTCACTGACATGAGTTACAATAGATAAGTGCGAGAGAGCGTACCGAGCAAGCTTCGGGCGGGGGATATCTTAATTGCTGCAATATTATTAAACATTTAATTGGGCACTGTGTCCCCAGCTCTTGCTAAGTTCCTGCTCAAAGGTGTCACACTTTGTCATATCAGGAACTAAATATTCTGCCATTAAGCTTCCCAGATTCTTTTGAGCTATGGAAACTGCTTTTTTCAGAGGCGGCGCTACAGGGCGGGGGGCAGGGGGCGGTTGCCCCTATGATTTTTCAAGTGACCAAATGAGAGAGAGAGAGAGAAAGAGAGAAAGGAAAAACGAAAAAAAAAAAGAAGAAAAAGAAAGAAGAGTAGTATGTTGGACGGCCCGGGAAACTTCATATTCCCCACCGTTCAACCTTTGTCGATGATGAGAGCCAATAAGGAGTCTAGACAGGATTTGCGTTTAATGGTAGCAGCGAAGTTTTATTTCGAAGAAGAAATAACGAATCCCTGTATTTAACAAAAAATACAAGGGTGTCATAAGCAAACTATGATAAATGTGGCGATAGTGTAACATTCAATAATTCCCGCATAAATGTTTCAATATAGTAAACAAGTACAAATTAATTTCATTCATGTCTAGTTATTTGAACATTTATGTAATAAACTATCGGCAAATCTAAACAAAATCTTGAATCCACATTATCATTAAAGTCATATATTGCGTTCGCAAATGATTTAGATTACGTCAAATAACCAATATGAACCCGAAGCGTACAATACATTGCCATAAAATACTAAGACATACGCGTCAGTTATTTTAATATAAATTAACTCACCCTAGTGTGGTGTCGATAATTATCCGGATTCCATATTTGTCAGTGGTGATGAGTAATGCACCTTGCCCTACATGGACATAAAATACATAATTTATCTACTACATGCACTTTAGAGAAACCACCATTTGTAGTCAATAATACATATCTTGTGCAAACATTTGTAGAAACTAAATACTAATAATCGTTTCCAAATACTGTATCTGCATAAAACAAATCAGTCACTCTGAAACGCCACCGTACGGTTGCTCTATTAAAAAACCGAAAGTGCAGATACGTTAAACATAAAATCGTACAGATCAATATATAAAATGGATTTATCACAATTATTTAAGATCTGTTAAATGTGATAAACATGAAATATATTTATCACTGGTTGATATACAAATTGACATTACATATGAACACGCACTTTGCAGAATTAATGCCACGCCCAAAATGTAATAATTTTATAAGCGTGTTAATACAGTTACTTTTTAATTTCACTCAGTGTAATAAAACAGAATAAATAAATATTGAAGGTGTATTGATTATTTAAGCATCCACGATATTCACTACAAAAACGGTAGTTTAAAAAAGGAAACATCTATAATATCCAGTCACTACATACCGTGGATAATCTGCTAAGGTGTCTTCGCACTGCGACCTTCCCTGTTGGTTGGTTATGTGGATCTGATGAATGGCTATAAGGCGTTGCCCGACGTTTCACCAGATCCGCATAACCATTGATATAAATGCGCGCTATGTAATATAACTCCGTAAAATGATGTCTAATCTGATTTCAAAGAGTTTGGAAATGTCAATTAAAATCGGTATTATAGAAGAAAAACCAAGTAAGATGAAAATATCACAAAGTAACATTAGCTTAATGATTTATTTAGTAAATTGTTGGACTAGTTTTAAAATAGTTCCGTACACCCAATTTGAATAACAATTTTACATTCAAAATAAATCCGCCGTTTGTCAGAAAAAGTCGACCAAATAAAATCAGTCCATACAACTTTTCCGCTACAAGTATGCAACTATTATTATTATTATTTGTTCATCTAAAACGTAAATGAACTCGTTGACAGGGGGCACAACGCCCCCCCCCCCCCGTCACCTTTCCAAGCACCCAAAAAGTGTCTCCTGCTACCCACAAAAATGCCGCTTTTTATACTTGTTCACTGCCTTCTTTTTCTTCTTGCACCCCCTCCGAGTCACATTATGTTATGCGAGAAAGCGAAGCGACCGAGCAGCAATTTTTATTTATTTATTTTTTCTTCAAGGGTGTTCCATTATTCATCATCAACATAACAATTTTTTGCAAAAGATCGTACATATGTTTTTTTTTCCTGATTTGTTATGTAAATACTTTAACAATAGAGTATATACCATAATATAAAAAAATATGCAGCCCCACAGCGGTGTATTGGATAGTCTGACACAATATAAATTGTGTACAATAATATTATATTACGTACAAAACTAGAGAACATAGACTCTCACCATTTTTTTCTTTTTTCCAACAGATATCAGTATTTTTTGTTTTTGACCTCAGCTCAGGATAGAGTAGAGTCAAGACAGCAACCCCCGCCCCTAGACCCTTTCAAAAAGCTCTGGCCACAACCTGTCCAGGGATGGCCAACAAAATGACGCATAGTGTTGTTGGTAGGTGCGTAGACGAAAAGGGAATAGCCCAACAGGCAATTAGCCTTACTGATAATTAGACAAAGTGATGTTTAGACAAATTGGCATTTAGACCAACTGCACAATAGACCATATAAATGCTACGTAGACCAAATGGATACTAGACCAAGTGGATTTTAGACGAAATGCCTGTAGACCAATTAGTTTTAGACTGACTGGGAATTAGACAAACTGACATTAGACGAACTGGTAGTAGACCAAGTGACAACAAAATAAAGTAGACGAAATTGTAATGAGACCAAATGGTAATTAGACCAAGTGATAATTAGCCCAAGTGGTCATTAGACCTTCTGACTATTAGACCAAGTGCAAATTAGACCAAATGAAGTGTGGACCAAAAGGGTTTAGCACGAATGAAGGTAGCCCATCTGGAAATTAGACCAAGTGATTTTAGCCCAAGCGTGCATAAACCCTCCGCAGGTTGTAGCCGTCTTGGCAGCCTCGCTGAGGCGCCGCGGCCTTCGGCAATTTTGTTATTTGGACGACTGGCTCCTCCTAGCGGGAGTAGCACGATCGTTTGTTAGACGAGGCAAGTTTGCTCGTCAAAGTTACTCAAGACTTTGGTTTCCTAATAAATTGGGAAAAATCTGAGTTGGTTCCTACTTACAGCCCGGTTTTCTGGGGGCTGTGTTAGACATTCGGAATCAATTAGCTCGGCCCAGTCGAGACAGGATTCTGATTATTGTCTCTGCGGCTCGCAAGCTCATTCTGGCCAGAAAGGTCAGGGCCAGACAGTGGCTTCAGTTAATAGGTTATCTAGCCAGTCTAGTCGATGTTCTATAGAATCTGGTTTCCAGTACCAGTAAAAATCAAGTCCATTCTCTCCAGTTGGACGAACGTGGAGTTTCGCGCGCGAGGCAAGTCCTTCCGTACCCCCCTTCCGTCGATCTCGGTTTCGACGGACGCCTCTCGCCTGGGGTGAGGCGGACATTGCAACGGCAGCACGGTTTCGGGGGATTGGTCTCATCTAGGGACTCTACCCATATCAATGTCCTGGAATTCATGGCAGTCTTTTAGCTTCACTTCAGAAGTCGATTTTTTACAGTCGTTCAGTTCTGACCCTCACGGACAATGCTACAGTGGCGGCTTATATCAATCGGTAGGGAGGCACTCGTTCTGCCACCCTGGGTGGTGTTTCATAAAGCTGTCCGTAAGTTACGAATGACTTTACGCACGACTGGTGATCAGTTCTTGTGCTAAAGGTTTGAGCAGTGCAGTTGTGGAGGTGGTGTCGTCACATGGCTATCATGCCCGTTGCCTCTTTCATCCCCGGTCAGGAAAACCTCATTGCGGATTTTCTATCCCGGAGCAGGTGTCTTCCATCAGGATGGAAGCTCCATCCAGGTCTTTTCCCGCATTTGCAGTTGCTTGGGCCCACTGGAGGTGGGCCTGTTTGCGTCAGCCCTGAACCATCAGCTTCCGAAGTACTGCTCCCGTGTTCGTGTCCTTGAGGCTTGGGCTCTGGATGCTTTCTCTCTCAGTTGTGAGAATCTTCGAGGGTTTGCCTTTCCTCCCTTCCAGCTGATCCTGCGAGTCTTGCAGAAGATCAGGGAAGATCGGGCTCGGGTGCTTGTAATAGCTCCCTTTTGGCCCAGGAGGATTTGGTTCCCGGAGTTAGTGAACCTTCTGGTTGCTCAACCGTTCCTTCTTCCGCTCAGAGCGGATCTGGTGTCGCAACCCCTCTCGGAGATTCTTCATCAGTCTGGCGCCCCTTCATTTGACTGCTTGGCCCCTGTCAGGGAATCTGCAAGACAGTCAGGACTCTCTGAAAGGGCCGCTGACTGTTTAATGTCCAGTCGTAGAGTCTCTACTAGGGAAATTTACAATTTCCGTCTTTCATAAAGCGTGGAATCAAACCCCGTCTAAGGCTCTATAGCATAACGAGTATTGAGAAGATCTATCTAATTTTTGGGCAATGAATATTAATGTAAACATACATCAATTTCTCACTATATTCAATCACTAGACATGCATTAGGATTCAGAAAGCTGCATTCATCACCTCTCAATCTCAAGTTATACTAAGACAAATTCAATCAAACAAGACAGTATTACATTAAACTACAAAAGGATACAAAAATGAAGAGTTTATCTGAAATTTATGAGTGATGTTTATTAAGACTAATAAACACAAGCTCTGTATACTAAAACATTAACTTGAGAGTAATAACAGGACACACTTCCTGTATGATGATCAATGACAATTAAACCATTTGTCACTTGAATGTCAGTACCTAAAAATATCCATCACAATATTGACTAGTCAAAATATACTTGTCTGACACAAAAAGTAAGGTTTTGTTTCAGAGAAACTGCTAATTAAGGAAATATGCACCTTTAAAAGATTGCTACATACATGTATTAATACCGTAACCAGTAAAGATTACACTTTGATGTTACACTTTTAAAAGTGATATGATAAGAAGAATACCATTTGTATAGGCATTGGCAAAGAAGAAAATGCAAACTTCATACAAAACACTGTCAATGACAATGCAAAGGTTACACAAGATAAAAAGAATGCACACAATGCAGGTTCACCTTTAATATTGTATAACAGGTATTACATGTGTTGGTATTCACGTTACAACTCACTATATATAAATGTTCTGATCAGCCTAAATAATGGATACAAAAGAAATCTACTTGTCATGTCAAGATTCACACAGTGAACATACTGTTACAAAAGTATGAGATACTTCCTCTTGACATGAAGGGTAGCAATTATTACATAAACAGCTCTAAACTGGAATATAGAGTGAATATTGGTATAAAAAGAGAGGCAAAAGAACAAAGGCTAAAGTCGAAGTAATCTATGGAAAATAGACCTTGGTTAGATTAACAATAGTAGAAGTTAGAAGTCCTCCATTTACTTCGCTGTAAAAATAATTTAAATGTAGGCCTAGATGTACATGTAGTAGTCTGTAAATGTTAATGTTTGGAATACGAACCAGCGACTTGAGCAAGAAATACGCTGAAATCGAAGAAAAATCCTAGCTCGATTGATCTCGCTAAGTAAAATACAGCGTAGTGACGAATGTAGTGATGTAGTGTAGATCTAGTCTGTAGTCCTACGAGTGCTTGCTAGTGTAGTGACGTAACTAGTAGTACTTATCTGAGCGAATGCTAGTTGCTACACCAACGGATAGACTCGAAACAGGAACTTTGGAAGTGGAAGAAAATCCGATGAAGAAGAACACTGGTTGATCTTACACGCTAACACAGGTTGTGGATTGATTGATTACAATTTAAAGTAGAACGTTAATGATTTTAAATATTGGCTTAATACTTATTATTGCATAGATGGCATAAATTAAACAAGGTTATCCAAATTCAACGCTTGGAAACATTTGAAGTAATGATTATTATCAATGATAAAACGGTAAAATACAGCCCCCGATATAGCAGCTGAAGAGCTCCTCGAACGCTGCTGAGATATGTGACGACACACCCTGGACCAGTCCTGTCTAAGCAGACGATGTCCCATAACATCTTACACATTTTTCAGAGCCTATTTTGTCATCTCCTCTTCACTTATTTCTCTTCCTTCACTAGCGTCAGTCTTAATGTTAGTCTGTTGCCTCACTCTTAACTTCGTGTATGGTATTATTTGGATGAAAAATGCAGCGTTGAAAAAATAAAGGAATCAGTCACTTGTAAACAAAATAAGACGCCATTGTATTTTCAGCTGCTTGCACCGGGTCATGTTCGGCGTTTCAAGAGGGAACGAATACCATCCTGCTATTATTCGGAGGGCTTTTCAATTTGAAAGTGGGGTTTATTTCATTGATCATTGACCCTTCTCCTATGTATTTACAATCAAACGGTTTTAGCTATCAGAATCAGTTTCACTTTCCCTTTATAATGGTGTGAAATAAGGTCATGTTTAAATACACCAAACTCTTTATAATTTGATAAATAATTGCATTGCAATTACGTTCATTCGTTATAGGACGTCGTCTGCTTAAGCAGGATCGATCCCGAGTGTGACGACATCAAAACATCGCTATATTTCTGGCGAATCCTCGGATATTCCAGATGCTGAGAAGAGCTTTTATTTGTGTTGTTTTTATAATCACCAGATACGCAATTGACATAAAACTTATACGATTGCCATCTGTAAGCTTCCCAGTTTCTAGAGATACATTAATTGCCATATTTGTGATTTTCTTTGAATATCTACTTTAACGACACTATCAACACAATATGTCATATAAGTGTCTAAACATTAATATATAAAGTTTCTTAAAGTACAATATTTGTTTAGTGTGTATGTATGTGATCAGTAGGTTTAATTACGAAGTATATTGGGTAAAAGTAAGCTTAACTACTTTTCCGGGAAAAATTCCCTACTCTTTTCGAACAGAGAGGTTCTTTAACGTGCAAGTGGTGTGACTCTCCTTTACACGGGACCGACGGCTTAAAGTCTCCTCCGAAAGACTAAAAAATTGAATAAAATTGCCCAAAGGCATAGCTGTGGGAAAAAGTTCCTAATCTAGAATCTAATAAATAAGTTGATTTCTTTAAGAAAATCTATGATGCATAATCGTGGAATTTCGCTAAACAAGGTATTCAGATCAGGGACATTATAAAAATTGTTACGGATGTGAGCAAATTCAATGCATTCAATAAGAATATGTTTAACTGTAAGTGTACAGTCACATGATATACAATGTGGTGGGTCCTCTTGCTGCAAGCAAATATGCATGAGTTCAGTGAGAGTGACCAATTCGAATACGGGTCAGCACAATATCTTCCCGCCGTTTGGTTAGCGGGATTGTATTATGATGTCCGATTATTGGTTGATGTTGGTAGAGTTTATTGCCAAGATTTAAATCCCATAATGATTGCCAAGATTTAAATCCCATAATGCTTGCCATTTCGTTCTAATGTAGGTGTTAATCTTTGACTTGAGATCTGTATAAGGTATTTTTATTTCTGTTACATCCATACTGAGGGCTTCTTTTGCTAACAAATCAGCTTTTTCATTTCCCTTAATACCTATATGGCTTGGTATCCAAACGAATACCACCCGTTTACATAGTACATCGAGTTTGTACATAAATTCTAGTAACTGTACAACATACGGATGTTTAAGGTTTCTACATTGTAAAGCCATTAAACTAGATAGCGAATCCGTAAAAATTACAAAACGTCTTCCATCAGTGTTTTCTATAATGTTTAAGGCCATCTTCAAAGCCAACAGTTCGGCAGTATATATGGAAGCACTGTCCGGTAGTCTTGTTCGTTTATAGTGCCGCTAATGCAGGCTGATCCAACTTTATTTTGATCTTTTGATCCATCTGTATATATAGCATGACAATTCCTATATTTATGTCTTATTTCTCCAAATTTATCAAGGTAGACCAAATCACTTGTAGAGCCCTTTTTGAATGCTGTTAATGTTATGTCAATTACTGGATCACTGATCACCCAAGGTGGAATATTAGGTGTCAGGAATGGGGAAATATTAGTTGTACCAATGATTTGCACTAGAGCTTCTTGAATACGTAAGCCAAAACATTTCACAGAAGATGGTTTAAGGTTATAAAAACCGACATATCGCGGTCTGAAGGTATTTTCGTACGCCGGGTTTGAAGGGTTATTCTTTAATTTGATTGCATAGTTAAGAGATAGCTTTTCGTATCTCAAATGCAAAGGAGGTTCATTTGCCTCCACATACAAGCTTTCCATAGGCGAAGTACGAAAAGCTCCAGTACAAATCCTTAGTCCTTGATTCTGAATTGGTTTTAATTTTTCAAGATAGGACTTTCGAGCCGAGCTATAAACTGCACAGCCATAATCAAGTTTTGATCTGACTAAAGATCTATAAAGTCGTAGCAAGACGATACGATCAGCGCCCCAATCCATTTTAGATATAACCTTTAAAAGATTTAATGCTTTATGGCACTTTTGCCTCACATGATCAATATGTGCCTTAAAATTGAGTTTGTTATCAAATATCAGACCAAGATATTTCGTTTGCTGGGTTACCGGGATGACAGAACCATTTATTTTAACTTCTGGGTCAGGATGTAAAGAACGTTTGTTGCAGAAGTGTACACATACAGTCTTAGTTTTTGAAAAGCGAAAACCGTTCTCATCTGCCCACTTTTCAATTCGATTTAGACAATTTTGTAATATATTTTCTATAATCGGCATACTCTCCGAGGAGCAAGAAATACAAAAATCATCCACAAACAATGACCTGTCAAACCGGGGAGTGACAACATCCACAATGCTGTTAATCTTCAACAAAAACAAAGTAACAGAAAGTATGCTACCTTGAGGGACACCCATTTCTTGATTGTGCAACTCTGAAAAACTTGATCCAAGGCGAACTCGAAATGTACGATTGGAAAGAAAATTCTTGATGAAAATGGGCAGTTTACCTCTCAAACCAATATTGTAAAGATCTCTCATAATACCATATTTCCAAGTGGTATCATATGCCTTCTCCAGGTCAAAAAAGACAGACACCACATGGTGACCCCGAATAATGCCATCACGAATAAAAGTCTCTAGTCGAACGAGTTGATCAACAGTACTTCGATTTTGACGGAAACCACTCTGATATTTAGAAATCAATCCCTTTTTTTCTAAGAACCACACCAATCGAGCATTGATCATTCTCTCCATTGTCTTGCAAAGGCAGCTGGTCAAGGAAATAGGTCTATAATTTGTTGGCTTAGACGTATCTTTTCCAGGTTTTGGAATAGGAATAATGGTAGCTTCCCGCCAAGAATCCGGAAAAACGCCTGTTCTCCAAATTCTGTTAAAAATGTCCAATACAACTAATAGAGACACATCAGGTAAATGCTTCAGAAATTGGTAATGAATATCATCTGGACCCGTTGCTGTATCATGGGATTTCTTGATGGATTCTCTTAATTCAGTAATACTAAATGGAATGTTGTAATCTTCCTTGTTGTTTGATAAAAAATTAAGTTCCAGACTCTCGCCTCGATCCTTATAAATTTGAAATGTTGGTGAATAGTGGTTAGTTGATGAATTATTTTCAAACTCCTGTGCCAACAAATTAACAATGTCCGACCTTTCAGTACATTTATTTCCATCTGCTTTTGTCAAATACGAAACAGAATTACTTGTATATTTTCCACTTATTTTTCTAATCATTTCCCACACTTTATTAGTGGATGTATGAATATTCAATTTAGAAACATAGTTCCTCCAAGACTGCCTTTTTGCTTTCTTAATAATGTTACGAACTTTGGCTCGTGTTTCCCTATACTTTTGTAAATTGTCACTATTTGGGTGTTTTTAAAATTTTCTCAAAGCTTTTTTTCGGCATTTAACGGCTTCCTTGCATTCATTACTGAACCAAGGGTTATGTTTATGAAGTGAGGAACTTGATTTTGGTATTGTATTAGCAGCTACATCAATTAATGTGTGGGAAAGAAAAGTAAGAGGATCTTCTGAATTTCTCATAATTAATATTTTGCGAACATTGTTCAGAGAAAGCATCCCAATTGGCTTTATGGAGACGCCAATTTGGAATTCTTTCGTCAGGTAAACATTTGACTATTTCCATAAAAATAGGAAAATGGTCACTTCCACACTGATCTGAATGGACATTCCACCGAAAATCCAGAAATATTGCAGGGGAACAAAATGATAAATCGATAGCCGTCATTGAGCCAGAGGCCGGATGGAGATACGTAGTAGAATTGTCATTTAAAAGGCACAAATCAAAATGTTCAATCATTCGTTCAACCATTGAACCAAATCTGTTTTTATTTCGGCAGCCCCAAAGAGGACTGTGTGCATTAAAGTCACCAACTAATAAAAAAGGTTCCGAAAGTTGATTAACGAGTCTATCTAATTCTGTTTGATTAAGCTCAAATCGAGGTGGTATATATATTGAACAAATAGTAAAGGTTCTATGAAGAGTAACCTTAACTGCAGTAACTTGGATATTACTTTGAATCTCCACAACTTCATGTGGTATTCCCTTTTTAACTAAAAGAGACGAGCCTCCTATGGGCCTTCCATCAATTAAAGAGTTACTGTATGTGTTAAAAATATTATAATTCCTGAATGAAGTATTATCAGACAAACTCAAGAAAGTTTCTTGAAGAGCAATAACATAAGGATTATAATCATACATAAGACGTTTTATTTCCTCATAGTTAGGTCTAAGGCCACGACAATTCCACTGAATGATGGCTATTTCTTTAACAATATCCATATTTACGTATTGTCTTTCTTTTTAACGACTTGAATTTTGGACGTCGGAATCGTAGGGGGAACTACGTCCATTTCTTCTTCCCCCTCGATTGACAATATCTCATACTTGTTCCTGTTTTTTATATCCGACAAATTAGATTTTAATTGAACACTTTCTTTCTTTGTTTGTTTTGCTGTGAGCTGACGATTGCCAGAGGCTTCATTACCATGATTAACGGGAGTGCGTTTGTCAGATGGTTCACGTGTTAGACTTCGACTTCTACGGTTGACATTTAGTTTATTCTGTCCCATTTTCTGGTGATCCCTGTTTTTAATTTGGGGAGAAACTTTTGATGTAATTGTAGAAGTACTTTTCGTAACCGTAGAAGTACTTTTCGTAATCAGAAGTATTATTCTTGATAGAGACCGGAGTATCGCCTGTTATCCATGTAAGCTCTGTCTGTACAGTTGCATCAGACCGGGGCCTGCATGGTACTTTCTGGTTTCCTACTGCAGGGGCCAGCCCTGCTTTAGCCGCATAAGATGTGCCCGGTGTATTATATTGAGCCTGAAAGCGCTTACGAGCTTCAGGGTAAGATACGTGGTTTAAGGTTTTTATTTCTTGTACTTTCTTTTCTTCAACCCACTTTGGGCAACGTCTTGAGTCAGCAGGGTGATTTCCACTGCAGTTGATGCATTTTTGTTGGCCCCTGCAATCGGAACCATCATGACCATCTTCTCCACATTTCACACAACACTGTGGTCTCTTGCAATAGGTCTTAAAGTGACCAAATCTTTGACATTGAAAACACCGGATTGGATTTGGAATGTAAGGATCTACTTTCACTCTCAAATAGCCCACTTTGATAAAAGATGGAGGATACGGTTTTCCAAATGTCAAGAAGATAGTGTTTGTTGGTTTTCTTACACCATTTAGATTTGTCATGACTCTGTATACATCCGTTACGTTCTGGTCGGAAAGCTCTTCTAAAATTTCATCTGCGTCGCAATCTGTTAGTTCGGAGCAACGAATTACTCCTTTACATGAATTCAAGGTCCTATGCGGACATACCTTCACTGGAATGCCAACAAATTTAGTTGTTTTTAACAAGTTCTTTGCATGTATCAATTTATCAACTTCCACCATAATGTCGCCGGATCTTAAACGCGAGATTGTTTTGACGGATCCGACCAACCCCTCAATGCCTTTGTGCACCGCAAAAGGCGATAACTTGAGAGGCTGGCTCGGATCGCTAGCCTGAAAGACCAGAAATCTTGGAAAAGATTCCTGGTCATCGTCCGAGTCGCTTATTCTGCTTCTTTTAAGGTTTTTTTGTTTTAGATGCCATATTAATTGATTAAAAATTCGGTACCATTGCTCCCCACCTACCACGGAGCCCAAGAAGGGGACGTCATACATATAAGGATAAAAACATCTTATACTGACGACAGAGATACAAACAGTACTATACTCCAGGTGTAATAAAATACACCCAGATTGACCTGATTAAGCAGCTGCCTTCTAAAATACAAATCTTGACAAAATTAGTGATTGGCAGTTGTTGAGACACAGACCAAAATCAATGTTGGTTATTATAAATTGTATTTGTATTTTAGGGCTGAGCACCACCAGCCGATTGGTTATATCCAGGCCTATATAACCTCCCGTCTAAGTGAATCCAGGGCCAAAGTGATGTGTTGCTTTAGGAGGACCGCAGTCACACCATCCACTCAATCACCAGGATCCCTTTCTCCACAGACACGGGTCGCAGCTCACGGCAAACAAGCCGCCCCTTTTAGTCGCCTTTTACGACATGCAGTAGGATACAGTGGGCCTATTCTAATCCCCCGGACCCACAGGGGGTCACAGGTTGTGGAATGAAGAGGTTCCCATGAACATGATGAAGTTCACGTAGCAAAAGTCTACACACACACGAAGTGACTGCTGAGTGCTGAGTGGGGACGACGTTGTTAATGTTACAATTCAACACGAAAGCGATGCCGATGGCACACACGTTAAGCTACGTGTAATGTATGCGAAGACGAAGTCAGATCTTGACTTGGTTGAAATAATTGTAGCAAAAAAAAAGCGTTGAAAAGATCAAGTTATAATGTCCAACTGAATGAGTTGTGTCAGGCCCAAACAAAAGTAGCAATGCACTGTAGTAGTAACTGGAATTTGGGCATTGATAAGTGGAAAAAGTCATAAGAAATAGTTATGACCACGAGCACAAATTATTAGAGCAGTACATTATCAGGCGTGTGATGGAAGAAGAGCGAGTAAAAACTGTGCACAAAAATGCATTATATCTAAAAACGTGGTTATTGTTTACATTCAATAGGCACGCTCAATACTAATTAGAAAATCAACAAGAACATAAATCAGATACTAATACCTTAACTCAGTATTATCTAATAAATAGCGATTTGGAACATATATTTTGTTGATAATAATCTGTATTAAACAATGTGTATAAGTAAATAAGAAAATATAATACATAAACAAAATGAGCCCTTCTAAATCAAAACATGAATATTCATGAAAAATGATGTCAGTTAACAGCAGTGCTACAGCTCCTATTGGTTCAATCGCGGATTTTCTAATCTCGCTGTTTGACAAAGGGAGGTCCATCTCTACTATCCGAGGCTACCGGTCTGCTAGCGGCGCCATTCATTCGGGGTTTTCGGATGGCTCAGGGATTTCTAATTCCCCGCTGTTGAGTGGATTGATTCGGTCTTTCTTTCTGAAACGTCCCCCTCGTTCCCAGTTGGTCCCGTCTTGGAGTTTTCCTCCGGTCCTAGAAGCCCTAGCCTAGCCTCCTTTCGAACCGTTAGGTGAAGCTTTGCTTCACGATCTTACGGTAAAGACGCTCTTCCTGATAGCCATTGCCTCTGGTCAGAGGCGCTGTACCCTTCATGGCCTATGTCTTACTCCTGCATGGCCATGTTCGTTGGGAGAGAAAAGGTGTTAGATTGATTCCTAAAGCTTCTTTATATATTATATATATATATATATATCTTTTTATATTCCTGTGAAATCTGCCAAAATGATGGATCCAGCAATTTTCAGTTGTCACCAAGACTATTCTTATAGCATGTTTTTTTAAAGAAAGCCTCATATTAGCACTAGTGTGCTAATATGAGGCTTTCGGTGCAATTTATGCATGTCCAAATTATGCAACGTGAGTAACCGATACATTAGTTGGGCTAGTAGGAATTCGCTTTGCTTGTAATATGTATGCATTGTGTTAATAATAATATGTCCATTTATATAGCGAAGTTACTATACAAATATACTCTACTGCACTTATAAAAAGTATTATATTATTACCCCGGATTTAGCCAAGCCGCCATGTAGGCGCTAAGGCATTCGAGGAATTTCTTCCTACCGGGTACCCATTTACACCTGGGTGGAGAGTGGCAAATGTAGATTAATGTCTTGCCAAAGGACTTTAGTGACGCGACGGGATTGGAACCTCGAACCGTGTGATTCACAGTCCGGTGACATATCCACTAGATCGTGACACCTCTACAACTACCTGTAATAAGAGAAAAGGAGCTGAAGATGTAAATCAATACCTCTTCAAATGTAACGTGAGTAACCGTGGAATTGCCCATGCAGGGGTGCATTTCATCAAGCGTTTTGTAAAAATCACTGGCAAAACGCTTGATGAAACGCTCCCCAGAAGTTGACACGACTACCTCCTCTAACCTCCCCCGCATTTCAGCCGTCTAGAAAGACCAGGGGAGCGTTTCATCAAGTGTTTTGTCAGTGAATTTTACCGACAACAGTTATAAGCTACTGAAATCCTTGCATCTGATTGGCCGAGAGCAAATTTGTCGGTAAAAATCACTGACAAAACACTTGATGAAACGCTCCCCAGCGCCCCCTCTCTCTCTCTCTTCCATGAAGATCAAATGAATGTCCTGATACAAGGACGATTGTTACAGCATAAACACAATAAACAAACCTATTTAAAGACCTCAGCCTGACCCAAAACAACCATATATTGACGTAAAGCTTAGTTAACAAAGAATATAATTACCCTGGGTATTCATAAATTTTCGTCTCCGTTTATCCATAAAAAATAAAAAAGATTTTTTTTTTTGGTCCGCCCCCTCCCTATGGCGTAACAGAGGAAACTGCAGGGGGTCGCTAGACGTGTGACGACATGTCATGTATACAGCTCCGAGTGCGTCTACACGATATGTCGTCATCAAATTTTCACCCCCCGCAAAGTAGCGTTCCTCAGAGACGGGGCCCTGTCAGAAAAACCACCGGGGCTCAACATTCGGGACGCTGTTACTCATTCCACAGGAAACGGAATCTCATGAAGTTGGTTTCAATTTGTTCAGAAAATATATAGCTCCCCGTGGATGAATAAAGGGTATATTTCAAAATTCGGTCAGGCTGATGGTCTTTAAGTGATAAAACCTACCTACGCAGGCATGGATCAAAGGAGGGGGTCAAGGGGTTCCGGCCCTTATTTTTCTCCTTTTTTGTGTGTCATATAGGTTTTTAATATTGGACCCCTCCCCCACTTTTTTTACAGCCTGAACATACTTAAAAATCTGATTCTCTCTCCCTCTTTGGTTGTTTTTGTGGGTTTGTGTTTTTTGGGCTGTCAGATGGTGTTTTTTTTTTTTGGGGGGGGGGGGGTTGCGGGGTGATTGAATCCCATTTTTCATAAAATCCTGCCTTCTTCCGCCTTCATCTGTAATTGGCAAACAGGCCATACCTGTAGGTACAATTAATTACAATGGATGTACACGTAAGCAATTTGGAACCTGTAGCTATACGAGCTCCTTGGTTTACAGGCCCGTAACTAGGGGGGTTCACGAACCCCCCCCCCCGTTGGCAAGCAGTGGTCCGCTAAAAAAAAAAAAAAAAGACTTAAAAAAAAAAGAAAAGCGAGGGCAGGGATGATGGAAAGGGAAAATAAGGTGATAAGATGATAAAAAGGTGATAAAAAAGAATCATAAGGCGAAAAAAAAATCCAAAGTGAAATCAGTGATTTCAGTGATGTTTAGGTTACAAAATTTAAAACATTTCCATACCAACTGGCTTAGATAGGGGAGGGGCGCACAAGGAGTCACGTGAAAGGGGGGAGCGGAAAGAATGTGGTAAATAATGTGAGATAATAAGGTTCCAGTCAATTTTATTTGCTTTTGCCCTGCAACTTCATAACATTGCACATCCATTTATAAGGCCTAGTCAATGTACGTCTTTGGCTATTCATTTTCGGAATTTATTTTTTATTTTGCTATCAATTTTGTCAAAGAGTTCAAAGAGTTATTCAAAATCGTCACCCGCTCATTGTAAGGTCTTGTACAAGGAGATAGATTGCTTAAAACATCATACAAAGATAACCTGGGAAGATAAGCAGTGATAAGCATGATAAGACTCAAATGAAGTGAGAGAGAGTGGGGTATTTAATGTGTCTGTTCACTTCAAAATGGAAAATTTTCCGGCTCTCAAGTTTCATGAAGTACTCCATGCGGACCCGGTCAAGTCATTCAGGCCCTTAAATTATGGCCCTCTAATACAGCCTGTTCAACCGGAGTGCCATGAGAGTATTTCGTAAAACATCGACCTCTTGGAAACTATGAGAAATAACAAGACACCCCAATATAACACTTGGGGTGTTTTGGAAATATTATTTGGGAGATAATAAAGTACGTTTTCCGTCGCTTAATCAGAAAACTTTTGAAAGTTTGGTTTCAGGCAGCGACGACCATGAATATTTCCATAGTATTTATTGTAATATGTCCATGAATGTTCAACGTTATGACAATTTTCGGGCACGTCACTGCCTTATTATCGCCATGGGGCCCAGATATTAGGGTTATCTTACTTTCTGTATTGAAATTAGCAACAGGAAATTAAAATTCATTTTTCTTCGCTCGCTTCGCTCGCTCGCAAATCTTAGAAATTAGTTTCAGGCAGCGAGGATGCTACTGCAATATTCAGCTACGTCACTGCCCTATCGCCATTGCACCCGAATACTCATTAGGTCCACTTTCTATATTGAAATGAGCAGCAGCAAAGTAAAGAGCAGCATTTTTCCTCGCTCGCAAACCTTATAAACGGGATAGTTCCATGCTGCGACTCCGAGGGCCATGAATATTCAGTGTTATGACAATTTTCAGGCACGTCACTGCCCTATCGCCATGGCGCCCAGATATAATAATAAAATTTTATTAACCGAAATGGAAATTTCTTTTTGCCCAATTGATCGTGGGCCCAGCAGCCACTGTGCAGCGCCAGATCGACGTTGTTCTATCCCTTCAATTGTTGACCGCCAAACAAGGTAGCAGCAACTCTCATCTTTTAACGTCTTTTGGTATGACGCGGCCGAGGTTCGAACCCACGACCTCCCGATTGTGAGGCGGACGCTCTACTGACTGAGCCAACACATCGGGTTTCAGATTATTTGACAGGGGGTGGGTCAAATGAAAAGGCTACCTTTCTATAAAACAGAATGTGCCCCCCCCCCCTGTTCGCTTCACTTCCTAAAAACTTTATTAATATGAATGATTCCTGGCAACAAGATGACCGGAGATATAGCTTTACATTTCACCTATTGGTGACTAGTCTAATGGATTGATTGATTGATTAAAATTTAACGACACTATCAACACAATATGTCATATAAGTGTCTAAACATTAATGTATAAAGTTTCTTAAAGTACAATATTTGTTTAGTGTGTATGTATGTGATCAGTAGGTTTAATTACGAAGTATATTGGGTAAAAATAAGCTTGACTACTTTTCCGGGAAAAATTCCCTACTCTTTTCGAACAGAGAAGCAGGTTCTTTAACGTGCAAGTGGTGTGACTCTCCTTTACACGGGACCGACGGCTTAAAGTCTCCTCCGAAAGACTAAAAAATTGAATAAAATTGCCCAAAGGCATAGCTGTGGGAAAAAGGTTCCTAATCTAGAATCTAATAAATAAGTTGATTTCTTTAAGAAAATCTATGATGCATAATCGTGGAATTTCGCTAAACAAGGTATTCAGATCAGGGACATTATAAAAATTGTTACGGATGTGAGCAAATTCAATGCATTCCATAAGAATATGTTTAACTGTAAGTGTACAGTCACATGATATACAATGTGGTGGATCCTCTGCTGCAAGCAAATATGCATGAGTTAAGTGAGAGTGACCAATTCGAATACGGGTCAGCACAATATCTTCCCGCCGTTTGGTTAGCGGGATTGTATTATGATGTCCGATTATTGGTTGATGTTGGTAGAGTTTATTGCCAAGATTTAAATCCCATAATGCTTGCCATTTCGTTCTAATGTAGGTGTTAATCTTTGACTTGAGATCTGTATAAGGTATTTGTATTTCTGTTACATCCATACTGAGGGCTTCTTTTGCTAACAAATCAGCTTTTTCATTTCCCTTAATACCTATATGGCTTGGTATCCAAACGAATAGCACCCGTTTACATAGTACACCGAGTTTGTATATAAATTCTAGTAACTGTACAACATAGAGATGTTTAAGGTTTCTACATTGTAAAGCCATTAAACTAGATAGCGAATCCGTAAAAATTACAAAACGTCTTCCATCAGTGTTTTCTATAATGTTTAAGGCCATCTTCAAAGCCGACAGTTCGGCAGTATATATGGAAGAACTGTCCGGTAGTCTCACTTGTTCGTTTATAGTGCCGCTAATGCAGGCTGATCCAACTTTATTTTGATCATTTGATCCATCTGTATATATAGCATGACAATTCCTATATTTATGTCTGATTTCTCCAAAATTTATCAAGGTAGACCAAATCACTTGTAGAGCCCTTTTTGAATGCTGTTAATGTCATGTCAATTACAGGATCACTGATCACCCAAGGTGGAATATTAGGTGTCAGGAATGGGAAAATATCAGTTGTACCAATGATTTGCACTAGAGCTTCTTGAATACGTAAGCCAAAAGATTTCACAGAAGATGGTTTAAGGTTATAAAAACCGACATATCGCGGTCTAAAGGTATTTTCGTACGCCGGGTTTGAGGGGTTATTCTTTAATTTGATTGCATAGTTAAGAGATAGCTTTTCGTATCTCAAATGCAAAGGAGGTTCATTTGCCTCCACATACAAGCTTTCCATAGGCGAAGTACGAAAAGCTCCAGTACAAATCCTTAGTCCTTGATTCTGAATTGGTTTTAATTTTTCAAGATAGGACTTTCGAGCCGAGCTATAAATGGCACAGCCATAATCAAGTTTTGATCTGACTAAAGATCTATAAAGTCGTAGCAAGACAATACGATCAGCGCCCCAATCCATTTTAGATACAACCTTTTAAAGTAAACGAAGAAGCTTGACTGGGGAGGAATTTTTAATTTGTAAACAAATCTTTCGGCATATTACTCCCAGTGTTAAAGATCGTATGCTCGATCTGTAATGAAAAACACAAGTCAGAAAAAATTGGAACCAGCGGGATTCGAACCTGTCATCTACTGCTTTCCGGGCAGCGACTTAACCACCAGGCTATTCTGGTTCACGGCCAAGTCACGATGAACTGGAATCAAATACCCAAGATCCTCTTCTTTCTGACTCATTAATATTCAACAGTCCGCCGTAGACAATGGTTAGTAAATGAAGAAGCTTGATGGGAGGAATTTTAATTTGTAAACAAATTAAAATAGGCATTTTACTCCCAGCGTTAAAGATCTTAGCTGGTTCCAATTTTTTCTGACTTGTGTTTTTCATTACAGATCGAGCATACGATCTTTAACACTGGGAGTAAAATGCCTAAAAAATTGTTTACAAATTAAAATTCCTCCCATCAAGGTTCTTCGTTTAAAGACTCACATTATCTGTTTTTCAAGAGTAACATGGTGTGCGTATTGAACATGGAAATTAGATGGTCATTTATTTCTTTTATTATTTCTTCTTTTGTGGGGTGTAGTGGTAAAAAGTTAATAGTATCTATTTCTCCAGTGTAAATTCAATAATTTACCTCTTGAATAGGGATTGAAATTAATAATGTATGATTCATTTATATTGAAATTCCTTATTTTAATGCATGTACATATTTGTACTACTGTCAAGAAAAGAATATTTGACCATGACAAGTCAGTTGTAATAGAACTCATGAAAGATTATGACTGCAGATAAATGATGGGTTTATTTAAGAAGTAATACAATGTCTAAACATCTCTAAAGACTGTTATCATTTCTGCATGTACAAAGATATTCATTAAAAAGTGAGAAAATCTAACTATTCCCGAATTGACATGTGCATAAAATTGCACCTTAAATCTTGATTGTAAGAAAGATAATTGTTATTGAAAATTTGCATGTGAACATGATAAAGGTCCTCTCACGTTATATCAATGACATGAACCATATGGGGATGGGGGTGTGATCGAGGTGCGTATGAGAGAGAGAGAGAGATAAAAAAGAGTGAGAGAGAGGGAAGAAAAAAAGATGAGAAAAGGTGAAATAGAAGATTTTATGATTTTTTTTTTTTTTTTTGGGGGGGGGGGTTAGCCAGCCCTCCAAGATTTTTTTCCCCTCCAAAATGAACCAGGACGTGTGATCGAGGTGTGTGTATGAGATAGAGAGAGGGAGAGAGAGAAAGGGGAGGGAAGAAAAAAGATGAGGAAAGGTGAAAGAAGATTTGATGAAAATGGGGGAGGGGAATTTTTTTTAGCTAGCCCTTCGAGAATTTTTTTTCCTCCTCCGAAATTCGGGGGTGGGGCGGGGGTTACCAGATTTGATGAGGTCCAGTTTTCCTCCATAATTCTCTGACAAGCAAAATATGAATTTCAAAAAAGGTTATATGTTATAAAAGAAAGGGGTGGCACACTTAAATAGAGGGGGGGGGGGTCAAAAGCTGTTAGGGGGCAGTCTGTCCCCTTGCCCACCCCCACCCCGGGTATGCTAGTGGGGGGGGGGGGGGGTGGGAAAGAGGGAAAGACAGTAAAGAATAAAAATGTAATAGTTTTCGGGTCAACTAAAATGGCCGAATTTTCAAGGTTCATAATTCTCTTTGAAATTATAAGATTCACAAATTGGTTTCAATGCGAAAGTTGCCTCTGAAGCAAATCAAAGGATACCTCTTCTTCTACACCGGCTGATATTTTATTTGGCCTTCAATTTTTATACACACTCCCCCTCCCCCCCCCCCCTTTTTTTATAACATTATCCTACTGGTCAAAGATAGTAAATTTATTAAAAAGTAATTTGAAAAATTACTTATTATGAATGTAAAAGTTTTTTCTCTTAATTCATGAGATGTGATAAATTTAATGTGAACAACATGTATTTATCTTCTTCATAACTACGGTATACAACTCATTGAACTCGACCAAGTAACGTTATTTAAGTGGAACGACGATAACCCTTTTGTGCTGACTGATCACATGTTGGGACCTAATTATCATAAAGATTTAATGACACCATATGAATGACGCCCATTCGTCAATTATCGATGCGCCGTCATTAGCCAAGTGATGAATACATTAGCATACATGAATGGATTAGGCGGGTTTGACCTTTCTTAATGCGCATGCGTGACACTGATCCACATTTATATTTTACCTGTGTGTAAAGCATATACACTGTAGGGGAGCATCGTACAAAATGAATAATGCATCGGGGGCTTCGGGCGCGTTCAAATCGTGCCCAAATGTTACAGCGTAATGGCGGCCGCTTTAGGGGCTTGTGCACGATACACTCTCCCCACAACTTCGGGTTTGTATAGCTCATAATTTCGAACCTATCAGTACGACTTACTGTTCCATAGACCACTTCACCATATCTTAAGTCTTCGTGCCTTGCTTGTCTTGACAGAGGTGTACTTTTCTCTTCTGTGAAAATGTAAGAACGAAAAGAAAAAAAAATAATTGATTCTTTATTAAACGTTTTATTATAATTTTGTTCTTTTGATTATAATTACTAATATATGTGTGATATAGATATATATTATGAATGGTTCTGTTCAGATTAGTGGTAGGCCCCACTCATAGCTACATTCCTATACTTCGTGTGTATAATGTAGGCAGTCATACACCTCAACTTTTTAAAACACCACTGCACAAAAGTCACAAACATTCACTCAAAATCGGCGTTTAATTTACAAAAACCGACCACAAAATATCCAAGAAATACAATAAATTCAACTCACCGATGTTGGAAAAGATATTTCCAAAAATCAAATCCGTAATTCACTGTTGATTCTCGCGAAACGAGCTATCGGAGTCAATGTGTACATTTCCTGGTCGCCGCGGGCGCTGACATCTCCCCAAAACAGTTTTGTCCTTAAAAATTCGGTCCCCGTGGCATACAAGGAAAAGTCCCGATTTTATGTGTGCGCGATCGTAAAGATCGATGTGCGCTTGCGATCCCGAGTTTCTTCGTGGACAAAAATTTTATTGGCCGAGTTTAGTCTAAGACATCGGCAGTATTTTTTTTTTGTTTTGAAACAAATTTTATTTTGATATATTCACAAACAAAACGTACATGTAGCATAAAACATTACATAATGAAATAAAATATTACAAATAATTTTCAAAAGTGTAACATATATACTTGCATTTGATGAAGCTTACGTAATAACATAAGATTACTAATTGTATAATACATGTACATGTTTAAAAAAAAACAAAAAAACAGCACACACACATACCAAAAAAAAAACAAACAAACAAACAAACAACAACCCCCCCCCCCCCCCCCCCCCCCACAAAAAACCTAATATTAAACTTTGCGCACCCAATCTGGAATTACTCTAATACTACCTGTTGCCATTTCTGGAGATGTATTGCCAATGTGTTCCTAACTTGTGCAATCTTATATTCTTCTTCCCTATACTTTTTAAAAATTTTGCTCATAGTTTCGACAGATGGCAGATCAAATTTCTGCCTTGCAGAATAAATTTCCTTCTTAACAATTAAAATTACTGTATTTAAACATTTTATCCTATTTGAACTTCCATCAATCCCTAATAAAGTGTCTTCCAAACAGAGATTCTCCAATTCTTTCAACCTTAATTTGTGTCCAATAACTTTCCACAGTGCTTGAACTTTCAAGCAGCCTTTAAATAAGTGATCAACAGTTTCAGCTTCTTGATCACAAAACGAGCATTTATTAGAAGGGATAAAACCTATTGTATGGAGTTTTTCCTTTGTATAGATAACCCCGTGCAACTGTTTAAATTGAAATTCTCGAAGTTTACAATTCACGGTTGAAAAACGAGGTCTCAAAAAAATGTGCTGAATTTGCTTTTCTGTTAAACCTGAGAAAATACGATTTATTTTATGCATGTCATCTATCTTTTTTAAACAGTTAATGAAATATTTATATAATTGCTTTGAACAAATTTTATCTAAGGTTTCTTTTCTTCCAAATATTTCCAGAGAAATATGGTCGTCTTGGACATTTTTACTTTGTAATGGATTAAGCCTAAATGCTCGTTTCCACCCAGTTGGCAGAGCGTCATATATACCATATCTTTTCAAAATATCATTAGAATCCATACCACAGTTTTGAAAATATGATACTGGCCTTAAGTGGCCGTTTCCATCAATCAAATGCAGAAATTTAAATATATTATGAGAGTACAATTTTTCATCAAACACCATTTTGTTATCAATACGTACGTGTTTGTTATTGAATATTATTATATTTGAAACACATTCATTCCTTTTGTCCTGCATTCTTCCATTTCTTGCCATATTTTCAACATTTCAACATAGAATGTTGGTATCTTCACATTGATCTTGGAGAAATCATAATTACATTGAAAAATGAAAACACCAATTGATTTGCATAAACTATTGAAAAGCGTCTTCCATTTCATTTGATTTTCACAATATATTAATCTCTTCATCCACATAACACGTTGTGCTTTAATAAAAAGTTCGAAATTTGTTACCCGTAAACCTCCATTTTCATAGTTTTGATACATTGTTTCCTTTTATTTTATCTTGTCCTTTCCAAATAAAGTCAAATGTAATTCTTTCTATTTCCACATAAACCCACTTCGGTACCACGATTAAAGATGACATAAATCAATTTTGAAAGTGCATACGTTTTCAGAAGATGAATTTTACCTAATATGGTCAAATCTCTTTGCTTCCACCAACTCAATAACTTTTTTATTTTACTTAATATTTCTTTGTAGTTCATTTCTTCTTTAACCTTAACATCCATGGGAAAAAAATGCCTAGTATCTTCACAACCTCCACCATATTCCACCTTTTGGGACAGAATCCTGGTTTGTATTGATTCCTAATCTCATTAAATTTGTTTTGTCCCTGTTCAAAATGAGACCACTTAATTTACCAAAGACTTCAAAAAGTACTTCTAATCTATTTAAGGAATGTGCATCTTGTACGAAAATAGTTACATCATCAGCATATAGCACTTGTTTAACTTCATTCTGAGCAAATGAAAAACCTTTAACACCTATATCATTTCTTATAACATTTGCCAGTAATTCAATAGTTAGTATAAAAAGGTATGGTGAGAGAGGATCTCCCTGTCTCACTCCCTCTGTATATCAAAATAACCTGTTGTAAAACCACCATTCATGACACAACTACATGCGCCACTGTACAGTGTTTTGATCCACTGTCTAAAATTGTCTTTTTGTATGAACTCGTGTGATACAGAGTCGAATGCCTTTTTAAAATCCACTGCTAACAAATAACCGTTTACACTGTTATTCGAAGCCTGAAATAAAATATCGATCAGACGAACTGCTTCACCTATATTTCGATTATTAATGTATCCAACCTGATCAACCTGTATAATTTCGGGGAGAACCTCTTTAATTCTTTTAGCTAAAACTTTGGTGAGAATCTTATAATCAGTGTTTAACAATGTAATAGGTCTGTAGTTTTTAATGTATAGAGGGTGTTTACCTGCTTTTTCAATTAAGGTAATGACCCCTTGTTTCTGTGATGCAGATAATTCACCTTTATTAAAAGCTTCATTTAAACAATCAACCACTATAGGTCATCAATGACATACCAAAAAGTGGAATAGAATTCTGTAGTTAAACCGTCATTACCTGGGGCTTTGTTAAGTTGCATGCTCTTTAGAGCTTCGAAACATTCATTTTTACTTAATTTACTTTCACAGCTTTCTTTGCTGTCTTCTGATAGTTTAACAATACCTTGGAGGAATGGAAATTTTTCTAGTATATCATCAACATCACAGCAAACTCCCTTACGTGAATATAAAGAGCTGTAAAATGATTTGATAATTTTAAGAATGTCACCTTTGTCGCTGTGTATCTGATTATCTTCATCCATTAATCTATGAATCTCAGATTTACGTTTATTGGATAACACTAATTGTTCGAAAAATGCAGAATTATTTTCTCCGCTTTCAATCCAGGCAGCTCGTGACCTTACTTTGAGACCATCTAGACCATAATCATATGTTTTAAGAAGCTCTCTTTTTGCCTCCAAATTTTCCAGTAGAACATTTGAAAAATTCACTGCAATTTGTTGTTCTAAATTTTGCACTTCAGTCTCTAAGATCAACTTTTGCTTTTTTCTTTCTTGTGCCTTTTTTTTAGAATACTTCCGGGTATATTCTGATTTTTAATTTCATAAAGCCCCAGAGCCATGAATTATTAGAAAAAAGATTCCCGTATTGTTTTTTCCTTCCAAGAATTTCCTTTTTCATACCAATAACATATTCTTTATCATAACAGACTGTTATTGAATTTCCAGTATGAGGGACCCCGTTTCACGTCTTTTTTACTATTACTAGTACAGGTAAGCCATATTCCAGAATGATCTGGAGTTATAGACGGTAAAATCTCACAATTAACAACAAAATTTTCTAATTCTTTTGAGATTATCCAGTAGTCTAACCGACTTTGAATAAGCGGTGTTTTTTGTCTGAAGGTAAACTGCTGTTTTTTCTGGATTTCTTTTCCTCCAAACATCAAATAATTGAAATTTGTCCATGAACTCTGAAAACTCTGTATTGAATCTGGATTTTACCTGTATAGTTGACCCCACATTGTCTAATTTATAATCTAATATCATATTAAAATCACCACCTAATATAATAAGACTGAGGGAGAACATTTTATCAATAATATTGTTTATTTTTCTCAAGAAATCTATCTGCTCATTTGCCTTATTTCTTGTTGGAAAATAAACATTTCCTATTAGCAATCTAACTCCATCTAATTCGCAGTCAAATATAATATATCTGCCATCATTGTCCTTTTCCACCTTTAAAATGTTCAAGTTAAGATGTGGTTTGATCATTACCATAACCCCCCTGCTATGATGTGTGCCATGGCTATAAAACACCTCACCACTCCATTCAGAATTCCATGTGGTTGTAGTCTCCGCCGTGCTATATGTTTCTTGTAACATAAAAATATCACCCTTTTTTGTTTACACCATTCAAAAAGTCTTCCCCTTTTTGTCTTCTCCCTTATCCCTCGGACATTTAAAGACACCATGTTAACCTTTGCTTTTTTCCACTGCAGTCCTATCCATACAGGATTATTGTAAATACAATAAACATCGAAACCACATCTAACTTAAACATTGAGAAAGATAATAAAAAGCAGGAATATTTGCCGGTGTTAAACTGCACCAAACCTCTCTTACATTAAACGTTGTACCACCTGCATCAAATTTATTACGCAATGAATACGCAAGTGAATATACTACCAAAAGGGTGCGCAACTTGAAACATAAACTCATTAAAACGCAAGTAATTACAAATCCTAAACATATGACAAAAACAGAAATCAAGACAGGCATTCATTCCTAGACGCAGCATATGAAAGAATTCCTTCTTTTTACTCGGCTCGCGGGCTGCGTCCCCCCCCCCCCCCATTCGCATCCCACCCAATCACACACCATTTAGGATTTCTTCTATTTTCTCCTACATATATATATTTTTTTTCCTTCCCAAAATCCCTTCACCCTTCATCATTTCTAAGCCTCTTTTTTTAAAGCTTGGGTTAATCAAAACCATTGCTTAACCAAAATAAGTAAAAAGGGAAGAAAGGAAATATTTTTTTAAATACCGCGTTACTCATGTTTATATAAACATAATACACATACACATATTTTAAAGAGTAATTATCTGAATGCTTAAAGCGTCATCGTTTCCGCCTTTTTCAAATCTGCTTATTATAGAAATATCTTAACTCGGAAAAGAAAGGGAGGAAAAAAAATAAAGAAACAAGACCGAGCAATTACCCTTTCCTTCCCTTCCCTTATTCCCTCTTATTTCCTTCTTCCCTACCCCTGCTCCTTTTAAAATTTTCGATCCACCACTAGATACCAACTATTCCCCACCCTAAAATTTCCTTCATAAACACCATAATCCCTCAACACGAAATGAATAAAATCAATCGTTACCACTAAGACTAAGACCTTATAACAGTTTTAGGCTTTCTCCATTCTGCCTACTCTGTACCATTACACATTCATATACATGTAACTATGCGACCTCATAAAACAAGGCTTGACATAATTGTGTCAGCATCAAAATCGAATGTTTAAAATAGAAATACACACATCTCTGTTCAACGTTGCTATCTCTCTCTATATAAAAAAAAATGAAAAAAAAAAAAAGTATGTAAACACGCGATCGCGAAACAAATCGGCGGGGATTTCTCCGGTTTTGGACAAGATTTTGACTTTGGATTTTGCTGAAAATATCAAAAGTTCTTCCTAACGGCCATTTGAGGTAGGAGTGAGATTTTTAAGGGCTGAATTTGAAAGCAAGTATTTAAAATATTTCTTATTTTTTCCCCCATACCTTTACTACACGCGACAGTAAATACCAACTATATTTGCATGTTGTATTCGTAGTGGTCAATATGACCACTATTCGTGGTGTGGTAGGCCCCACTCATAGCTACATGACTATACTTCGTGTGTAGAATCTAGGCAGTCATACACCTCGACTTTTTCAAACACCACTGCACAAAAGTCACCAACATTCACAAAAAATCGGCATTTAATTTACAAAAACCGACCCCAACATATCCAAGAAACAATAAATTCAACTCACCGATGTTGGAAAAGATAATTCCCAAAATGAAATCCGCAATTTACTGTCGATTCTCGCGAAACGAACTATCGGAGTCATTGCGTACATTTCCGATCGCCGCGGGCGCTGACATCTCCCCAAAAGTAGTGTCCCTGTATTAAAGAGTTGCAACATGGACGTCCCACTTTTCTGGAAACAAAATGGCGTTCGAATTCTTTCTATTGAGAACACCCAGGTGCTCATCGGAATTGGATAGAAATGTTATGTAATAGTGGAAACAAAATGGCGTTCAAATCCCCAGTTGTAGGGACACTACACCCAAAAGATTTGTTAAAAATTCGGTACATATCGACACGGAAAAGTCCCTATTTTCTGTGTGCGCAATCGCAGAGATCGATATGCGCTTGCGATCCAGGGCAGCGTTTCATCAAATGGTCGTAAGTACAAGTTCGCCGACATCCCATTGAAACGCGTGTATTAAAATGCGTTTCAATGGGATGTCGGCGAACTTGTACTTATGACGGTTTGATGAAACGATGCCCAGAGTTTCAAATTTTATTGGCCGATTTTAAGACATCGGCGGTATGATGTAAACACGCAATCGCGAAACAAATCTGTGGGGATTTCTTCGGATTTGGACATGTTGACTTTGGATTTTGCTTGAAATATCAAAAGTTCTTCCTAACCACCATCTGAGGTAGGAGTGAGATTTTTAAGCTCTGAATTTGAAAGGAAGTGTTCAAATATTTCTTATTTTTCCGCCATATCTTTAGTATACATGTGACAGAAAATACCAACTATTTTTGCATGCATATGTCGTAGTGGTCAATATATATGACCACTATTCGTGGTGTGGTAGGCCCTATAACTAGGTGGACAAATTGACCAAATTTTAGAGTTATGTTTTCACTTTGAAACCTTGACAGAAATGTTGCTAGCTGGTATTCAAATTACAAGAAAAAAAGTGGCCGAGCTTAAACTTCTTCAGTTTAATCAGTGAGGCATGCGGAGAGAATGTGCGGTATCCTATTTTATGATGCATATAAATCTGATAAATTAGTATAAAAGGGATAAATAAGTATAAAAGGAATAAATACGATTAGGATATCGACATAAGTTACCTCTATCAAATCTAAGCGAACCCAGCAACAAAGGCAGGATGAAAGATCACACTAACCTGCATTGATTTTTTGTTGAAATCCTTTTGCCATCTTCGCCAAGACTTGGACCTGGTTTTCCTCGGGCTCCCTGAACAAGGTTTTGAGTTTATAGCTATTCATGACATGCATGACAACCATACCAGTTATTAAAGATAATACTATTGTAAGCTTCAGCGATTTCATTTTAGCTTTCTAAAGTTGACCAGTATACGATTTCTTTATCGTCCAGCAGTGAAGAATATCGTGAAAGCTGAGAGTGGAGACACCTGTATACAGTATATAGCCACGTTCAGCTCCAGAAATCCTAGTTTAACTCTAGTTATCGGAGCAAGTGGGTATGATCACGAGTCAGCATTGTAAATGGGTCTCTATATTGTCATTCCAGTCATATATTAGCAAGGAATTGAGGAATTCTGGTTGCAAAAACACAATCCCATTTTATACTGGCTATACCAATAGATCTGTTTACTAATATATTTCAATGTATGCATGTTTCTCTCGAGAACCCCTAGTTTCCAACTATTTAGGATACCTGCTATGCATACACTATGAACACGATGACAAAGGAGAGGGGACAAAATATACAGCTCCTCATTGTACCCTCCACAATTGTTCTGGTAGACAAGAGAACATACCTTCATTGCTATTATGTAAAATAAGTAGAACAGGGGGGGGGGGGGGGGTGTTTCATAAAGCTGTTCGTAAAGTTACGAATGACTTTACGAACGACTGGAACATGTTCTTGGGTGCTATACTAATCAGATTCTCAATCATTTAGCACAAGAACTGATCACCAGTCGTGCGTAAAGTCGTGCGTAACTTACGAACAGCTTTAAGAAACACCCCCCAGGTGAATATTCATGTGACACCTGTTCTACATATATTTACATACTAGCGATGAAGGGATGTTCTTTTGTCTACCGGAGCAAGTGTGGAAGGTACAATGAGGAGCTGTATATTTTGTCCGCTTCTTTGTTCGCCATGTTCATAGTGATAGTGGCATATCTATGGATGGAACCATTTTGCATACATTAATTGTTGCTATTTCGGGCAAGCCTCTGGCAAGCTTTTGAGTCGTCAAGAGAACATTTTGTTCAAGAAGTAGAGAGAGGGACAGACTCGTGCGTTTGTACTTTGAAATTGGTTTTACTCAGAGGGAAATACTGTATTACAGTGAAACCTGTCTATAAAGACCACTCAAGGGAGACATGAAAGTGGTCTTTATGAGCAGGTGGTCGTTATGTACAGGTTCCTTTCATACATGTTTCAATGGGAAACACTTTTCAAGGGAAACGAAAATTGTGGTCTTTATAGACAGTTGGTCTTTCTATGCAGGTGGTCGCAAAAGCAGATTTGACTGTATTTAATTTCCAAGCATAGAATAGACAAAAGCCACATAACCCTAAAGCGTGTCTTAAAAAGCCTTGCATTATTTCGAAGAAAACCATCAATGTCAGGCTCAGCTACATGTATTTTGCAAGACAAAACAGTACAGCACAGCACAGTGCCCCACGCTTTTTAAAATGCCCCCTTTCTCTCCGATAGGTGCCCTTTCTACTGGAAGTATACCCCTTTTCCCCAATAAGTGCACATTTTCCCCTTCTGATAAGTGCCTCTTTTTTAATCTGTTAAGTGCCCCCTTTCCCCAGTAAGTGCACATTTCCCCCTTCTGATAAGTGGCTCTTTTTAAATCTGATAAGTGCCACTTTTACTATCTAATATATGCCCTATTCCTCTTCTCACAAGTGCCCAATTTTCACCTCTTATAATGCCCCTTTCCACCTCTCATAAGGCCACTTTCGTCATCTAATACGTGTACCCTTATCCCTATATTTCCCTTTGTTTCTTACAAAAAGTGTCATAAAAAAAATTATCTAGGTTCAAGAAACAATGCGGCTTTATGTAGCAACATGTACCTACCCATATTACTACAACTACAATGTAAGCCAGCGGAACTGGAGGCAGAGTGGTAAATTGCTCATCCCCCTCCCCCTGCCCCAGCAGAGGAATTCATATTCCGCTAGTTCAAATGTGCCCATAGCTTACACAAGTTCAATATTTTCAGAAAATGTCCCAACACTATAGTGGTTTTTATGTGGGTTATATGGGGCCTAGACAACCTATATAACCCATATGGCGCCCAGATATTTTGCTATCTGGGTAGCTTGCTAGTAGGCCTATATGAAATCAAGCAGATACCATAATAATGTTGATATCTCCTAAAGAAAAACGACAGGGTTAATGTAAGAAATGAAAGATCATTCGACATTTCACCCAAATTAATTTGTCGTCATTTTCATTATATCGTGGTAAATAATGTATAACAACATCAACAACGTTAGAAAAGGTCTTCAGATTTTTGCTGGCTCGCACGAGCATCATTAGACACAACTGCTAATTGTGGAAGCTGAAGCTGAAGCAGAACCACCATAAGAAGGTGATTGATAATAATACCAATGTCGCTTTATATGCACCCCTTGCAGGTGCCCTCAGGTGTCCTTTTCTGTTGACACCCCCCCCCCCCCCCCACACACACACACTTTGAAAGACGCTCCGCTGCCCCTGGCGCGGAACTTAAAAATTAGGGGAGAAAGCATGAAAGCAAGCAGATTTTGTGAACAAAAGGTTAGACGAAAATCGGACATATAACAAAATAAAATGTGATTTTTTTAGCTCACCTGAGCCTAAGGCTCGAGTGAGCTATTGCGATGGAAATTTGTCCGTCGTCCGTCGTCCGTCGTGCGTCGTGCGCATAGGTCGTGCGTCGTCCGTCGTCCGTTAACTTTTTACATTTTCATCTTTTTCTCCAAAACCAATGATCGGAATTCAACCAAACTTGGTAGGAATCATCCTTAGGGGTAGGGGACCCAAAGTTGCTAAAATGGTACATGTGGGCCCCAGAGGGGCCCAGGGGGAGGGCCCCCAATTGTAAAAGCTATGTAAATTTCAAACATCTTCTTCTCCAGAACCAGGCATAGCTCAGACTTGGTATTGTGTATGGAGATACCTCTATAGATGAAGAATGAATGTTGTTCATGAAATTTCTGTGAGTGGCCCTATAGGGGCCCTGTGGGGGTAACATACTGGAGGGGGGGGGGGGGGGGGTGCTGCCAGGCAAAATGTACATTCTGATCTTCTCCAAAACACATGATCGGAATTCAACCAAACTTGGTAGGAATCATCCTTAGGGGTAGGGGATCCAAAGTTGCTAAAATGGTACATGTGGCCCCCAAGTGTAAAAGCTATGTAAAAGCTATGGAGATACCTCTATAGACGAAAAATGAAAGTTGTTCATGAATTTTTTTCTTGGTGGCCCTATAGGGGGTCTGTGGGGGTAACATACTGGAGGGGGGGGGGGGGGGGGTGGGGCAAGTTGTCCACCATCCATAAACTTTTTACATTTTCAGCTTCTTCTCCAAAACCCATGACTGGAATTTAACCGAACTTGGTAGGAAGCTCAGACTTGGTATTGTGTATAGAGATACCTCTATAGATGAAGAATGAAAGTTGTTCATGTGCTAGAGAGAACATGCACCAGATGTGAATTGATCCACCTCAGGTGAGCGTCGTGCCCCCTGGGACTCTTGTTTTTTTAAGACATGAATGAACAAAAATAAAAATCACGAGACCACTAGTCATGAGTTTTGACGTCATTCCCTCACGACCACTCAGTGATCTCGACGTTAAACAAAATCTTATATAGAGACCAGTACTGACGAAAAAGCAAGTATCTGTTTCCTACAAGCCTATATAAATATAACATTTTACGTTTTGTCCAAGAATATGATTTCTTCATAAATTCAATGCAATTATATTTTACTCATATACTTTTGCATGTGTGTGTTAATACAGAAAAAGTGAATTTCTTAATATCAACAGCATGAAAATATAAAAAAAATAATATCATAAAAAATAAACAATGACTAGGAATATGTAATATTTCGAAAGCAGTCTCACTGACTTTTTTCCCCGATACATGTAAAAACATATTACTATAAATCGTCAATAATTAGGTTCAAGTTATGAGGAAGTCATATTCTTGAACATAAATTTAGGATAAACAAAATTATGAAAGAAAATAATTGACGACTTGCGATGAGGATATCGGACGTTACAAATTCATGACAAAGTGGCCAATTTGTCTAGTGATTTTCTTTATTTTCAGTAGTTTTCAGTGTTATAAAGATTCATAACTTTCAGACTATACAGTTGTCAGATAGTAGTGTTATAAAGATTCATAACTTCATTTTGTTCGATTTTAGTCGAACAGACTCGAACTGCTTTATTCTGTTTTGATTTGCCTGGGACCGGACTTGCCGCTGGGAAAATGAAGCGACACACATATCCACCAACACAAGTCACACACACACATCACACAAATGTTGAGGATTCTTCACATTAGACAAGCTATATAGAGCCCACAGGCTCACAATATTGTGGCAAAATCAACGGGAATCGACGGAAGGCAGCTGTGTAATTTCAAAATGTGGATGCTAGACCTTTTTCGCGTGATATTTATTACGTATCGTACGTACGTAGTATTATTACGTACATACGTTGTTTTTTTTTTTTACGTTGTCAATTTGGCCCTCCAGGGATTCGTAGAAAACTATGGATCATAGATGTTTGACAGATGAAGCACCTTTATTATCCTTGGGGCAGCACTCAAAATATATTGGACTGTAGATAGCATATTGTTAAACTTATAGGTCCTCATGAAAGAAAAAGATCCTATACTGAGTAAAAACATTTAGAAAAAAAAATGTAACTGGAATTGTCTGCCACTTAATGATCATGACCTTATACCTATTCGGCCAATTTGAAATTCCCATATGTAGATCGAGGCTTGAGTACAACTTTCAAAATTGTGTAACTTTCTTTGCTTGTGTGATTTCATTCAAACTTTCACCAATATTTGCTTTTCTGAATTTTGCTTTTCTGAATTTTCCTTTTTCAGAGCAACTGGTCATCATTGAGGTTGGATTTTCCCCGGTGGAGCCACTCAATGTGACTTGGGGACCGCATGACCGTTACCAAAATCGCGGATATAGGGGTAAATTTCAAGGAACGTCCGCGGACAGAATATTCCTCGAAATATAGAAAATAGGGGTGCGCAGGTGTCCTCGAAATTGATAAAATAGGGGTCAGGAAAAGGGAAGAAAATCCAAGGCATGAAGAAAAATCCCGGAGCCGAGTCGCTAGCTGCGGGCCTGCCGGGGATCGGAGGGCGCGTTCATCGTTGAGAAAAAAATCCCCGTACTGCTGTCAGTCAGCAAGATGGCGGACGTGAAGGTAATAACACTGTTGAGCTCGATCGCTCGCTGCACGCTGATTAGCCATAGCATAGGCAACATTTTTTTTTGTTTTGAATGATATTTATTGCTTCCTCTCAAGGTCAATTACATTTCAAGAAACAATCATAAGTAACATATAAAATAATTTGCATATACAAGGAAACTTAATGAAATACATATATAGAATTCTCTGAAATTATACATGATTAAACAATTATTTTTCGATGAAAGGAAAAAAAAATACAATGCATCAACCGTTAGACATAGATATAACTATTTTCTATCATGTAATACTTCATACATGTAGTAATAAAAAGAACTGTTTGTTTCAAGTAATCGTCTTGAAAAAGATACATTAATATCACATTTAATCATATTATATAATATTCAGACAGAAGGACTAAACAAAGTTTACAAATACCAATTATACTTTTAAACAATATAAGGTCCTCCAAAATACACGGAATAACAGACCAAAGACTCTTTTTTAGAGAGAGAAAAAAAAAAAAAAAATACTATATATCGATCATTGAACATGCATTTAGAAAAAAAATTTCAAATTATACATCATTTCTTGAACGATTCTTTATAAGATAAAAAAAAAAAATTAGAGGAAGATATACATAGCCCACCCGAACCCACCCTTAGACACTCATCTCATTCCCCTCCCCCCTCCCCATTCTCCTACCACTCACAACTCACTCATTCTCACTCCAACTTCTCGCACCCCCCCCCCCCCTCCCTCCCCCAAACTATCAACACCCATTCATGCATCCAGTTCCGGTTTGCCTGTCCGTAATGAGTACATAAAAAAAGCAAACAAAGAAAACAAAACATTAAACAAACAAAAAAAAAAAAAACAAAAAAAAAAAAAAAAAAAAACAAAACAAAAAAAAACAAAAAAAAACCACCAAACAAAAACAAAATCAAAGAAACGCATCAATCTGTTCCCATTTCCTTAAGTGCGCCCCCAATTTCCCCTTTTTGTTGGCTATCTTATATTCTTCGTCTCTGTGATCTTTTATCAAAGTAACTGTTTTTTGTAGAGATGGCAGCTCGCCTTGTTTTCTTGAAGAAAAAATTATGTGTTTTAGAAGAAAAATTATACAATTTATTAAATATATTCGTACAGTTTTACCCGATAGTCCCATAAAAATGGATTTCCAATCATTTATATTAATTTCTCTTAGATCTAGCTTTTTACTAATGTCCTGCCATAATTGTTTAACTTTAGGACATTCTAAAAACAAATGTTGGTATGTTTCAACTTGATGTTTACAAAAAGAACATAGATTGTCCAACTCGAAACCAAATTGAAAGAGTCTCTGTTTCGTATATAAAGCCCCATGCAATAGTTTGTATTGAAACTCTCTTCGTTTATTAATTACAAATGCATTTTTCAGTCTTGTAAATATTTCTTTTAACATCCCAGTTCCAAAATCATGTTGAACATTTCCATCCGTAATCTTTAATGTATAATCTCTTTGAAACTGTTCAATAAAGTGATTATATAACCGTATGGACTTTAAATCGCTAAATTTTTGTATATGACCAAAAATCTTCAGATCTATTTGGAAATGTTCAGTATCCACATGTATAAAATCACGCTGTATCCATTCCTGTTCAATGACTGAAAATATTTTTTGAATCATGATCAGGCTGTCGGTGGTAAAACCTAAGTTATAAAAATAAGAGATTGGTTTAAAATTACCTCCAACGGTTATATCTGATGCTTTAAATATTCCTTTATGAAAAAGATCAGCATCAAAGATCATTTTATTTCGAAAACAAATACTTTTATTATTAAAAATTATCGGATTGACTTTGTTCTTTTCGAAGTGTCTACATTCATCTATATCTTGCCAGGCTTTTAACATATCTAAATAAAACCTGGGTATACCATCTAAATTCATTTTCTTCATGTCATAATTGCAAAGAAAAATACTTCGACCTCCAATCGATCTAAAAAAGTAATCAAATGTTAGTTTCCACCCTAAATATTTTTCACCATACAACAGCCGTTTGATCCACATTATTCTTTGAGTCTTAATAAAAGTTTCGTAGTTAGTTACCCTAAGCCCACCTGCAGAATAATCTTGATATAATATTTTCCTTTTTATTCTATCTTTCCCACCCCAAATGAAATTAAAGGAAATTTTTTCAATTTCTTCAAGGATACTATATGGAACAGATATAAGAGAAGATACGTAATTTAATTTTGAATATACATACGTTTTCAATAATTTGACTTTGCCATACATCGTAAGATCTCGTTGGCTCCACCAACCTATTAATCTTTTTATTTTACTTAATATCTCTTTGTAGTTTAAATCATCTTTTATTTTAGAATTACGTGAAAAATAAACTCCTAGGATTTTTATGTCTTGTACTCTATGTCCCAAAAAAGGTAAACCGGGCATATCAATCGCTTCCCCCAACCAGATAAAATTTGTCTTATCCATATTTATTTTTAATCCACTTAATTTCTCAAAATCTTCGAAGACTTTCTTCACCCTATCAATTGACTTCATATCTTTAAGAAACAATGTAATATCATCGGCATAAAGTACCTGCTTTATTTTTCCAGTATCAAACCGAATTCCTTCAATACTAGGGTCCTTTCGGATATAATGAGCAAGCAGCTCAATAGCTATTATAAATAAATAGGGGGACAAAGGGTCCCCTTGTCTTACCCCTCTTTTAACTTTAAAGTATCCAGTTGAGTGTCCCCCGTTCATCACGCAGCTACTAACATCATTATAAAGAATTTTAACCCAAGAGCACAATACATTACCGAACCCAAAAGATTCCAATGCTTTGAACAGTAGTCTATGTGAAATACAGTCAAATGCTTTTTCGAAATCCACAGCAATAAGAAAACCTACAGGCTGATACAATGACTGAAAAAATACATCATCTATTAACCGCACTGCCTCCCCAATATTTCTCTCTTTAACATAACCCACCTGATCATAATGAATGATATCTCCTAAGACCTCTTTTACCCTTTTAGCCAATACTTTTGACAGGATCTTATAATCAAGATTTAAAAGAGTTATTGGCCTGTAGTTTTTCATATACAAAGAATCTTTTCCCTCTTTCTCAATAAGTGTAATGACTCCCTGTCTCTGTGAATTAGATAACACCTCAGTTTCGAAACTCTCATTAAATGCTTCCACTATATACTTCCCTAAGATTGGCCAAAATGTATAATAGAATTCAGCTGTAAAGCCATCATTGCCTGGTGACTTATTCCATTTCATTTCCTTAACAGCTTGATAGCATTCTTCGAATGTTATATGCCCTTCACAAAATGCTTTATTTTCTTCCCTTAGTTTAGGCAGTTCGCTCAAAAACATATTGTCAATATCTTCTGTTATGTCCTTATCTTGACATGCATATAAATTCTTATAAAACTCCCCAATGATCTTTAAAATCCCTTTACTATCACGTATCACCTCATTATTGCTATTATATATTTCCTTGATCACACTTTTTCTTTTATTCGACTTTAATAATTGTTCAAAAAATTGAGAATTTCTTTCTCCTTCTTCAGACCATTCTGCCCTCGATCGTACCTTTAAGCCTTGACGAGAATAGTCAAAAAGCTTTTCCAGTTCATTTTTTTTCAAGTCTAGTTCTTCCTGAATGTTATTTTGCAAATTAAACGTCAATCGATATTCTAAGTCTTTAATTTCTTTTTCCAATATTTCAATTTTTGCTTTCCTGAGTTTTGCTTTTTCACGGGAAAACTTCATAATATATTCCCGTAGTTTCATTTTCATAAAATCCCAAAATTTTATTTTACTATTTATTTGACCCAGCCACGTTTCCTCTATTTCACTAATCTTATTTTTTACCCCCTCGACAAAATCCTTGTCATAACATAGACTACTGTTAAACTTCCAATATGATTTACCAAAAATGAAATTATCGACCAAATTTGTAACTTCTACTCTAACACCAGCGTGGTCAGGTGTGATAGAGGGCAGAATTTCAGATTCCCTTACGACTTTTTCTAATTTTGATGATATAAAAATATAATCTAATCTGCTCTGCACCAATGGCTGCTTCTGTCTAAAGGTAAATTCTCTTTTATTTGGATGCTGCTTGCGCCAAACATCAATTAAATCAAACTTATCAAGAAACTCTCCCAACAAGTCTCTATATTTGCTATTTGAAATATTACTCGCCCCCATATAATCTAAATTATAATTCATAGTGATATTGAAATCTCCCCCAATTATAAGGGAATACTCTTGACTGAATACAGAAGATACAATCCTATCCAGATTAGACAGAAAATCAACTTGGGCCTTTCCTTTATCTTTTGTAGGAAAATATACACTTCCTAGTATCAATTTTTCGCTTTGACATTTACCTTGTATTATAATGTATCTTCCTTCCTTATCTTTTATGATTTTTTCCATCACAAAGCCCGTGTTTGGTTTCAACATTACAATAACTCCCCTACTGTGATTACTACCATTACTAAAAACCATTGCCCCTTCCCAATCCCTTTTCCAACAGCCTTCAATGTCTTCTGTACTGAAAGTTTCCTGCAAGAATATTATATTTCCCGACATTTTACACCACTGAAAATTTTTTCTCCTTTTAACTGTATCTCTCAGTCCTCGAACGTTGATCGAGACTACTTTTAAATTATTCACCATTGAAAACTCTAAATCTTAAACTGTGACAAAAAGCTCGGAGCAGAATTGTGTAACATTGCGCTAATATCTCAGTAAATGGGAAGAATGATGCATTTTTAAATACAGAAAAAACAATTGTCAATTGAAGTTGGAAATAAGACAAGTACATAACAATTCCGGAACTAGAAAACATGCCACACGTCACAAAGTCTATCCACCCCCCAATGAGTGTCCACCCTTCAGAAAACCAGATTATAAAAAACCCCATCTACTCTGATCGTCCGAGTAGAACACGACCTTCTCAAGTAGGACTCCCCGCAGCTCACTTGAGGGACCCTTCTCCTCTTTTAAGAATATCCTAATGAGCTAAATCAAAAATAAAAACTTCCAGTTTACATTGACTCCTTATAATAAAAACGGGAGCCCAGAAGCGTGTTTCTTTTCTTGTATTCCTTAGTAATCCCCACAAATGAAATAATAATTAATAAACAGATAGTGAAAACTCGTTGCTATCCCATGAGCCTGAAGACCCTGCTATGTATGCACTGCAAGTCCGCTGTGGAAGGTCGTGCAAATCTGAGGGAGCTTGCCCAAGGAGTGAAAATCACTCCCCACACCCCCGACCCTACACCCCAAACTACCCGAGCGACTGCGGGCAGCGACCAGCCGATCTCCGGACCCAGACCCAATCCGAAGGATATATTTTCAATTCGCAAATGGATTAAAATTAAAACCCCAAAACCCAAATCCAAATCCAAAGACCGGCCGGCCCCCAACCACAGCCGCCCAGGACCCATTCCAAATACTGCAATTTAGAGTGTATACAACCCACACAACTAACTCACTGTGTGGGAGATTTCAAAACACTTTATTCATGAATTTTTAAAATCAGCTACTTCCCCTAATGCCCAAGATGGCCTTATAATCCTCCACCAATAATTACCCTATCAAAAAAGTGTATTTGTGTTTGATAGCTTCGAATATATTGTGATATAAAATAATTCTCACATCATAAGCTTAGCAATCTATATAATTCTATGCTGTTTCCTATTGGAAACCGCAAACCTAGGTCCAATTATTCTAGTTGACAACACGCTCAGAAATATTTCCACAATCAAAAGGGAAAATAAAACACAATCTGAGCAATATTCTAAAAGCCACAATCCTCACCATGAACACGACAAACAAAGAAGCGGACAATCCATGCAGCCCCCCACTGCACCCCCACAACTGCACCGGCCAACAAAACAGGTGTCACATAATAGCAGTGAAGGGACGTCCCCCTGCCCACCAGAGCCACCGCGGAGGGCACAGCGGAGGGCACAGCGGAGGGCACAGCGAGGAGCCGCACAAATCGTCCGCCCTCCTCGTCATCGCATTCATAGTGCTTGATGTTGTACTTCGAGAGAATTGCATGATGAATTAATTCAGTAACAGACATTATATAATTAACAGATGCAAGTTAACAAATTTGTACATCAACCACCTGCAGTATATAAATAGTTCAGAAAGAAACCATCCCAAGCCCAGATCATTATAAAAAATCACTGAACATAGCAACATTCATTGTCATACCACGAATTAAAATAAATTGTATTCTATACTGTTAGAAATACATTATTGTTCTAAACACAGGGACAATGAGTGCAGCATAACCAACCAAGTATCCACCAAGTCAATTCAGGAGAAAAATCCTGAGTATCTGCATTTGGGCAGATTTAATTCCAAATTATTCACCATGAAAAAATGCAACTATTTGCTGCCCAAGGGTCGTTGTCCATTGAAAACACTTGTATTACCATAAGAGGAGTAGAGATGAATGTTTACATAATGCCATCAATCTAAATGTTTCACTATGCCCTATGCAAATCAAAACCTGAATCGTTGAACATTCCTCCTTCCATTTACTCACATCTGCTCATTTCATGGGAACAATATCAATACAATACGCGTATTACATTTTGTAAGCCCTTTCTATTTTCACACAAAAGAGGAGTTTTGGCTGCCAATTTGACTGGTCTGATCTGACATAATAATAATTGCATGTCAAAGCTCAGAAATATTTCAATACAATGCTCTTTATATTGAGCCACCAATTCCATTCATCTCAGTGGGTGATAGTGGGCTCGGAATAATTACAACTAAAGGAATATACCAGAAGTTCGAAGGAATGTTAAATGATGAAACTACGAAAAATTTCCAACCACTTCCATGTCATACCCCTATTAAACACAGGAACAATGACTACAGCCTGATTATATCGGCTGAGTACCAAATATTCTTAAAGCATTAATAGTATAGCCAATCCAAGTGAAAAAAAATTCCGGGTATCCGGAATTGGCAGATATAATTCCAAATTCTTCAAAGTCGAACTGTTTGCTGCCCAAGGGTGTTGTTCATTGGGAACAAGAGGTATGACATGAATGTTGCATAATGACCATAAATCTAAATGTTTCAAAATACTAAATGCAAATCAATTTACAAGCCCAAATAACTGCACATTCCTCCTCCTATCCTTTTAGCTGCTCATATTATGGGAACAAGACCAATATACATGTAGATGCCTGAAGTTTCCACGCAATATAGGAGTTTTGCCTGACAATTTGAATGATATCAGCATTTATTATTACAATGCACCTTTCCCCGGTGCCTCCCCTATATTATTACGGTACCCAAATTAAGACAAAACACATACACTTTTGTCTTGTTCCCTTACAAACTGAACATTTGTAACAAAAGATATCATCTGACATTATTTGCATATCAAAAGCTTAGAAATATTTGATAGTGCTCTCTTGACAAGCCAATTCCATTTATCTCAGCGGGTGGAACCTTCTCAGAAAAATATAAGGCTGGTTAACTCATGAACCCACCAACCGTTGGCCTGTAAAATTCCATTTAAAACAAAATAGGACGTTCTTACACCAACCGCTGGCAGGCCCATACGCCAACCAATCCTGATAGGTTGGTTAAGATATTTCTGATAGTGTAATGGGCTCAGAAAATTATTATTAAAGAAAAAGTCATGCAATGCACTTTTTGAATATTGTAAATATCAGTAGTTCGAAGGAAGATTGCATGCCATGATCATTATGCAAAGCCATGATCACTATGCAAAACCTTGATAAAACTGCAAGAAAAGTCTAGCCACTTCCATGCATCATCATACCTCCATTAAACCCAGGGACAATGACTACAGCCTCATTATATCGGCTAAGTAGCAAATATTCTTAAAGCATTACTTGTATAATTCAAGTGAAAATTCATGGTATCAGTCATTGTTAGATATGAATCCAAATTCTTCCAAATTAACTGTTTGCTGCCCAATGGTCGCTGTCCATTGGGAACCAGGGGTATGTGATGAATGTTTGCATAATGACCATTAATCTAAAAATTTCAATATACATGTACTTTATGCCAATCCAGTTACTAGCCCAACTCACTGCACATTCCTCCTCCCGTACTCTCATCCTCCCATATCATGGGAACAAGACCAATGTACGCTTAGATGCCTAAAGTTTCCTAAAACAAAACATGTACCCTTTTGTCTTGTTCCCTTACAAAACTGAGCAAATGTAACAAAATATATATTATTTGCATATCAAAAGCTTGGAAATATTTTGATACAATGCTCTCTATATCAAACCCCAGCCTTGGTCCGGGCTTGGAAAAAAAGTCATGCAATGCACTTTTTGATTGCCGTAACCATCAGTAGTTCGAAGGAATGTTACATGCCAAGATAATATTATGCAAAACCATTATAGTACTGCAAGAGAAAAAAAAAAGTCTAACAACGTCCATTGCCTTATAATAAAGAAATACAAGAACGTTTGCATAATGACCAGCAATTTACAGTTATTTAATTTCAAAATAATACAACTCAAATGGAAAATAAACTCTCATATTTGTACATTTCCCCCCCCCCCCCATTATAATTATTCCCATCCGCTAATATCCTGGGAATAAGACCAATATATGCGTACATTTATGCCCCTTTTGTTGCAACCGGGAGTATCGTCATCCAATTTGACTAAATTGAGTAATGTTAGTATTGCATACATTATTAGTTAAATAACTATCATGATTCCTCTGTGAAGGAAAATCATCAAGGCAAATCAGGACAAAACTTCTATGATCTTGTTCCTTAACAAAACTGAGCCTTACACAATATATACGAAAGAATGTATCACCAAAAAACTCGCCTTTCTAATTAACATTCATTCGTAGGACTTGTCATGACCTTTCTGCGTAATTCAATCCCCAAACCAAGCTACCCTTGTTATCTTTTTTTTTTTTTATTATTGGGACAATTATATAAAATTATGATAATGAGAAATATAAAACATAAAAAAAGTCCCTTTTATAACAGGGATCATATGGTGTTCATGGGTTGTGTTAAACACACATGCAGTATAGGTAATCTCTGATATTCGGAAAAGCATTTTTTCCACAACTTTCAGAACAATATAATGGTTGTTCTGGAATGTACTTCTCTTAAACCTTTGTTTAGATTTCAGGTACACCTTCTTTGATAAGATTAAATATTAAAATGAACAGGCCTTTCTTCTGCCAAGGTTTCAAAATTCATCACATACAACAACCTCATCAAAACGCCACCTCATCAAATAGAGCAACCTCAAATACAGCAACTAGTCATCAAATAAAGCTATGGCCTAATTATTTCCTTCTTTTTAAAGAGTATTTTTCCGCTTGAATATAATTGTATACCATAGCCCAGAGTATGTGTATTGACACCATGCAGTGAAGCAAACTTATTTATGAAAGTAGCTTCTGTTGCTCACTTCTTGCCCCGCCCTGTATTGCCAGGTCAACAAAGGGCTCCAATTCATCAATTAATGATTGGGTATTACAATTTTATAGCACAAGAATTATACAGAAACCTTGCCACTTCTAAAAGCAGGACACACATGCACCCCAAAACATTAAATTAAAAAAAAAAAAAAAAAAGTCCCTTTTATAACAAGGATGGTATGATGATCATGGGGTGTGTTAAACACACATGCAGTACATGTATACGTAATCTCTTATATTCGGAAAAGCAGGTTTTTCCACAACTTTCAGTTTCTGGTTCTAGAAATCTCAGTTTCAGTTCTCCTTTCCAAAATAAGGATATTTATAGGTAATCTCTGATATTCGGAAAAGCAGGTTTTTCCACAACTTTCAGTTTCTGGTTATAGAAATCTCAGTTTCAGTTCTTCTTTCCAAAATAAGGATAATTTAGATGATCCTGACAATAGAGATCCAGAGCAATATAATGGTTATTTCTGGAATATACTTCTCCTTAAACCTTTCTTGTTTAAATTTCAGATACACTTTCTTTGATGTGATTAACTAATAAGATGAACTGGCCTTTCTCTGCCAAGGTTTCGAAGTTCATCAAATAAAGCTTTTTGTTCACAGAAGGGAACAAACTTACTATCTATGTACAGCTTCCTCGGCTCCGCACGTGAGAAGTACGCTCTTTTTCCAGCTGCCTTAGCCGCATGGAGCAGTGGAAACTGGGGCTTCCTCGCCTCCCGAATCGCCTTAGGTAGATCATCCGTTATCACAAACTTTGTGCCTTTAAGATGCCTGGCATTTCTCATGATTTTATCTTTATCTCCATACCTCAGCATCCTTACTTTGATCGGACGTGGTCCCCTTGCAGATGGACAACGATGAACTCGTTGGAATTCAAATCCTCGTACATCCTCCTCACTCATCTTCAATCTCTCCTTCATAAAATCTCCCACCACCTTCTGCGTATCCTCTGGTTCAGCTGGCCTTCCTCTCTCTGCAATTCCAAGAAACACAATATTTTCTCTCGCGGCATAAACACTAAGCTTTTCCAACTCCATCGACAAATTCTCGAACTTCTCTTTGAAGTTTTTTTCCACCTGCGGTATGGTCTCCGACTGAATTTTCTCCGTCACATCTGCGTTGTAGGACACCGATGTAATCATTCCCGTCAATTTCGATTCCATTTCCATCACACGAGACATTGTATCTCTAATTTGGGTCTCCATATTTTTCTCTAGTCTGTCCAGCCTTTCTTGGGTCTTTCTGAAGTGGTCATTCATCAATTGCCTAAGAGATTCTGTCTCTTCATGCACCTGCCCTGGTCCGGCGGCCCCGGCGGCCTGGCTCCCAGGGCTAGTGGACGGTTTCTTTCGCTTCTCTCGATTCATCGCCGGTGCCTGCGGATTCAAAACTCGGTCCATACAAAGTCATACAAAATTGAGGAGAGGGTCTGCACACGTGCTTACTCCTTGAAGGTCGTCATAATATCATGCTACATGACGCAACATGATAGGCAACATGACGCCACTGGCAGCTCACCAGCGCCATCTTGTTTCCCTCAAAACAATTCCGGAACGTCGCCGCTGTATTTTGACCAAGTTTGAAGGACTATTTTACTCATATAATCATCATATGCCCTTCAAGTTCAAAGATGAAGTGGGAAGATGCACGAATCGTGATGTTCGTGAAAGTCGTGTGAAAGGACTTATGTTTCACAGTGATCACACTTAATTACAGGTATGAATAGTTCAACTTACACTAACACTAACAGTAACACTACAGACTACAGTCCCATTCATACGCTTTCATGTTAGTTTTTGGGTGTATGGGTATGAGGCACTCATAGCCATAGGCCATTGCTGCTAATAGTACACTCATAGGCCCTTGCCTAACATTCACTCAGTGTTGCAGCAGTCAAAAGCAGACAACAAAATTGTTCTAAACAAGATTTAAATTTTAATTTTCTTAAATTTGCCATATTACCTGATTCAGGGACTCTTCAACTCTTAGTCTTACTTACTTAGTTTTACTTAAGTTATGTTAAGTTTTAGTCTTTGCAACAAATGTAGGGATTCAGACTTGAATTTGAAACAGAAAGTGAAATTTTTAATAATTATTCTCCTCTCCTGTATGAATGATCTAGCCTGGAAAAGGGCCTGCTGATACACACAAAAGCTATTGAAGCCTATTCACCTGTAAAAGCTAGTCTGGAGTACAAGGTTATCTTCAGTTTGAGTTCAGATAAGCTTGTACATCAGTACATGTAGTGCTTATACAATTAATATAAGGAAAATGCATTTTTTAATGTGTTAATTGTTATTCATTTAAAAATATTTCGGCAATAGTTCATATAAACTCCTGGGGAAAAACCACTGAACTCTATCTTTAAATAGGTGAATAGGCTTCAATAGCTTTTGTGTGTACTCTCAGCAGGCCTTTTTCCAGTCTAGACAATTCATAGTATCATACAACATGAGTCATGAGAGGAAAATAATTATTTAAAATTTTATTTTCAATTCTGAATCCCCAAATTTGTGGCACAGTAAGACTAGTTGATGAGTCCATTAATCAGGTAATCTAGCAAATTAAAGATAATCAAATCTTGCTTAGAGCATTTTTGTTGTCTGTTTGTGACCGCTGCAACAGTGAATGTTGGATACAGTCCCACATAGGCAAGGGCCCACCCATAGGCCATCTCGTGTATGAATGATCTAGACTGGAAATAGGCATGCTGATACACACAAAAGCTGTTGAAGCCTATTCACCCATAAAAGCTAGTCTGGAGTACAAGGTTATCTTCAGATAAGCTTGTACATGTATAAGTCGGTATGAGGTTATTTAACCTCGCCTATTTGTGAGTGGTCAGACATAGCGGTTATTTCAAATAACCATATGGTCCATAGAGTTCAGTAGTTTTTCCCCAGGAGTTTATATGAACTATTGCCGAAATATTTTTAAATGAATAACATATTAAAAAATGTGTTTTACTGATATTAATTGTGTGTGAACTTGTATTTGAGGAATCGGGTCTTGGACACCTATTATGTTAATGAAAGAAGGGCATAAATCTTGTCCTTGAAATGTGGTAAAATAGGGGAAAGTTTCCGAAAGTGTCCTTACAATCTTAAAAATAGGGGTATTTCAAAGTACCATTTTGTCCTTGTTTTGACGTAAAAAAGGGGGTTAAATTTCACAGAATGTCCTTGAAATTGACTGCAAAAGGGGGTTATTTGCATTTTTGGTAACGGTCATACGCGTCCCCCTCTGCGGGGGAGTGGCTCCACCGGGGATGTTCCGGGTCTGCTCGCTATTCAAAAGTGGTTTCTTTCGCGGTGGTTTTATTTTCGCGCTTTTCGCGTGTTGAGATTGAACCGCGAATTTAATATCACGCGAAAATGTTTTGAAAAGTCGCGCGAAATTAACCACGCTAGGAAATGGTTTGAACTCGCCGCTTGCAAAGCTTAAGGCTAGCTTCTTACACGCTGTACACATACAACGCTATTGCAAGCACATGAAGATTCCGCGCATTGCCACATGCCACACATAGCCACGCACAGCAGTACACAGCGATACCGCGCAATGTAGGTCAACTCCTGTGTGGTCATTGTACTGGAGTATGTTACTAGTAAAACAAAATAATTCATTCATGTGCAAAAAACAGTTTTTGCCGACTGTGAATTCACAGATTTTGCCGACCGCGAATTTAAACACACGCGAAAAAGTCGGCACGGATGGAAACCGCGAAAGTATCTGTACGCGAAAGAAACCACTTTTACAGTATATCGTTTAACACGCGTTATGAATAGTGGTCCTAATGAATGGAGGTCCTTATGAAGAGCGAGGTAATTTGTCTGGTTTGCTCGCTATTTAGAAGGACCGCTATTCATACAAATCCGCTATTGGAGAATCTACCATTCTACCCAATCCATCTCCGTTTATTGTATCCCCCGGGAGCATGCCGTAGGATACTTTGGATATTCAGCAGCGTTTCGCCGCCGCGTCACATTCTTGTGTGCGCTCTAGCGGTCACATTTCTCAACGGATTTATTTAAAGTAGAACTTTAATGATTTTAAATATTGGCTTAATACTTATTATTACATAGATGGCATAAATTAAACAAGGTTATCCAAATTCAACGCTTGGAAACATTTGAAGTAATGATTATTATCAATTATAAAACGGTAAAATACAGCCCCCGATATAGCAGCTGAAGAGCTCCTCGAACGCTGCTGAGATATGTGACGACACACCATGGATCAGTCCTGTCTAAGCAGACGATGTCCCATAACATCTTACACATTTTTCAGAGCCTATTTTGTCATCTCCTCTTCACTTATTTCTCTTCCTTCACTGGCGTCAGTCTTAATGTTAGTCTGTTGCCTCACTCTTAACTTCGTGTATGGTATTATTTTGATGAAAAATGCAGCGTTAAAAAAATAAAGGAATCAGTCACTTGTAAACAAAATAAGACGCCATTGTATTTCCAGCTGCTTGCACCGGGGCATGTTCGGCGTTTCAAGATGGAACGAATACCATCCTGCTATTATTCGGAGGGCTTTTCAATTTGAAAGTGGGGTTTATTTCATTGATCATTGACCCTTCTCCTGTGTATTTACAATCAAACGGTTTTAGCTATCAGAATCAGTTTCACTTTCCCTTTATAATGGTGTGAAATAAGGTCATGTTTAAATACACCAAACTCTTTATAATTTGATCAATAATTGCATTGCAATTACGTTCATTCATTATAGGACGTCGTCTGCTTAAGCAGGATCGATCCCGAGTGTGACGACATCAAAACATCGCTATATTTCTGGCGAATCCTCGGATATTCCAGATGCTGAGAAGAGCTTTTATTTGTGTTGTTTTTATAATCATCAGATACGCAGTTGACATAAAACTTATACGATTGCCAACTGTAAGCTTCCCAGTTTCTAGTGATACATTAATTGCCATATTTGTGATTTTCTTTGAATACCTACTTTAAAACTTTGTATGGAGGTGTATCTTGGTAAAATCTGGACACCTATAATTTCTGGTGATGCTGCCCCAGTGCTCCATCTTTTATAGGGTAAAAGGCCATACTTGGGGATAGGTTGTGTGCGCTCTAGCGGTCACATTTCTCAACGGATTTTGTTCAAAACTGCATGAAGGTGTGTCTCTTGGTATAATCTAGAAACCTATAGATTTTGGTGATGCTGCCTCCAGTGCTCTGTCTTTTATAGGGTCAAAGGTCATATTTTGATGGACTTTGTCTTGTGTGCACTCTTTTGTGCGCTCTGGCAATCATATTTCTCAAATGATTTCGTTCAAATTTTGCATGAAGGTGTCTCTTCGTGTAATCTAAAGGTGCCAGGTAAAAATGCCAGAGGAAAAAATGCCAGAGGAAAAAATGCCAGAGGTAAAAATGCCAGAGGAAAAAATGCCAGAGGTAAAAATGCCAGAGGTAAAAATGCCAGAGGTAAAAATGCCAGAGGTAAAAATGCCAGAGGTAAAAATGCCAGAGGAAAAAATGCCAGAGGTAAAAATGCCAGAGGTAAAAATGCCAGAGGTAAAAATGCCAGATGAAAAAATGCCAGATGAAAAAAATACCAGAGGTAAAGATGCCAGAGGAAAAAAATGCCAGAGGAAAAAATGCCAGAGATAAAAATGCGAGAGGTAAAATGGCATGAGATAAACACGCGATGGGTGATGTCAGGAACAAAAGGTAAAGAGGCAAAATATGCCAGCTGCATACTAGGAGAATACAGGTGAAAAATCAAGAGGAGAAATATAAAGGTCAAGAAGCAGACCTGACATCTGCTTGTTTTTTACTTTTTAGACTATTTGGTTTGACCTGTTTGAACTGTTGGACTCTGGACTCCAGGTCGTAGACCCAGCTTTTTTTTAATCGACGTACGATTTCATTATCCCGAATGGAATTTGGAACGAGAAGGAAGTCTGCAACTGATTTTTAGGTTTAGAGAAGGGAAAGGAGGTATGCAAAAATGACATCACCCTAATGTGGGACAGTCCTTTTGTGGGTAAATATGAACCTTTTCGGAATTATGAACCTTGGAACATTCGGAATAATACAACAAATGTTCGGAATTGTGAACTCCCAGGCATGGGAAATTAGTCTTTCGGAAATACGAACCTTCGGGAAAAACGAGATGCCCCCGCATCATGATACTAACTGTATAACTTAAGGACACAGTACCTGTACATGTAGTAAAATAACTTGTACCAAATGATCTTGACTAGTTTGCTTTTCGTTATCTGTACTTGTACCTGCATCGTTTTCCTTTTACAGTTCTCCCTTCTTCAGCAAATGTACAGGCCGTCACACAAACATCGAGCATTACAGCCTCGTCAACATTAATGGGGGGGGGGGGGGGGGGGGGGGGGGCTCATGCACGTTATACGTTATAAACAAGATGCAGATATATTCAAACTGAATTAAAAGTGAAAAAAAAATATAATATTGAAGTGTTTAACAAACAAGAGTCGTCAACTGAAAGCGAGTGGCAAACAATACATGCATGCTATATCCGGGCCGGGGGGGGGGGGGGGGGGGGGGTACTCATAACAAATTCGGGGATTTGACATTAGGTGCACTCATGATACGATATGACTGCATTTTGTTTAAGAAGACCTACGGTGATTTGAGGCCAACTTGCGTAAATATGTTTAGACGATGTGTCCACTTCTTTATTCAATGTTTTCTCGCTATCGTTATTATTTGGGGACACATCAAGGAGAATGTATAGTAATCGGGGGAATCTATTGAAACTGCATGATCCTTGAGTTCCACTCTGCAGCTAATAAAGCGAGTAAATAGGCCTACAGAAAATAGAACTGAAGTTGCGAAGGTTAAGCATTCAGTTTATGATAATCATTAATATTGCAATTATAACGAGACGTAATCTAAGAATTCATTATGAAATAATACTAAATTATAAGAAAGAGTATCGATAAGTAAAAGTATCTTCGCATGATGAAAACAAAATGAAAGGGATTATTCATTTATTTGCACTTTACAATCAGAGAGACATGGACGGAACTCCATTTGAAAATGCTGGGGATTGTACAATGTCAACAAATTTGGGGACGCTTTTCTGACAACTTTTTCCTTTTACATTTACCACTAGCATTTTTTACCTCTGGCATTTTTACCACTGGCATTTTTACCACTGGCATTTTTACCTCTGGCATTTTTACCTCTGGCATTTTTACCACTGGCATTTTTTCCTCTGGCATTTTTACCTCTGGCATATTTTCCTCTGGCATTTTTTCCTCTGGCATTTTTACCTCTGGCATTTTTACCTCTGGCATTTTTACCACTGGCACTTACCTCTGGCATTTTTACACCGAACCAATCTAAAAACCTCTAGTTTTTGGTGATGCTGCCACCAGTGTCTTGTCTTTTATAGGGTCAAAGGTCATACTTCGGGGAGTAAGCAAATTATAAGATACATCATTGAAATACGTTAAACATTAAAGAAAATCGAAAAGTACATAAATTATATTCGTCACACATATTTTACATGTAGGCCTACTTACATGAATCTAATAACAGATCAACAACCATAATGTCTTCATGAAAAGAGGTATAGAGCCAGGTAATGGCAATGAGACAATGAGGTAATGAGATGGTGAGAGGAAAGGATAAAGTGGAAATAGATGAGATAGGAAAGAGAGTGAGCACTGGCTTTGGAAGACTAACAGAGAAAGAGAAGTGGTGAAAGGAGGGATACAAAGGAAGAAGGGTGAGGTATGGTGACAAACGAAGTAATGGTAGAGAGAGAGAGAGAAAGAGAGAGGGAATGTGTAAGTGGAAGATAAAAATACATTGACAAATAATATTTCAAAATTATATTATATATATACATAGAAATTTCTACTTAGATATTCCATGGGTAATTTGCGAGAAATTTGAGTTTGAATAAAGAAAATTAATGGGTAGCTCAAGATACTCTACGCCATCCTTTTGTTTGAGGGAGGGGAGGGGGAGGTTATTTGTCCCTCCTTCGAATCGCAGCCAGTGCCGCGGGGGATACATTCGCATTGCGCGGCAATTTTGTAGTTTCTATTGATTGAGTCTTACTCTTATAAATTCCAAAGCTTGGTCACACCAGGCCAGCAATGCTAGTGTAGTGGGTCAATTAATGCAAATCTTGACTCAAATCTTGAAACAAAATTTGTGTTCAAGTATAAAATAAAAGGAATTCAAATGTTTTTTTTTTCTCAGTTTTCTCCTTCTATTCTTTTCCATCTCCTCCTTGTCCTTTTTATTCTTCCTTTTTCTTCTTCTTCTTCTTCTTCTTCTTCTTCTTCTTCCATAGTCTCTCCTACTAGGCCTAGACTAGAGATCAAGGCGCATATTCTTGAAAGGTGCCTAACTTTAAGAGCTCCTATGTTGATTTTTTCCGACCCCCAATTGCAAGAAATATGGTTTGTAAACATATTGAAATAAAGGTTTCATTAATTTTAGCAAATAAAATAGATTTTTTTTTTGCCTTAAATGTACCCTTGACTATTGCCCTTATTGAGCCAGATTTCTCACACAGACCGATAAACATCGAAGCAGGGTTGACCTGCTATGACGTCACTGGATGGGTAGAGTTGATCAATTCATCTGAGGTCAATTCATCCGGTGCATAACGCGCGCTAATGAAATCGTGTGTAAAAAAACAACATCAACGAGAGTCACTTTCTTTTGGGGGAATCCTTACGTTTTGCATGTGGCAAAATGCCACGAAACTGCGTTGTGTGTGTGTGTGGGGGGGGGGGGGGGGTTGTTACAATACTTTAAAGAACACCAACATTAGTTTCTTCACCTTTCCAAAGCTCAATAAGCAACGGAATTTGTGGGTGAAGTTTGTGAAAATTCGGCGAAAAGATTGTAGGGACCATTTCGAAAAATTAGCCTTCGAACGTGCATGCAAGATTCACTTTGGAGTCTGAGGTAGCTGGCCCATAGAGATACATACTATATACACTAAAGGAAAAAAGAAACTTATAAAAGTTCAAGAGATCACCAAATTAAATTCTCTGCATGGAAATGTACCAAATTTGGATATAATGTTGATTCAATGCATGGCTTTAAATGACAGTCAATAACAAAAAGTTTTCTTCAATGCCACAAAAGAAATGTGCACTGAAACAAAGGACTCTCTAATCCCAAAGTCACAAAGATAAACTGCAGTCTTGTACACCATATGCATGTCAATGATTAGAGAGTCCTTTGTTTCAGTGCACATTTCTTTTGTGGCATTGAAGAAAACTTTTTGTTATTGACTGTCATTTAAAGCCATGCATTGAATCAACATTATATCCAAATTTGGTACATTTCCATGCAGAGAATTTAATTTGGTGATCTCTTGAACTTTTATAAGTTTCTTTTTTCCTTTAGTGTAGTATGTATCTCTATGAGCTGGCCCGAAATACAAGGCTAAAATGTAAAGGCTAGTTTTCATATAATATTTAACAAAATTAACTGATGGATTTTATACCGATGTGTTGGCTCAGTCAGTAGAGCGTCCGCCTCACCATCGGGAGGTTCAAATTCAAATGCAAATTCGTATTTATTTCATTTCAAACAGAAAGAAAAGAAAATGGCATTACAGATATTGTTGCACAAAATATGAAAAATATATGTACAAATTCAATTTACCTTGATAAGTGTAGATGTACACTGTACATATATAAATACATTATTATAATGAATTATTAAAATTCTTAATTTCTGAGGAAATGTGGGGGACCCACTAAAAAGCGGTGCTTGTAATTTGTGGATTCCCAGGGAAAATAACATCGTTTCAAATTGTGCCTACGAAGACTTGGAAAACACAAAACAGTGTTACAGAACAACAAACAAACACGAAACGACAAGGAAAAGGAAAACAGATAAAAGGAACAGGAAAGATGGACAATGGACAATAGGTTCGAACGTTTCCAGTCCATATTTCGGTTAATAAAATTTGGAGTGGGTTATTATTATTATTATTATTTGGAAACATAATTTTGAAGTATCAAAATCATGTCGAGCAAAGTTTCTCTTCACTCTCGGTTGCCAGTCCATCAAATAAAAACGCATACCAATGAGTAGAGTTAGGCCACTGAATTATGGAGAGCCAAATGTCACCCACTTTTAATACCACAAAATTACTATAGACTCCCTCTAGTTCTGGAACTAAATGCAAATACAAAAATCTCACGATAGAATTGATTTCTGATGCTAATTTCATGCCAGGAAATAATTTTGTTTCTTTAATTTGCTCCATAAATATATCAATTTATACAGGAGTAAAGGGTTGACAAATGGCCTTCCATCAATCAGCCCGGCTTAACAGCCATGCCACTGTACTGAAAGACGAGGGGTAATGAGGTCAGAGAATTGTCGAGTTTGTGAGAGTAATGAGTAAAAGGAAACATGATGAAGCTTCGTCTGCGGACAGGAGAGAATTCACAAATCCCTATCCACCTTACTCGCAGGAATCAGCAATCAACATTATTCAAAATGGAAAGGTGAGTGTTTCTTTATAATTCAAGGCTATTCAACCAGCAAGAGTTAGGTATATTTATAAAACAACAAAAAAAAAATACCTAGGGAGTAGGGGGGCCTAGGCCCCTAGGGCCTATTACTATTAGGCCTAGTACACTGTACCAAGGTTGGGACCTTTCTACTTCCCTACCTTTCGGTGGTCTTACAGTTACAGCAATACAGGCTACTATTGGTCCTATATCCCATGACATGAGGGTTAGGTTTATTTTGTTTTTGTTTATGTTTTTGTTTCTATTTTTGTTTTGTTTGTTTTGAGGAGGTTAAAAACATTTTTTCCATCAATGGGGCAGAATAATGAAGCACAGAACTTGTTTGAAAGTACATACAACTGTAAGATCATTCTCTACTTGACATACTTGTGTCAGCAGGTCAGGGATTGCCCTTGGCATTTTTTCTGAAGGCGGCCCTCTAACCTAGGCTCTAGCTTGCTTAAGAGTGATAATGAAGGGTGTCACACACTGGGAAGAACTGTGCTTGTGAATATACAGCCTTATTTGTTCACTATATCTGATAAAGCTTACAGATTCCTTATGCAATCTGCTGAACCAAGCGATCATTCGTCTGGTTGGTCAGATGGAGTCTGGTCTCAGGAGGGACTGTGATGAAAGTGACCAGTCGGTGTACACAGGAGTCACAGGTAAATAACAAAAAATCTCTTCAAAGTATCTTTTATTTTGTAGTTAAACAAGATTAATGAAGAAAGGATTGCCTTCTGATGAACACATATATTCAGAGCAGCCGTCGGAAACTGAGTCAAGTAATATAGGTTGGTGTGAAACTGTTTTCCTTGTTATTTATGCATATTGTTTAAAGTAAACATACACATGACATGTACATGTACCAATCCAAAAGAATGATACTGTAAAAGTGGAAATTTTCGCGGGATTAATTTTGCGCGCTCGGCTGAGTAAAGTGAATTTCGCGTGTTTTTAATTTCGCTGACGCACTAGGCTCATGCGCAAAAGAATACATAAACAAAAATATTCGCATGTTTTTATTTAATTTTCAAACAGACGATTGATACTACAAAACTTAAATAACATTTAACAAATTCATAGTGACGAAGCTTTCGACCTGCACTCATCGGGTCACAACGCAGGAATGAGAGAATACAAGAAAATACAAAAGTCAAGGAAGGGTGTGTACAGCGACCCGCTGAAATAATCGAAGCGCTTGTACAAACTCCTTTTGTCGGCACAATAGCGGATCTCTCGACTGAATGAACAATGCTTCTAAGAAGCGAAGATGTTGAAAGCTGCGTGCTCGGGCAACAATAGTGAACTGAGCCGGGTTATACGCCTTGGAACAAGCCGGACTATTCAGCAAGTGCTGACCAATAGCAGAGTCGCTGTGACTGCGGCATTGAACATTAGCGACGCTAGCAGCGGTTTTGCAGTTACGCTTCGGCTGTGCTCGGCTACCAGCTGATGTCTGTCGTACCACGGAGGGTACGTGCTGTTTAATGCAGTCCGCTAGACGCTGAGATGTAACTTCGCGCAGATTTCATGTTGCGCAAAATGCGGTGAAAATTTCCTCACAGCGAAATATTTCCACGTATACAGTAGAACATACATTGTAGGAGTGCAGGAGACATAAACAAACTTACAATGTAACTGTGGCATACAATGTCTGCTGCTTTCAGACACTACACTGTACAACCAATACTAATAGTACACCATGATAACAGTCATGGGCGTTAATCGTTACGTAACTCTATTCATCATGGGGGGGACGACACAATAGCCGTCCCCCCCATGATGAATAGAGTTACGTAACGATTAACGCCCATGATAGCAATACCCTAAAGCTAACCGTACCCTAACGGTTCCGTATGTCACCAGCTGAAATAGGAATGCTGTGACACCATCAGGATGTCAACTATATGACACCGCTGTTGTGGGAACCCATGATACTAGGGCCCTTCAAGTACATATCTGACACAGTTGGAAATGAGAGCATACGATAGTGGTGCTCATTTCCCCATTGCAATTGGCATGAATTAAGAGTACATGTGCAGGAGAAGGTCACTGCTTTATAATTTAGATATTGTGTTTGTTGATAGATCAAAAAACAATTTCCTTCTTTTGTAAAACTAAATGCCTACAGCCTCTAAGTGGTTTCTTTATGAAGCTGGTGAAAGTCAGAAAATACAGTTGAAATGGGTCAATATGTTTTGCTCAATTTTCATTCCACACGTAGGCATATCCCTGTTGTACCTTCATTTGTACAACCGTACGAAAACAGAAGAGTACCTTAGTAAGTGCTATGAATATGTGAAGCGCCCTCTACAGCATTTGAAAGGGAGGAGAGTGACATTCATGTGCGGAGATGCAGGACCGTTGACGGTAGGCTGCTTGCTTCATCATAAGATGGGTAGGCAGTCTGAAGCCCAGCAATGTATCAACAAGTAAGAGATCTTTAGAAATCTCATTTTGTAGAAAAACGTATAATTTTATTTTGTAAGTCGCGTTGAAGAGACTAGATGAGACTAGATGAGATCCCGCTCTTCGCGCATGCGCACATAGTCGTTTCTTCACAGCTTAGTTTATGGAAAGTAACTTTCCATCGCGCAAATTTTACTTCAATTTTCATTGCAAATCTTCAGTTGTCACCGAAATTTTTACCTGACAGTTCTAAACATTATCTGGACGTTTTGATCAGGTTAGACGCTGTCTAATCCTTTCTTTCTACATATAATTCTTCCCAGTGGTTACTTTTTATGCAGAAGCAATCTTTTCGTATTAATATACCCATTCATCATTTTCAAGCAGTGCTATAACCCTTACCATGAAAAAAGTCATTTGGTGTTATAATGTACATGTATTCATTTTAAGGTTATTTACAGTTAGAGTATATTGTTTTTGGAGTATTTACTTCCCAGCATTTCACATTTTTGACAAAATTTGCTTGGCAGTATTTACTGCCAGCTATGCCTTGGCCATTTTATTCGGCCAGCCTTTTATTGCATGTGGTCGAACATAGGAGCATCGGAACATTGCGGTGAAGCTGTCTGTGTTCTTAGATTGCAGGCCCTCGTCCAGTCTATTGAGGATCCCAGCCTACCAGATGAACTCCTGTATGGGAGGGTGGGGTACCTCTATGCTTTGCTCTTCCTGGAAAAGCACCTAGGGGAGGGGCACATTGATCCTGATGTCATAGACAAGGTAAATGTAGTCTGCAAGCACAGACCATAATTTGACACTTTATCAGAAAGTCACTGTGTCCTGAAAGAAGACTAACCCAGCTACCTACTGGTCGTGTCCAGAGCAGCTATATGTGTCTTACAGTGCAGAATCCGACAAATTTGAATTAAAGTTTTCTTATTAATTTGCTTAAAAGTGTTTTAAAGAGGTAAATACTAATTCTACATCCTAATTTGGTTCTGCCTCTATAGAATAAATTTTTAATTTTGAATAATTTTGTAATATGCATTTTTCCTGCACCTTTACGCACCATGATGTTTTGCTAAGCTACCTAAGGTGCAGTGTGCGGTCCAGGGGGGTGTTTCACAAAGAGTTAAGTTCGACTTAAAGTCCTGCGTAAGTGCCAGTGCGATTAGGGTATTAATCTCATTTGTAAATTATCCAATAGCGCGCATCCCCTGAGCATGATCTGACCAATGCGGTGAGGTGGGGGATGGCCTGTATTATCATCCCCCCATATTTTGGATAAAATAAATAAGAATTATGATACATTAACTTAAAACTAACACGACTAATGTTTATCCAAACTCATTACGTTTGATCTTAAAATACCATCACATTCTTTAATGATTAGAAGTGGGGAAATAAGAAACACCATAATTTCTAGTGCTGGGACTAAAAACCGGGTACCCGGGTCCCGCCCGAGAGCATCGGGTCCCGGGTCAAAATATTACATGCCCGTTTCCCGAAAATAAGTATTTAATGATTACTCATGTATGTAACATGACAAGGCGGTAGATAAGGTCGACCAGCCATTCAATATCTACATGTAAATATCCATGTAGCGCCCCACTGCAGTCATGCGCTTTCGAGTTTTTCCCAGTGTTAATAGCTTCTTAAGGGTAAATATAAGCTTGTAATTTGTGTTGTATGATTTTCGGGTAACCGGGAACCCGCCCGAAAAATCGTCGGGTTCCCGATGTGAAAAAATACCCGAAACTCCCACCCCTAATAATTTCAATGCGAAAATATCGAAAAATTTCTTCTTTTCATCAAAAACCATTTTGGGATGCTGTAAAATGCAAGTTTTATAGACAGACTTTTGAAAAGGTCCCTGGTGTGGGAGGGGGATATCCCCCTCCCACACCCACCCCGGCTCGGTCACTTCGTTCAGTGGCCTATCTAGGCGGCAGGGCGGCACTGGGAGGGGGCGCAAAAAAGCAAAGGAGAGAAAGAAAATAGGGGGAAATGAAAAAAAATCTTAATCCTTATGGATTATGCGCCCCAAATCTAGCTTTTGAAGGTTTGAAATGCGAAAAATTTCCAAAGCTTGGTTGCTTTGGTCCCTCGCACAATTATTTTCTTTCAGGATCTCGTAATTTCGCGCCCCAGTATATAGTTCTTAAATAGCTTAAAGGGTTCAATATTTGAAAAAATAAAGATGTAATTGCTTTGCTCGCTATATCATGTAAGTTTCATATGACTGCTAAATATTGCGCCCCCAATATAGGATAAAGTGTATAAAACATCATTGCAAAGGTTGAACTTTTGAAAGGATTCTCAACTTCAGGCAGCCTTGCTGAATTTCTCGACTCTTTCTCAAGCCTATAGGCTAGGGTTTTTGTTAGTTTTGCTCCCGATTATAAAAGTGAGTGAATAGAAAACCGTTAATGAATGTATACAATTTGAGCTTCTCTACCGGTCAATTGCGGTGGTCAATTTCAAAATTTCCTGGGTAAAATGTACAAGAAAATGCATTTTTTTGGGTTGCTCTCTAGCTTGTACAGTAACGTAGTTAAGTTCGGGCACTCGGTTCGGGGGGGGGGGGCGTAACTTCATTGTTTTCCCCGGGTGCCATAATCCCTATATACGCCACTGACCTGACTTCACTTCCCTCGCCGGCTGGTCATCCCCCCAATCATGAACACGGTTCGACACCCCTGTTTGGAGGTTTGATTTAATTAATAAATTGTTATGAATTTTGATGTTTGTGTTGTATAATGATGTTCAAAAGGATAAATAAACAACCAGGAATATAAAGGTTTTGCAATATATGATGTAATTTTCAAGATATCTATGACCGAATACTGCCATTCATGAAACCGTACTTGGGTATCCTTTAGTCTAACAATGTAGGGCTTCATTTTTACAACATATTACATACACTGATAACATTTAGGGCTATGCAGCTCAGATTTTATCAAGCCTCCATAGAGTTACAGATTACCTTTAATGTGATATAAGTAGAACATGAAGAGTACTAACTAGATAACATGCTGTAGCATCCTTTTAGTGTCTGTTTAAATTCCTATTTCTAGTCTTACAATGGGATGAGTACTCCATTTGGAACTCGGGAACATATGAAAAAATTTTTCTCTTTAATAATCGTGTGGTATTAAATGTAGTAGGCCATTTGCAAACAAGTAAATATTCTCAGACTGATATTAGAATAAGTAGCCAGGGCCCCGTTTCATAAAACAATTTATCACATTTCTATGGCAAATTTGCTCTCAGTCAATCAGATGCAAGGATTTCAGTAGCTTATAACAATTATTGTAGCTTGTTATTGATGAGTTTTATGCATGAAAGAGGGCCTGGATGACCTTTACCAGTACTCCACAGTACATAGCCTAATAAGCCTATTGCATAGCAATACTCACAAACTGATTCTTTTCACATGTATCTTTTCTTTTGGAAGGTATGTGGATGTATCTTAGAGTCCGGTCAGAGGCTAGCCAGGAAAGAGAAGACCAAGTCTCCTCTCATGTTTGAATGGCATGAGAAGAAGTACATAGGTGCTGCCCATGGCATGGCTGGTATTCTTGCTGTTCTCATGCAGGTATAATGTTAAATAATAATAATGATAATAATTGTAAACATATATGTGGTTATGGGGACATTCACATTGTTATACGTCATCCGAATGTCCCCATAGCCGGGCTCCATGTCCCCGTAACCGAGCTGTTTTCAACCTACGGAATAAATCGCATTGTTATATGTCTCCATAACCTCAGTTTTGTATCTTTAGGTTAGATGTATGTAGCACACTCCATAATACATTTCAATGCACTTTACATTAGATAATTAGATAATACATACATATAAATACATTTTACTACTTACATTAAGTATATGTACTACGAATACCTTATTTCATAATACAATATCATACATACCAAAATACATCTGTATAAATCTATTGCATTACATTAATTCTACAATTCTACTTAACTTCAATTTTAAGAATAATTTATAATACAACTGGGGTACTAGATACATAAATTGTTCCATAATATCTACATAATTCATGAACCGATTCTGGATTTGCGCAAAATCCGCTTTAGGTGGTACAAACCGCTCATGGCATTGTAAAGCTTAAAAGAACTACTTTGTAAACGTGGAATATTTTGCGGTGTTGGAAATTTTCGCGCATTTCGCTTTTACAGTATATATGTGACATCGTCTCAAAACTACCAATAAGTAACAGGAGATTGCAAGCTCTCCAATTATAACACATGTCATTTACTCCAGTAGAATACTCTAAAATATGTTATGCTCAGAACAATCAGTCACATCTTTTCAGAAAAATCACCCTTTTCCATATTGTCTTCCTTGTCAGATTCATATTTTATAGGTAGGTTTCAGCCATCACTCACATATTTAATGTTTTATTATTACTCTGATTCATGTGAATGGTTTTGGGCATCAAACTAACCAATATATTGTACATGTAGATCACCAATACAATGTCGATCTTAAAATAATTCAATCAACTTTAATGACTTCATATTTTACATTATACGGCATATCAAGCAATTTTACCACTTAATATTCCAGCTAAGATTTTTAAAATCTCCTTTTTTGTTCAATACTTTTGCAGGCTGACACTATTTTTTTAAAATCATTATCATTTTATAGCAATATGAATATAGTTTGATGTATGTACTTGTAACAAATAATTTTAGTTATTTAAAGGACATATGTGACCCGACGCCTCAAAACCTACAATAAGTCGCCAAAACTATATTTTTTGTTTTATACATTTTCTGAAAGTAAAGATTCTCAGCTTTCCAACGGTATATCACTTGCCTAGTTTACTCAATGATAACACCTTTAAATATCACATTTAGAATCAGCATGTGGTTAGTAATCAATAACTCCTATTCAGAGAAAATGGCCATTTAAGTTCGGAACAAAAGAGTGCTAAACCTTTGCTCTCTGTGCGCACCCGAGTAAAACTGGGTATTCAAATGGCCATGGAAACCGGTATGAAGGGATTATCAGATTAGGCTGAATTTTGGCAAGCTGCTCCAGGAGGACCTATTCATTACTCACTCCAAAAATCAATTTAATACCTTTAGAGGTAAAGTAGTAATTTGGCATTGAATGAAAGTATTACAAAAGCTCTCCAAACATCCATTAGCTCGACAGGTGAACAAAAAGGAGTCATTTTAAAATGCCCCCAAAACATATTTCTAAGTCGAATTACGACTCACAAACTTGAGACATGATAGAATGATAATGAAAATAGCCATTTCAATCAAAAAAAAAAAAAGACTGATCCAAGCAAATTTACTATTTTGGGCTGTTTGCTACGTTGTGGTCCGTGCGACTTATTGTAGGTTTTGAGGCGGCGGGTCACATATGGAGTGCATGTACATGTGGATCTTTGATGGTGTGTATTGTTCTGTACATCACAAAATTTACAAACATTTGATATAAATATGTGTCATATATTTTTACTATTTTTTGTACTTATTTTATTTTAATTGCTAAGCCCCGCCCCTGAAAAATCCTTTGGAGTCTGATTCTTCACATGACATCATCAGCCAATCATCAGTCACCTAAAACAAGCCAAACAATAGACACTGGTATGTACCTATCCCTCAGTTTAGCACCTGCGCACAATAGCACAGCATGTTTTCATACAATACCATCTCATAAACTCTCAATCACAATAGCAGATGCTATGTCAGAAATTCTCCAGCATCACAGGAAAAAGAAAGGTACTGAAAATCTGTTGTATGAAAACACACGACCCTATTTTGAGCACGTACAAAACAGAGAGATACTGTACATACCAGTGTCTCTTGTTTGGCTTGTTTTAGGTGACTGATGATTGACTGATGATTGACTGATGATGTCATGTGAAGAATCAGACTCCAAAGGTTTTTTAGGGGTGGGGCTTAGCAGGTAAAATAAAATAATTACAAAAAATATTCAAAAATATATGACATATATTCAGATCTAATGGTTGTAAATTTTGCAATGTACAGAACAATACATATCATCAGAGATCAACATGTAATTGCATTCCATAGGTCCTTTAATGTTTTTAATTGTATACAATTATTCCTGTTTCTGATGCCCATTTTATGTAGACATTGCACTATTAGTCCTTGAACTACTGCATTGTATATTTTTATATCAATTAATCAAATTGATTTGAATTGAATTGAATCCAATTGAATCCAATTGAATTGAATTGAATTAAATTGAATCGAATTGAATTGAATTGAATTGAATTGATTTGAATTGAATCGAATTGAATTGAATCGAATCAAATTGAATCCAACTGAATTGAATCAAATTGAATTGAATTAACTTGAATTGAATCAAATTGAATCTAATTGAATCACCGGGTGAATATTTGAACACTTTTAAGAGATACATTTCCCTTTGAAAAAAATGAACAGTAATCTTTTTGCCTTGAACCTTCCAGTATTTTTTTTTGTTTAAAGAAGTTTGAGATAGTCTTTTGCTCAAAAATTTAATAATTCTCCTTCATTTCCTCTGAAATGTCACTTAATTATCTTGTATCATTCAGGTGAAGTGTCCTTCTGTATCAGGATCCCTCCACTCTCTCATCAAGCCCACCGTGGACTACATCCTCCAACTCCGATTCCCTTCTGGTAACTTTCCATCATCACTAGGTAACCAGTCAGACAAGCTCATTCACTTCTGTCATGGGGCACCTGGGGTGACCCATATGCTGCTCCAAGCCCATAAGGTGATTTAGATTCCAGCATTTATTTTTCTTTGAGATTGTGACACCGATATGATGAGGTTGTAAAATCATAGTGGCATTTCTAACTGTCAGAATGTTATTTGTTCCTGACCATAGTGCATTGTACAAGAACTCTATTATCATTGAAGAAAAGTTTTTTGTTGTTATTTTCTTTTCAATCCATGTATAATAATAATAATAACGGTCATTTATAACGCGCTATTCACAAAAGAGTATCATAGCGCTTACAATTCACAATAAAATATACATGTATACAAAAGAACAAAAAATAACTTTATGGATAAAGATAAGTTTTTAGTTTGGATTTAAAAGTTAGCTGGTTTTCTATTACTCGTATTGAGAGTGGGATATTATTCCAAACCCTAGAAGCAGTTACACTAAATCGTTTTTCAGCAAATGAAAGAGTTGATCTGGGAATTACAAGTCTAGTGATATCAGTTTTTGAACGGAGATTACGAGCGGGTAAGTACAACGAAATTGTGTCAGCAAGGTAACAAGGGGCAGTATTATTGAGTAATTTGTGCACAAACAAGCAGAGCTTAAACTGAACACGCTGAGAAAAAGGAAGCCAGTGTAGTTCTTTAAATAAAGGAGATACCTGGACTCTCCAGCCAACCTGAAATACCAAGCGGGCTGCACGATTTTGAACACTCTCGATTCTCTTCTTATCCTTGGAAGAAAGAACGACAAACAGACTATTGCAATAATCAATTTTTGACAATATAAGGGCCCTAACAGCATGATGACAGGTTTTTACATCAATGAACCTTCTTACTCGCCATAGATTCTTCAAGTGGAAATTGCACGTACGTACTATGTTATTAACATGTGTTGCAAGCGTAAAACTTGTATCAATGCATATACCAAGATTCATAACTGTGGAGGATAAGGCAATCATCTTGTCCCCTACTGGAAGTCTAACATCAGACAATTCGTTGACACAGCGAGTAGATGGACACAATACAATAAACTCTGTCTTAGAAACATTAAAGTAGAACACTGATGATTTTAAATATTGGCTTAATACTTATTATTGCATTGATGGCATAAATTAAACAAGGTTATCCAAATTTAAAGCTTGGAAACATTTGAATTAATGATTATTATCAATTATAAAACGGTAAAATACAGCCCCCGATATAGCAGCTGAAAAGCTCCTTGAACGCTGCTGAGATGTGTGACGACACAAGAGGGGCGAGTCCTGTCTAAGCAGACGATGTCCCATAACATTATACACATTTTTCAGTGCCTGTTTTGTCATCTCCTCTTCACTTATTTCTCTTACTTGACTAGCGTCAGTCTTAATATTAGTCTGTTGCCTCACTCTTAACTTCGTGTATGGTATTATTTTGATGAAAAATGCAGCGTTAAAAAAATAAAGGAATCAGTCACTTGTAAACAAAATAAGACGCCATTGTATTTTCAGCTGCTTGCACCGCGGCATGTTCGGCGTTTCAAGAGGGAACGAATACCATCCAGCTATTATTCGCAGGGCTTTTCAATTTGAAAATGGGGTTTATTTCATTGATCATTGACCCTTCTCCTGTGTATTTACAATCAAACGGTTTTAGTTATCAGAATCAGTTCACTTTCCCTTTTCGAATGGTGTGAAATAAGGTCATGTTTAAATGTACCAAACTCTTTATAATTTGATAAATAATTGCATTGCAATTACGTTCATTCATTATAGGACGTCGTCTGCTTAAGCAGGATCGATCCCTCGTATGACGACATCAAAACATCGCTATATTTCTGGCGAATCCTCGGATATTCCACATGCTGAGAAGAGCTTTTATTTATGTTGTTTTTATAATCATCATATACGCAGTTGACATAAAACTTATACGATTGCCATCTGTAAGCTTCCCAATTTCTAGTGATACATTAATTGCCATATTTGTGATTTTCTTGAGTGTTCTACTTTAAGTTTAAGAAAGTTTCTAGTCATCCACTGGCTAATATCTAGAATACATAATGAAATACGTTGCAACACCTCCTGCACACTATCTGTTGAACGGGATCAAATGGAGCATACAATTGAATATCGTCAGCATAAATTAAGTAAATGTATTTTGTTGGCACTGTCTTTTAACCCATTGAATACTGAATTCTGTAATTCCCATGGGCTTTGTACAGGGACCACCCGGTTCCAGTTGGCAACGGGTTAATGGAAAGTCCTGATATCAACTTGGTTTTAAAAGAAGCAGAAAAATTAAAGAAACGGGTCAATGAAAATTTAAGAAATAAGAAAGTTATGAATTTTTGAATTTGTAATCAATCAAAGACAAATTGGCAACTCCTTGACGTATCTTGTGACCTCATCTCCCATTTGCCCTGTATTAAAAAATCATAAATTTCCATTTTCTTGAAAGAGAATATTTTATCTGTATGATAGAAATCTATTCCCTCATAAAAAACAAAGAAAATGAAAATTTATAATTTTTTGTGCATGGAGCAAATGGGAGAGGAGCTCCCAAGATATGTCACAGAGTTGCCAATTTGTGTTTGATTGATTACACCTTCAAAAATTCATAACTTTCTTATTTGTTATCGGATTTTGCTCAAACTGTCATTAATCTGTTTCTTTATTTTTTCTTTCAAAACCAACTTTATATTTGAGGGTGGGCTTTCTCCTTTAACTTGGTGCAAGAGGCATTCTACTCTCTGGCCTGAATTCACAAAGGAGGTTTAAACCTCCGTAAGCATATTAAAATAAGCGCACATTGCCCATGCGTGCGCTCAAAGAAAATATATATATGATTGGATGGGATTCTGTGTGCACGTATGCTTAAAAAAACCCAGGAGGGGGTTTAAACCATGGTTTAAACCAAACCTCCTTTGTGAATTTGGGCCTCTGTGTTTCCTACAGTTCATTAGTCTGCCACCATATTATTAACCCCAAACTTACAGAGAATTAAAACCAATCATGATTCAAGATTGCATGAGGATATTTCATTCCATAAGCCAGGGGTCATAGTTTGGAATAAGTCTTCATAAAATCTATTTTACCTCAACCTCAGTAAAGTGAGAAATATTTATAGTTTTTATTAACATAACCTTAATAGATTTGGGAACAAGAGCTCAAATGTCACAGGTGACAGTGTCATGTAAATAGAATCTTGTTACAGATTTTAAGGTAGTGGTTAGTTGTGCTGATACACTTCTTTGGTATCATTTTACACCTGTAGGCATTCGGGGAAGACAAGTACCTGAGTGCAGCGGTGGATTGTGGTACAGTCATTTGGGAGCGTGGCATTTTACGCAAGGGTTACGGCTTGTGTCACGGAACAGCAGGCAATGCCTACGCATTCCTGGCCCTCTATCAGGCAACAAAGGATGGGCAGTATCTATACAAGGCTTGTAAGGTAATAGTGAATGACTATTGACTGCTTTGAGGGGTATGGTTAAAACTATTTCTCCAGGTGATCTTGAAACTGTGCTTCGTCCCTGTTTCAGGGCATAGTGAGTCTAGCGATCACAAGGGGATATAGTTTAGCTGTCAATATTTATTTTATATACCGCATCCCATGAGTGAATACTTGGAAAAAAGGAAATTGTGGTGAAATATGCCTGTCATAATATTTTTATTTGTAGGAATATTTACAAATCAAATTGTATTAATCGTGCCTGTGTCTCGTGCGTAAACAGTGTTGACTTTGTACACATTTATTGCATCCTTGCATTGTGTATATGCAAAAACAGCTAGATATTGCTTTGGCAGTAGTTTTTGCTATTGATGTATAATGGTCACTTGCCAGTTATATGTCCACTGTTTTAACCAATCAGAGGCTAGAATTCTCATATAAGGCATTGGCGGATCCAGGGGGGGGCACAGCCGGCCCGTGCCCCCCCTTTTTGAAGAGAAGTATGAATTTTTACCATAGACGATCCGCCATTTTCGCGACTGTGCCCCCCCCCCCTTTTAGAGTGAAGACCTTTTTTTTTTTTTTTTTTTTGCTTGTTAGGGAATTATGGAGGGAAACTGGACCCCATAACCCCTTACTAAGCGATTTTTGAAGGTTTAAACCCCCCCCCCCCCCCACTGAGCGACTTTTCGAGAAGCTGGCGAGATCAAAAAAATACGGGTCTACCTTTTCACAAACTTTCATTTTTGTGCCCCCTCTTTTACTAAATCCTGGATCCGCCCCTGATATAAGGTATATAACATGCAACATTCAAAACCCATCATTTTGATTCAGTGAGAGGGAGGGGTGGCCGCTGTGCAATTTTCAATCCCTCCATTCCCATTAACCTCATGGTACACCTACAGGTAAGCTCAGAAAAGGTGATTACCATATAGCTGTTCCACATTGAGATTAATTATTGTATGGCTCAATTTCATGGCTTCGTAAGTTAATAATCTCATTTTCCGACACTGCTCCAGCCCACTCATGTTACTTTGAAATGATACTGATTCCTGTGGCTTTGCCATTTGAAGTGACCTGATTTTTCTGGGCTTCCCTAGGAAGCATGTTTGCTTCATAATTTGAAATGAACAAAAATGATTCTGATTTGGTCATAATCAGGCCAGGTATTCAATTCAATACTTCATTTAAAAAAGTATTCTTATATTTTACTCACTTTGGACTTTGATAACATTGGTATTTAGTAAGTTAGTTGCATAAAGTGCTTGTATTTCCCCCCAAGTTTAAGAAAGCTAATTAGCAGACTTACACTGAAGGTAATTATTGTGACAACTTGGCAGTATGTCCCAAAATATTACAATAATTGACCTGCACACATGGTAATAATACGTGCAGTATGACGCTTTCATTGCACATAATTTGAGGTAGACTAGGCAAAGAAAACAACAAGATGAAGGCATGTAACTTCATATTTGCTTAAGTTGGCTATCTTATATACAAAAACTTGGATGTTAACTGAATTCATTACTAATTAAGCAGTTTTATTTAGCCTGGCTAAATTAAGTAAAGTATTGAATTTAATTCTGGCCCAAGTTATCAAGTACTCCTGGTGTATTTCTCTTGATTAAAGGCAAGTAAAATACAGTGTATGATTGCTAATGTAATTTAGTTTTCTCATGGAGTGCTCTGCTGAAGGTAACCTTAATTTTGAATTTATACCAAATTGGCAACAATGTCTCGAATCATGTAAACATGTGCATTAAGATCTCCTTTTGCAGGAAAGTGACCTCGGGACAATAATATCTAATAATAGAAAAGGCACCCAAAATGTGATCTGGAATGACTTTCAGAACACTGTCACTTTCAGTGCCTTGTCTTAGAGAGTTGCAATTGATCTGAACTGATTGCACTTTGGATTGCAACTCTGTACCTAAGAAATTGAAGATGGTAAGTTTGCATTCAAATAGAGGCCTTGCAATCAATTCAGGTCAGTCGCAACTCTTTACAGGACAGAACCTTGGTTTTACAGGGTTCTTGCAAAGAGGGTATAATCATTTTAATAACTTGTTGTGGTGTGTCCTAGTGGCAACAGAATTGAATTGTTTTCGTTTGTTGGTATCAGTTTGCAGAATGGTGCATGGACTATGGTAAGCACGGCTGCAGGATAGCTGACAGACCTTACTCACTCATGGAAGGTAAGGAGGTTTGAAAGAGGGTAGAAAGAACATCTTGGAAATAGTAGGGAGAGATAGAGAGGGGGAGCAAGGGAGAGAGGGAGGGAGAGAGAGAAAGAGAGGGAGGAAGGGAGGGATCAGTTTGTAGTTTATAGTTTCGGCAGACACAGCTGCCAAATAGTTCAGGGAGCATAGCGGAATGAAGTGGCACAAAAAAACGTCTAGAACAGGAAAGGCATAATTGTTGGTGATATTGTACCGGTAAGTGAATTAAAACTTGTAATTTTGACATATCTGAATCACAATTTGATATTATTTGACTTAATCAGGGTCATAGATGTATTTAACCAGCACCATGTACTAATTATACGGTTGTAGTTTGTACTTCTTGGCCATAGAAATAGTTTTTACAATTGTGCATTTTGTGTTCCGAACGCATCTTTCTTGTGCCACTACATTTCACCTAACTCTCTTGTGGGAGGTTAGAAGGTTTGAAGGATAGTATACAAATATTGAATGGTTATGAGTGAGATAGTAAAAACAATTTCATGAGGTTTGAAAGATAGTATACAAATATTGAATGGATATGAGTGAGATGGTAAAAACTATTTTATGAGGTTCTAATGATAGTACTGTATAGAAATAATGAATGGTTATGAGTGAAATGGTGAAAACTATTTCATGAGGTTCTGATGATAGTAGAGAAATATTGAATGGTTATGAGTGAGATGGTAAAACTATTTCATGAGGTTGAAGGATAGTATACAAACATTTAATAGTTATGAGTAAGATGGTAAAAACTTTTTCACGAGGTGAATGATTCAGCTGTTCTATTCAACTATAATATGAAAACTCCTCGCCCCATCAAAGAAAAATTTGTATTAAATAAAAGGTCGAAAAGCTTCGTTATCCTGTCTCTTTTTCGTGCCATATTAATATTTTACGTACATGTATACTACTTCACATCAGAAGTGCTTCAAGAAAGCTTTTATGTCAGTAAATAAAGAAGCTCAATAAATTCTGCCTGGATTTACCTACCCTATTCCTCTGTAGAAATCCTATGGGGTGAAGCTCATGTAATAAGATATAGTTCAAGTGTACTTATGATGAAAATGATAATCATCTTGAAAGCAACTAGATATAAATAATATCTATTAGAAAAACAGAGTTTTATAAATAATTGTGTATAGATTGATGAGAATTCAAATTTTACCCATAGATATGGCTTCTTCAAGAAATGATGACGTTTATGCTAACATAATTAACAACGCAGTCTGCTCGAAGATTTAATCACAAATATTAGGATAAGTGTAGTCAAGAGATTGAAAGAGAGAAAGAAAAGGGAAAAATACAAAAGAAAAACATACTAAAACAAAGGCGGAGGGAAATAAAGAAAGAGAGGTACACATTGTAGATAAAGAGAGAGAGAGAGAGATTGAGCGAGTGAAAAAAAAGTGAGTCAAGAGTGGGGAAAGTTACAGAGAGAGAGAGAACATGAAATAGAGATCATGGAGGAAGGGAGAAAAGGAGAAAAGAGAGAGAGAGAAGACAAGTTGTATTAAGCTCATTTATAAAGGAGGTTTAGTTTTGGGAAAGGTAAAAAATAACCTAGGTAATAAGTTGATTAGTGTATGAAAGCACAAAAATAAAAAGAGGATAGTGAAATTTTGAAAGAAATCGGACAAGGAATAAGAAAGTTATGGATATTTGAAAAATGCATGGGATCACTACATCTATGCAAATCTCAAATTGGCAATTTGGAGAGTCGACTATAATAATAATACCTGGCATTTATAAAGCGCCTTTCCCAAACTGGCTCAAAGCGCTAGATATATATTATTACCCCGGTCATTGGATTCTGGCACGCCCGCACACAGTGTATGCACATTCTCCACTCCCTGGGGAGCATTCCAATGATTCCTATGACAAACTTGTGGACAAGTCGTACACAAAAATGGGATTAATTTGCGGTTTTCTCCGAAGTGCCTCTACCCTTGGGGCAGTACTCAAGATATGTTGGATATAGGTCCTCGTGAAGAAAGAGGTCCTAATACATTTTGGAAAAAAATGACATTTTAGTCATTTTATGTGTTGGAAATTTAAACCACTGAAGCTTTGAATGATTGTAGAAAAATCAGGGTAACACACTAAAAAACATAAGAGTCTCATCACAGAGGTTATAATATACATGTGAATGAAGAAGATTGACAGAAATGGCAAGAAAGTTTGAACCAAATCTCACAAGCAGTGAGAAAGTTACGAATTTTGTAATCACCATGCTCATGTAATCTGTATTACCCATAAATATTTATTGATAATGTCTACAGGAAAAGCTGGTACAATCTACTTCTTGTCTGACTTACTTCATCCAAGTGATGCGAGATACCCTGGCCTTTATGTCACCTGAAGAGGATTAGTCTCTGGTACGGGTAAATGGATTTTTTTTTTTACTCCATTCCTCTTTGAATGTCTGATTCTTGAAATATGCCCAGAAGAAAATTAAATACGAAATGTATGTACTTTGTGACAGAATGTGTTATTTGTTGAGGTTTTTTCGCAATCACAACGCTATCACTTGTAGGCCCATAGGATGAGTATTTTATGATAATAACAATTCACTTCTGTTTGTTCAACTCAATTCATGGCAAACAAAAATATGGCTTTTTATACTGGAATCAGTCGATGGTTGGGCGGTCGGTCGGGCGGGCGGTTGGGCGGTCGGTCAGTCCGTTGCAAATCTTGCGGATCTAACTACTTCCTCAGTTTTTGACCGAAAGTCATGAAATTTGGTACACACATTGGTCTTGGTGGGAAGATGTGCAAGAAATATTTTTCGGATGAGTCGGAATCTGCGTTGCTATGGTAACGGCATATTTATGGCAGAAAATCAAGGAAAACAGCTTGCGGATCGAACTACTTCCTCAGTTTTTGACCGAAAGTCATGAAATTTGGTACACACATTGGTCTTGGTGGGAAGATGTGCAAGACATATTTTTCGGATGAGTCGGAATCTGCGTTGCTATGGCAGAAAATCAAGGAAACGCCTTGCCGATCGAACTACTTCCTCAGTTTTTGACCGAAAGTCATGAAATTTGGTACACACATTGGTCTTGGTGGGAAGATATGCAAGACATATTTTTCGGATGAGTCGGAATCTGCGTTGCCATGGTAACGGCATATTTATGGCAGAAAATCAAGGAAACACCTTGCGGATCGAACTACTTCCTCAGTTTTTGACCGAAAGTCATGAAATTTGGTACACACATTGGTCTTGGTGGGAAGATATGCAAGACATATTTTTCGGATGAGTCGGAATCTGCGTTGACATGGTAACTGCATATTTATGGCAGAAAATCAAGGAAACACCTTGCGGATCGAACTACTTCCTCAGTTTTTGACCGAAAGTCATGAAATTTGGTACACACATTGGTCTTGATGGGAAGATGTGCAAGACATATTTTTCGGATGAGTCGGAATCTGCGTTGCCATGGTAACAGCATATTTATGGCAGAAAATCATGGAAACACATTGCGGATCAAACTACTTCCTCAGTTTTTGACCGAAAGTCATGAAATTTGGTACACACATTGGTCTTGGTGGGAAGATGTGCAAGACATATTTTTCGGATGAGTCGGAATCTGCGTTGCCATGGTAACGGCATATTTATGGCAGAAAATCAAGGAAACGCCTTGCGGATCGAACTACTTCCTCAGTTTTTGACCGAAAGTCATGAAATTTGGTACACACATTGGTCTTACTGGGAAGATGTGTACAACATATTTTTTTGATGTGTCGGAAGCTCCGTTGCCATGGAAACGGCATATCTATGGCAGTAAATCAGGGAAAAATTTTGCGGATCAAACTACTTCCTCAGTTTTCGACCAAAAGTCAAGAAAGGCTGTTCTCACGGGGCGGGGGTATTAATCATCATCTTCAGTGATATTTCTAGTTTTATGTCACTCTTGCCGATTGCAAGGGATATTTTCATTTTCACTGCCAGCCCCACGTAGTTATTTCTGTGTGTCTTGCTGGTGTTTCCGTATGACCCGATGCGTTTTACGGTTCGGTGTTTGTTATACCCCCGCCAAACGAAGTTTGAAGAGGGTATATAGGAATCAGTCGATGGTTGGGCGGGCGGTCGGTCGGTCCGTTGCAAATCTTGCGGATCGAACTACTTCCTCAGTTTTTTACCAAAAGTCAAGAAAGGCTGTTCTCACGGGGCAGGGGTATTAATCATCATCTTCAGTGATATTTCTAGTTTTATACAAGTCTCTCTGTACGGTCAAAGCAGGTTTGACTACTATATGAGGGTATATTTTTTATTATAACATTAACAAGGATGGGGGAAAGGTGATTCATGAGTACCAGACTGCAGTTTTCTTGACCATGGGCCCTGTTGCATAAAACTTGCCATTAATGGTAACTCTGCTATCAATGGTAACTACCATGGTAACATCACTCAACAGCCAATCAAAATCAAGGTTTCCATGGGAGTTACCATTGATGGCAAAGTTACCGTTAATGCTAAGTTTTATGCAACAGGGCCCTGGGTAATAAAAAAAGTGATGTAAATTGTGTTAAATTTGTGTTAAAATTGTGTTAAAATTGTGTTAAAATTGTTTTGCATTACATGTACATGTACAGGCAAACCTGAATATAAAACACTTTTTAAGGAAACAAAGCAGTGGTCTTTATAGGCAGACAGCTCCTTGATGAGATCCAAGAGATCTAGAGACACAAAGGTGTGGTCTATCTGTGAAAGTGGTCACTGAAGCAGATTTTACTGTTTATCAAGTTGTTCTATCAAAAGACTTAATTGTTCGTCTGGTGTATTAAAACATCAAACAAATTTCTCTTCTCTCTGTGTGTCCTTTTATAATCAGTGTTGTATACCTGTAAAGTGTGTTTAACATCATGATTGTATCATGTATGTTCATTTCTGTTTATTTTCAGCCAGATACTGATTGGAAGGTCTGTCATTCAAGTCAGCTGTGGATTGAGGTGAAGGACAGGATCATCTTCATCAACCCCTTGACTACTGGATGGTGTCATTCTCATAGGCTTACTACAGGAAACGACCATTTCCAGTAAACAGTGGGTTAACTGATCTTCTTGAAGTGGATATTGTGGTCATCTTTTGTGCCACCAATTTTTTTGGACAGTTGTCATAACTTTCAAGAGTTAGATTTTAGACTTACAGTTCTTTGTTGATTGGACTTAACGCAAAAGATACCTTCCATGGGAATTAAAGACTTCACAATGAAGGTACCTGTTTCCGTCTCAGGAAGAAATATGTAGACTTTCTAAGTCCTTCTTAGTCCAAACGATTGGTTCAGTACATGTACTCAAATTCCTGGGCAAATTGTGCCATCTACGGCATGGAAGGATGTCAGAAAGGATGAACAGGGGAGCGTTTCATCAAATGTTTTGTCAGTGATAAGCTACTGAAATCCTTGCATCTGATTGGCTGAGAGCAAATTTGTCAGTAAAAATCACTGACAAGACACTTGATGAAACACCCCCCTGATCATTGCTTAGTCACACATTGAGGAGAAAAATGAGATTAACCCTTACTCTGCTGGGCTATTTCAAGCTCCTATCTGACTGCCCCCCCCCCCCCGATATCTGCCACGACATGACCGATCACCGCGAAAAACGGACATCTGGAATTGCGTAAAGTTCACAAATCCATCGTTATTTTGTAAATCTATATTGTTTTTCATTTTATATTATAATTTATGCATGAATAAACATTTTGATTACCTTTTTGTTTACACGAGCGTGGGGGTTGTGACAGCATACTAGCCCGATTGATTTTTAATCAAGTAAAAATAGGCCTTGGAGATAAAATTTTAATGCAAGGAGTTCTTTCGAAATCTTAAAGGCCAAGTCCACCCTAACAAAAAGTTGATTTGAATAAATAGAGAAAAATCCAACAAACATAACACTGAAAATTTCATCAAAATAGGATATAAAATAAGAAAGTTATGGTATTTTAAAGTTTCGGTTAATTTCGCAAAACAGTTGTATGCACATCCTGCTCAGTATGCAAATGAGGGAACCAGTGACGTCACCCACTCACTATTTCTTTTGTATTTTATTACATGAAATACGAAATTTTTTAATTTTTCCTTATTATAATGTGAAACAAGGTTTGATTCCTCGCTGAACATGTGTAATTGCCATTGTTGCAACCTATACACAATTCAATGAGAGCTTCCTAATTGTGAAATCTGCAGAAACTAAAATATTCTATATTTCACATAATAAAATGCAAAAGAAATAGTGAGTGGGTGATGTCACTGGTTCCCTCATTTCCATACTGAGCAGGATGTGTATATATAACTGTTTGCGAAATTAAGCGAAAGCTTAAAATACCATAACTTTCTTATTTTACATCCTATTTTGATAAAATTTTCAGTGTTATGCTTGTTGTATATTACTCTATTTATTCAAATCAACTTTTTGTGTGGGTGGACTTGGCCTTTAAAGACATTAGTACATAAGAACAAATTTTGAAAGTAATTCTTATGTATTTCTTTTTTTTTAAACTTTAAACGTGTTTTTTTTTAAGTCTGCTGTTTCAGGGTGTTATCTGGACCAATATTCACTTAGAACAGATGATAATTATAGCTTAAAGGAAAAATTATAGTTGATAAAGGAGAAACATGAGGAAATGCAGTTTCCCATTCATTTTGTACACAAAACTCAGAAATTCTCCGTTTTCGGGCTGACAGGTCGAAAAAGGCCACGAGACGCTGTAACGCGGTATGACCGATTTTTAAAAACTTGGTGTCAAAAGATACTCAAAGCTTGAAAGAAAAAACGCAGAAAGTGGCGCTGCGTAAAATTTAGCAGTTAAAAATGTGTGGCAGAATTTGTCTGGGGGGGGATTAAACTAACCTTGTTACAACAAACCCCTTGGGACCAAGGAAATATTCATGGTCCTCGCTGCCTGAAACTATTTCAAAGTTTGTAAAAGCGAGGCGAGCGACGGAAAACGTACCAAATAATATTTCCAAAACACTCCAAGTGTAATACTGGGGTATCTTTCTCATTATAGTTTCCAAGAAGTTGATGTTTTATAAAATATTCTCATGGCACTCCGGTTGAACAGGCTTGTATTAGAGGGCCATAATCTAAGGGCCTGAATAACTTGACCGGGTCTGCCTGGAGTACTCCATGCAACTTGAGAGCGGGGAAAATTTTCCATTTTGAAGTGAACAGACACATTAAATACCCCTCTCTCTTTTCCAGTATGGTTTCTATATTATATTCCATTACCACAGATTTCATTTGAGTCTTATCATGCATGTTTATCAGTGCTAATCTTCCCATGTTATCTCTGTATGATGTTTTAAGCAATTTATCTCCTTGTATAGTCAGGATTCCTGTCCAATCTAACACTTTTTAAAGATCAAAATGCATCAATGAGCACTTCAATTTCGTCCTATAGTCTGATAGGAATCAATAATCATCCAAATGTCAGATGTCAAGATAGTAATAATAATTAAAATGTCATTCAACAGGTCAATCAACTTCAACGTATCTCCATTCATTTTCGTCAGATTTCATTCAATTTCGTCCAACCTGGCAATCCGCTGCAAATTTTATCATCAAATCCATCTTTGGGAAGTCAATATGAAGAAATTGTCATTCAAATTCGTCACATAGACAAGACCTTACAACGAGCGCATGACGATTTTGGAATAACTCTTTGAATAGAAAAATGAAAAATATATTCTGAAATGAATGGCCAAAACGTATTGACTAGGCCTTATAAATGGCTGTGCAATGTTATGAATTTGCAGGACAAATGCAAATAAACTTGACTGGAAACGCTATTATCTCACATTATTTTCCACATTCTTTCCGCTCTCCCCTTTCACATGACCCCTTGTGCGTCCCTCCCCTATCTATGGAAAGTTTTAAAAACATTTTAACCATCACTATTCTGATGTCACTTTGGATTTTTTTTTTGTCTTATGATTCTTTTTTGTTGTTGTTAAAGGGATACTCAAACGCAGTTTGTGGACGTTTTAATGCCGCGAGAGGGCACCGTGGTCGTTACCTGATCATGCCGTTGCCGCACAAACATGCACGCTCCGCCTGAGCTCGAGCTCTCGTGCGAGATTCGGTCGGCTTCGTGCAGTCGAAATGTAATCCCACTTAGTCCAACGGACGCGTTCGACGCACAAACTTTGTGTACGAGTGAATGGGGCTTACGCAATCCTGACTTTCCCCACGGCCGCCCGGTGGCGTATCCCTTTAAGGCAAATTTCTGCTCGTCAGCTGGGGGGGGGGGATATTCGAAATTATCTTGTTTATACCAAAGTTGGATTGCCCTTAAATTAGTCCATTTTTTCATCCAACCATGCAGTTATCAAAACAACAAGTTAATGTCAGATACCACATAATTAAAGGGGAATTAATCCTTCATGGATACTTGGATTGAGTAGAAGCAGAAAAATCAGAGAAGCAAAATAATGAAAGTTTGAGAAAAATCTGACAAAGAATAAGAAAGTTGTAAGCTTGGATAACTCATGATATGGGGAATCTCCCATTGGCAATGCGGTCATTATGTGTGATGTCATACATGGAGATCACTCTCCCATTTGGTGTGTACAAAAAGTTTTAAAAATACTCCCTTTGTCTATTCTAATGATAGACAAGAAGTTTTTGTCCACGATACATTATGGGTAAAATATGTGTCCTCCCATGAAAAAAAAAATGTCTGTTTGAAGTAAGTGTTGAGAATAGGGGTACTTTGATCAATTTCTGTACACAACAAATGGGAAAGTTCTTTGTGCATGACATCACACATTATTGCCAATGTGAGGATCCCCCTATCATTAGTGATCTCAACTTTTTTTTAAATCAGAACTTTCCTATTCTTTGTCTGATTTATCTCAGACTTCACCTATATGTTTCTCTGATTTTTCTGCTTTCACCCAATTTCTATGAAAGGGTTAATCCCCTTTTTCACGATGCAACATTAAATATATCCATAGCAGCCAGAATTCAAACACAAAATCAATTATTTCTCTAAACTTTAGATTTGTAGTAATTATGGCTAGGTTAATGCAGTGTTTTGGGAAGTATGTTCGATGTTAAAAACAAGGTGCTTAAAGATTTGAAATGTTTTCCAAGTATTTCTCTTGGATCAACATGAGGTATGTTATTATGAAGTTTAACTGTATCTGGTATATTCACTATCGTTTTATTCAGTAAAGTGATTTGAACGCAATATCTTCTCTGTTTTGATGCATTCCTTTGAGTCTATTGGATGGAAAACTTCTGATTACCAGTTAACTAAGACTAGTATAAGATTAGGATCAGTTTTGATGTAACTTCAAGGTAATGCACAGTTACGAAGAATTAAGGTTCATTTATAATTTCTTTTCCTGATTATATTTGTTCGGAAATGCCTGTTTTCTTCTTATTTTCTCTTTTTTGTTGTTGGGGATTCGCATATATGTATAAAGTAGGAGTAAACATTCATATATATATATATATATATATATATATTTTTTTTTTGATTGAAAATGGTTTATTGCAATAAAAAATCAATCGCGGCTCGGTAGCCGAATTACAGATTTTGTACATTTAAAAAACATCAAAATTACAAAAAGCAAAATAATTTCACAGGCAATAATCAATTAATGAGATCAATTCATAATAAACATCAACTGAAATGAGAAAGGAACTAAACTTCTTAAACGTATACATATGAAATATGAACATAAAAATCTATATTATCAAACATCAAGAGTTGTTGACAACGATTTGTTATCACTATTTACATTATTATTAGTATTATCATTACTATCATTATTATTATTATTATTAATAATAATAATTATTATTATTACTATCACTATTACTATTACTATTATCATCATTATCATTGCTATATACAGAAGATACCGAATAGTTTACTCTTATTATTGCACTTAGAGATAACATGTAAAGAAATGTAGATGGGGAACGTATAGAAAAAATAATTTAAAGTAAGATAAAGTTCACTCCGAGAATAAAGACAGTAGATATTGGCAGGTTTGCTTCCACAAGCGCTTTCGTTTAATTCTTCAGGTGAATCACCACCTGAAGAATTAAACGAAAGCGCTTGTGGAAGCAAACCTGCGGATATCTACTATGTCTTTATTCTTGGAGTGAACTTTAAATTATATATATATATATATATTATTTTACTTCACGAATATAAAAATGTTTGAAGACTAAAAACTGGTGGATCAGAGATTTGAAAGAGAGCTAGTGGAAGGAGTACCTGTCCACCACTCTGACATGCCACAAAAAGACATTATTATTATTGTTGTTGGCATAGTCTAGGGCAACAAAAAAAATTGACTGATGGAGAATTTGGTGTAAAGGGGAATTTTTTGATTCGCCGTAACTTTTGGGCATTTTTTCCCCTTTTTATAAGGCTCATTAATTGATGGTAGGGGTCACTGAACTATACACTACAGCGGAAACTCGGTATAAAGAGATCTGATATAACAAGGTAATATTGATGGTCTCAAAGGACCTCATTATACTGAGTTTCCAATGTACCGTATATGCGCAGACGAGAGTTCAGTGGTCTTTTTTTGTTTGTTTTTAAGAATCTTTTATTACTTCCTTTTTCAAAATAATATTTTCACAATAGTCAGGTAAAATACACGAACAAATATATTCACATGCCAGTATCATTGTGCCATATTACATAATAACAATAAGTAACCATAATAATTTACATGCATGTATTAGTAAATGATGCAAAATCTGGATGACTTTATTGTGATAAAAAAGGGGGAAAATATAAAAATGAAGATTAAAATAGAAAAGGAAGAAAATGAGAAGAAGGTCCCCCACCCCATTGTGTCCGTTGTACCGCCTCAGATTTTAAAAGACTACAGTCCAGAATTTTCTTCATGATTTTGATGTTATTAAGCACACTTAGCTTCCCATGTCCCCCCCCCCCCCCCCCCCCTTCGTCCCGGAAATCAAAATTTTCCCATTTTCTAAGGTGTAATGAGAGGGTACTTCTCTCCAAAGCTAGTTTTTTCTCTTCTAATCGATTGTCTGACATCATTGCTTTAATCTCTTTTTCGGTCGGAGGTGTCGCTCTTTTCCTACATTGGAAAGTCATATAGTTTACTAACAGAATAAGATGATTTACTAAAGTTTCTCTCCCCACATTTCCATATTAATTCCTAAATAAATTTTCTCCCAGTTCCAATCTTTCAAAATAGGATACTTGAATTCAATGCTAACCTTTTCCCACATATTTTGAACGTGAACACACTCGTAAAAAACATGACTATAATTATGTTTCCTCTTCTTTCTTACAAAAGGAACAACAATTGTTTTGAACTACACCAAAACGATACAAATGATGGTTTGTATAAAAGAATTCTATGTAACATTTTGATTTGAAATTCTCGTTGCTTGCTATTAAGAGTACAATTCCTTAAATTAGTAAATGCTGTTTCTGCATATATCAAATCTTTCAACTTATTCAGAACAGATGAATTTTCAGATTTGTTATCAAGTAGTTGTAGATATAATCTTTTGATGGGATTTCACTTAAGGGTATTACTCTGTCACCAAATACAAAGTTGATTTCTCCCTTATCTAATCCTATTTTTCCCTCTTCTTTTCTCACCATTTTTTTCTTCCAACTATCTGGGATCATTCCAAAAATATAATATATTCGTGACATATTCCATGTAAACAAGTCTTTGCTGATGAAATAATCATCCGATCTTAATCTACCATTCTTTTCAATAATGTGCTCCAGTCGAAATATGCCTTTTGCAAAAAGGTTATGATAAAATATACTAGAACCACGAAAAATTATATACTTATTATTAAAAAGAAGTTCCTTTCCTTTAAAATCATCATGGTGCAGGGACAGGGGTCGTAGCCTCGGAGTGTGTGTGTGTGTGTGTAATTAGGTTTTTACAGACGTGTATCAATCAGATATGATTATTTACGTCTGGGACCGACCTTTAACGTCACCATCCGAAAGACGTGACTCAGTCTCGAACCTGGGTCCGCTGAATCAGTTTATAACTTCCACTGGTAGCTGGATTACAGGCGCACGCCACCACGCCCAGTTAAACTTAAATTGCTTCCAGGTTTTGAACGGTAGAGAGAACTCATTTTCGTATAATATAACGCGGAAATCAATGTAATTGATGTATAACTTTTGGGGACCAAACGTCCAAGGTTGGACTTAGGATAAAGTGAGTTGTTCTTGATTATATCAATAGTTTGGGGATTTACTAAAAATACCTTGTAGCACACAAAAGGTAGTTATTATGCGATTCTTTTTGCCATGAATGCAAATTTAATCATATTAATTCTAAACATATATTATCATTTTAAATCCACTAATAAATTCTCCTAACGTTAGTTAGATAATTTGTAGCCAATAATTATTTGGACACACTGAGAGATTCATACATGAAACAAGCAAATTAACACTATTTAAAGTTCATATTTTTAAAATACTATCTAATGGAAAGAAAATTATATGTGTACAGTAAGAAGTCATGATCGTTGAGGTATGACGAGTTACGGTCCATCAATAACAAAAATAATATGTCTTATATTCAACGATTACCGTACATCAAAATGGATTTTCATTGACAACCCTTTCTCAGGAATGACGCCTACTTATTACAAGTAGGGTAATCTGGGAATTAGAGTAATTGCTGCAGGAGTTCATGAATGTGAAATTACATGTACTTAAAATGCAGAAATTTTGTATACAAAATAATGTACATAATGAAACTAGGTACTGATTTACGGTAGGGGGTCTACACTTTTGTAAACTTGTTGGCACCGTGGGGGTTAACTCATTGAGATAGATAGATAGATAGATAGTTGTGACACGTGCAAACTCAAACGTGGCCATACGCATAATAGGTTAAATCATGAAGCTACGAATAGCCCCGCCCCCTAGATTCGTCATAGATCCACTACGCATATATATGTACATTATTTGAACAATGAAAAACAAATTAATACCGTGAAGCATTTAGGTAATTTACTGCTATTGTCTAAACATTGATGAAGTCTACTAAATATTGGGTGCAAAACAATTTAGTAACCTAAAAATTGAGAGGGGAATGGGTGCCATCATGATAGAAAATTCCTAAATAGGTACAAAGTGGCGTAGGGAATTATTTGAAGCTCCATCATGGAATTACTGACTCATCAACTTCTGTTTCAACTAGCTATGGGTTGATTTCTGATCCATTCTTGATTTCAAACCTGAGAGATCGAAAGTACTCCCTCTCAAAAAACAAAAACTATCGAGTAATCACTGACGTCACTCCTCGGTGAGTGAAAATTGAGTGAAAATTCTCTCTTCTTTTTTGGAGAGGACTGCAGTATTCACTCAGTGAAGTGCGAGTGCGCTGATCTCACTCCCTGGGGCGTGAAAATAGAGTGAACGTTCTATTTTTATTTGTTTTGTTTTGTTTTGTTTTGTAGAGAGATGGTATAGTGCGTTTGATGAGGAGAATATTTTGGTTCCAAAATAAAGTAATGAAAATGAATGGGCCGATTCGCCTATATAACTACTTCCTAGAGATTTTTTTGTTAAAATCAAATATATGCATGGACGCCCAGATAGAGATTGGGAGAGGAGACAGTTCCCTGCAGCTTTCTTTCTTTTATCGAGGCTAATGGAATACAGTAATCTAGGAACTTTCTGATCAGCTTAACCGTATTTCGTAACGAGTTCATCTTTCAAATACCACATGCCAATCATCATGGGCCCGTTTCATTTCACCGAGGTATATAATTATTATATATTTAGCCCTGCCTCTGTGATTTGAAACCCTGCTGTATATAATAGTTTTGAATATTTCTTAAAATTCTAAACCTTAGATAGGAAATTTTGTTTACTGCAATCATTGAGCGGCAGCCCATTTCGAGGTAAGCTGTGAACGCCTCCCAGATATACAAAATGACCCCACTCTGCAGGTGAAAGCGGTGCACATAATCGTGATAATGGCTAAAAACTATCGGCTATATAGAAACCATGGCAATGTAAACACATGGCAAGCCTTGTAATGTTGCTGCTCATGCTTACTCAATGAGGATGCGTAAAACGTTTGAAATAGAAATTTAACCAGCGGGAAAGATTTACGGATTAAGATTTTTGCCGCCAAGACTTGTCACACACACGAAAAATAAAATCAAAATTCACTATTAAAAAGATAGTGTGAGGTGAAATCGACCTTCTACCATGTTGGCTTACATCCCGATTGATCGATGAAAATAGATAAATATTTTAGTTCACATTCTGATTATAACAATCATCTTTATCTTCATCAAAGTGACAAATAATTTCAAGTTGTATTTTTGTACTGTGCTGTACCAATCAACTCCAAAATCATTTTTTATTCAGTATTTTGACATTCGTGCATTCTGAATTTAGAAAGGATGGCATAAACTTTTAGTCTGATATCTTGAAGGGAATCAGATTGACGTACAATATTAGATTGCATAGCCGTATTTCACAGTGGATCCGAGTTGTAAATGTATTTGCGTGTTGCTTTAACAACAAGAAAAAGAAAATTCCATCTTGTGAAGGGAAGTCCAACCTTAACGGAAAGCTGTTTTGAAAGAAAGCAGAACAATCGGAGATGAAGTAGATCGGTGAAAGTTATGAATTCGTTAAAGTTATAAGCACTAAACATGGGAATTCAAATCGGCCGCGAGTCAGTACGGTCACTGTGATATATATATATATATATATATATACAGTATACATGTATAATAATAATATGTCCATTTATATAGCGCAGTTACTATACAAATATACTCTACTGCGCTTAATACAAAGTATTATATTATTACCCCGGCTTTAGCCAAGCCGCCATGTAGGCGCTAAGGCATTCAAGGAATTTCTTCCTACCGGGTACCCATTTACTTCACCTGGGTGGAGAGTGGCAAATGTAGATTAATGTCTTGCCAAAAGACTTCAAATCCTTTTTCGAACCGCGAACCATGTGATTCACAGTCCGGTGACATATCCACTAGATCACGGCACCTCTACATATACATGTATATATATATATATGTGATCACGGCAGACAACTCTTTCATTTGCTCCAACACACAAACTGACTAAAATGTCAATTTTTAAAATTGTATAACTCACTAGGATCTTTTTCGTTTATGGGGACTGATAAAAATGCGCTACAATATATTTTGAGTACTGCCCCGAGGGAGAAGATGCTTAGAGGAAAACCGGGATTTAATGATATTTTAATAGCAAATGGGAGAGTTGATCGTGAATACGTCACATTCGGTTCACCAAATTGCCAATTTGAGATTAGCATAAAATCAATGTAATCTCTTTTTTCAAACATTCATAACTTTCTCCTTAGACCTTTGTCTTTCAAAATTCCATGTCGTGTTTCTTTTTTTTCTGCGTTCACACAAATCAACCTGTTACAAAGGTTGAATCATCCTTTAACATTTTGATACCTATTTTTTTCAGGGAGAATTTAGTTATATAAGCCTGTCGTGTACAGTATGTTTGCTCATGGTAGATAAAATAAAACATTACTCAACTTCTTGATATTGTACGAGTTTTAGCAGCCTTTCAAAGATGATTATATTTCCTGCTGTGATGAACTTAATATTTCCATGGGGATCCACGATTCAGTGGTAGAGCAGGTTCAGGGTGCAAATCTAAGTCGATGTGCTAATGCCGTTTTGTAAGTATTAATCATTATTACCAAATCCCTCGGATAGGACCTATATTCATATATCCCCGTTTGTTTACCAATAAGCATATAAGGTCTCGTAAGCTTGAGGTCCCGGGTTCGAAACCAGGTCGCTGCGCTAGGCCCATTTAGTCCTTATTACCAAATCCATCAGATAGGAATTACATTATATGTTCCCCCTGTCTGTTTACCTATCAGCATTTGTATATACTTGCTTTCTTTGCAGTGAGGTAAAATAATTCTCTAATAAATCAATAAATCAATTAAAAACATATTTTGCCACTGTTTTGTTTGTTTTCTCTTTTTTTTGGGGGGGGGGGGGGGTGTTTTTGTTGTGGTTTTTTTTTTTTTGCATTTTGTGATTTGTTTACTTCTTTCTCAAATGTTCTTGAACTTTTGCTTTTGATCGCTTTTCTTCTCCTGATAGTTCTGTTGACATAAAAAATTTTTTAAAAAATATTTCTCGATCGGCATGAAGACAGGAGAATTGATCTTGAATTGTCTCATCTCAAAACCCGTGATTTGGGGGATATGTGTTTATTTCATTCGATCCATGTATCTTCAATTTTATGCATATTTATAGAGCCCCTCTGGCCAATTCAGATAAAGCACTGCTCAAATAAAATGAGAAACAGCTAGAGGGGAAGGAAATTAAATCTAAACCCTTGTTTCAGTGCAAGGCATTTCGGGGAATATTTTCTTTTAATATCATCTTCATTTCCTCCTAATTATTCAATCTACGCATCTCCTTCCAATCTCTTCGCTTGTAGGAGGATTGATTCATCTCCTCGTATTATCATGATTATAGAGGTATGAAATACCATCTGTGTTATTTGATCTAATTCTAGATCTGTTTCATCACATACTTGATTTAATTATTATATAATTATCTTTGTAAACAAAATTTGTAGGCGTTACTCCCAGTGTTAAAGATCGTATGCTCGATCTGTAATGAAAATCACAAGTCAGAAAAAATTGGAACCAGCGGGATTCGAACCTGTCATCTACTGCTTGCCGGGCAGCGACTTAACCACTAGGCTATTCTGGTTCACGACCAAGTCACGATGAACTGGAATCAAATACCCAAGATCCTCTTCTTTCTGACTCATTAATATTCAACGGTCCGCCATGGACAATAGTTAGTAAATGAAGAAGCTTAATGGGAGGAATTTAAATTTGTAAACAAAATGTTTAGGCGTTACTCCCAGTGTTAAAGATCGTATGCTCGATCTGTAATGAAAATCACAAGTCAGAAAAAATTGGAACCAGCGGGATTCAAACCTGTCATCTACTGCTTGCCGGGCAGCGACTTAACCACCAGGCTATTCTGGTTCACGGCGAAGTCACGATGAACTGGAATCAAGCATACGATCTTTAACACTGGGAGTAACGCCTTTTAATTTTGTTTACAAATTTAAATTCCTCCCATTAAGCTTCTTCATTTACTAACTATTGTCCATGGCGGACCGTTGAATATTAATGAGTCAGAAAGAAGAGGATCTTGGGTATTTGATTCCAGTTCATCGTGACTTGACCGTGAACCAGAATAGCCTGGTGGTTAAGTCGCTGCCCGGCAAGCAGTAGATGACAGGTTCGAATCCCGCTGGTTCCAATTTTTTCTGACTTGTGATTTTCATTACAGATCGAGCATACGATCTTTAACACTGGGAGTAACGCCTAAAAATTTTGTTTACAAATTTAAATTCCTCCCATTAAGCTTCTTCATTTTATATAATTATCATTATACTTCGATTGACCTATTTATTTAAAAGGTTTTAATCGAAAGAAAATAATTATGATGACCACTAAATTCATAGCCGTCACATCATATTCGTGGCCCATGAAGGTCTGTAAAAAAAATACATATACTTTTAAGTCGTATTTCCGAAATAGCATTAAAAGGCTATAATATATGCATACAATGCACTATAAACAGTGCAGTGGATATAGCTATACCGTACAAAATACCCTTACCAATTTTTTATTGTTCTTTCCCCACCATATTTTTTTTTTGGGGGGGGGGATTAGTTTGTCCTGGTTTATGTTACATGAGCATGCGACAAACAAATGTAAGAATAATTACATAAAGACAGTTTACAAAATTTAATGATTCAGGAGTATTTTATTCCCTTTTTTTTAAACGGACAATTAAAACTATTCAATCAATGCCCAATTCGCCTACTACATCTTTTATTCTTTAGAAAAACACAAGAGGCTTCAAAATTAAAAGGGTATGAATAATTTTGTTGTTACTGTATAATGAAGTATAATTTTTTGGTGTTGCTTTCATAATTATTTGAAATAGAAGTTGTACACTATCATCTCTTTCCAATTCCCATTAAAATGTTAATGAGGCCATGATAATAATAATAACGATAATGATAATAACAATAAAATGGCAATGATAATGATGATAATGAAGAATATTAATAATAGTAGTGGGTTCTTGTCAGTCAGACTTGACACTCCCGGCGGTCGACAATTGTTACCCTGGCCTGGCTTTAGGATGGCTGCTGTTACAGCGCTCTAGCATTTTAAGGAATTAACCCGCCAGGTTCCCATTTAACTTGCCTGGGTCGAGTGTGGTAAATATAGATTAATGTCTTGCAAAAAGGACGATATTGGTGTGGAAGGGATTCGAATCCCGTACCTTGTGGTTCACAATCGGTGACTTATCCACTAGACCACAACAGCTCTACACAATTCTGTACATATACTCTTTGACGAGCCCTAGTTGCCTTTCGTAGACTTTACGAAAAGGCAATTATAGCATAAATTTAGCCATTATGATGCATTTAACCATTTTTTTTTCAACAAGTTTGTATAAGGCCAAATGTTAGATGCTTGTCAATTTATTATTGAAAGACCTCGCGATAGGAGCCTAATATTTGACTTGGTTGAAGAGATAAACTTGACATTTATTGAAGAGACGAGAAAGACATTTTTTGGGGGAAAATCCGATTTAGCGGCATAGATTGCTTGTTTGCTATAAAAATAAAATAATCACTCTGATCCGTCACTCCTTCAGCTCACTAACAATCCCGACCTTGCCCGCATATCTCATTATAAACCAACTGGCGGTTGATTTGACTCTGGCGGCTTATTAATAGTTGATGTTAATTGGCTTCCGTTTCTCTTGATATGCTTGAAGGGGAAAGATGACAGGTGTTGACACTAAGAAACTGCACGAATTGGAATATGAAAAAAAATGATGCTTTACCGTATCAACCGGGGACGGAAATTTTAACGAAGCAGGCTCTTGGTATTATTCTGAATCGAATCAAACTGCATATTTACTCGTATTTGATTCGTAACACCGCTCAGTTGATACGGTTGGTACCCGGGTACCCGGGGTCGAAAATGAGGGGTTCCATGGTATTTAATATTTGATATATTTCAGATACACAAAAATGCTACGGGGCCAATTTTTCACACATTTTTCAAAAATCTAATTTCACTTGTACATGCACATCAAAGGCTCAAAACAATGGGGAAATTGCATTATATTAATGTTTTTTATTATTTCATTGTCTAGATGTCCTCATTCATTTCAATTCAGAACAAAAATATCAAATAACAAAAAAAAATTGAGGCGGCCTCCCCCAATAGCCTCATAGCTGATTGAACAACCGTCATAAAATCATTATGGTAGGCGAAATGGATTAAAGTTCATGAGTACGTTAGACATCCGTTTTAGTGAATCGTTCCCACTGGCAATGCCTCTGAACTTTGATTCTGTATCCTTCCAACCAGAAGTCATAAATTACTTGTAATTGCCTATACCTCACTGGTCCTCGAGCGACATTATTTTGTTTTCTAGAAGCATACCGTCATCGGGACGGAAAATTCTCACGAATGAATAAATTTTAAATGAATTTAGTAACTATAAAAAATAAAGAATTCTGAACTTCTCCCTAGCAGTCATTCACATTGAATTGTTATTTATTTTCAAGATCTACTTTGCGTGATCCTGATATAGAGAGTATTATACTCTGACTTGTGGGTCATTATAACTATTAGATAATTGGGGGAGCTTAGTAACTTCTAGACAGATAGCCTGTCCCGAAATAGTGGTTACATGTCGTTTTTCCGAAGGTTCATAATTCCGAATTCCAACACCATCATCATCATCGCACAACATCACCATCTTTTTTTTCAGGGGCGTGTTACACCCTCTTCCTGATGGAAATTTTGTCAGTGTTTTATTATTTTTGTAATGTACACCCATACATCTTCTTTCTGACAAAATTTGGTCCATGGACCTTAAGGGGAAAAATTTGCCCCAATTTTTAGGGCCGTCTGACAACCCATCCCAACAGAAAATTTTGTCAGTGTTTGTGTTTTTGTATTGTATAGTCATACACCTTCCTTCTGACAAAGATTGGCGAACATGTTAGATGGGTTAAACCCTGTGGCTTCGTTCGAGCCGAAAAGCTATTTGTGAACGACATCGATGGTAAATCTCGTATCTAAAATGGGGTGACTATTTCGGGACAGGCTCCCAGACTGAGAGTAATCTTGAGCCTAATCTCCAGATAGAATCTAGAACATCTACGTAGGAGATTGTATGACATTATGTTACCAAATGCTATGCTACCAATTTTAAAACACTAGTCGAATTTCAAATTTCAACTCCGGACCCCGCACTATACTTCACCCCCACCTTAATCCTAACCTAAAACCCGATATTAATCTAAGTCATTTACCCTAAATTGTTGACAGGAGCGTCCCCAGAACCCAGTTGTGCTGGATTTGGGTAAAACCGTGAAACGTTACGATCACATGCGAACACATAACCCAAATGTAACACGAGTTTTAGAACCCTATTTGAAGACTGTTTTCATCTGTTTCTTCCAATAATGGGGGTAAAGATAACACCCTCATCATAAACGTCTTCATGGTTTTACCCAAATCCGGCTCAACTGAATTTTTACATGTCATTTTCAAATACATGTACGGAATGGATGCCATCAAGGTATCATTTAGAAGCATAATACTTCTAGTTTATGGAAAATAAAAAAATATTGTCATAGGGCACATCATGTGGTCACAATAACCCTTTGTTTTAGGGTTTCGTTTTTTCTGGGAATACAAAGATAATGATAATAGTAATAAAAACAATGATAAACAATGAATCCTCATAATTTCCAAATTATTTTGCCAACACGGCTATACAATGGTCGTCAGATTTCTTTTCAAATTTCAGACTGATATTCCAGATTTTTAAAGAACCACCAAATATGCGACCCCCCCCCCCCTCCTTTCCGAAAAAAACCCACACCGGTGTTATCATTTTTTTTTTAAATCAGCCAATAAGACTCTAAAAATCATTATTTTTCCCATTTTTCCCACGGGCCCCAAGCGCTCTAGCTACGCCCCTGGGGAGCGTTTCATCAAGCGTTTTGTCAGTGATTTTCACCTACAAATTTGCTCTCAACCAATCAGATGCAAGGATTTCAGTAGCTTATAACAGTTGTCGGTGAAAATCACTGACAATATGCTTGATGAAACGCTCCCCTGATCTTTGAAGTAATGTCGCTGGAGACTGCCAGAGTCAAATGTGGAATTCAGAAGATACTGATTTTATATTGGACATTGATACCTGTATTCGTTGTCATGATTGTAATATAAGCTATAGTGACGTGTTTTTATGTTTGATCAGGGAGGTTTTGGAACAGTGTATTGCACTTACTGGTGTATTTCACGTGTACAGCTTAACTAGATTGTTTTGCCCTCTCCTTCCCCACTCTCTCTCTCTCTCTGTCTCCCTCTTTCGCGTTCAGTCTATCTTCCCCTCTTTATCTTCCCCTTCTCTCATCTTCTTCTTCCTCTCTCATATCCATCTTTCCATTATTCCTTTCGTACCTCGATCTCCTCACTATGTGTATCTCTTTCTGACTATCGCACTTTATACATCTCTTTATATTAGCCTTTTGACTCTGTACCCTTCCCTCTGTTCTCTCCAGCACCCCCCCCCCCTCTCTCTCTCTCTCTTTCTCTCAGTACTTGCATTGCATCAGATTGAGTAAATTTATTGTATTTCTGACGTTTCAAAAACCTCATGATAACCTCCCCCCCCCCCCCCCCCCCCCCCCCCCCCCCACCCCCATTTTTCCTTTTTTAAACCATGATTAACCCTTTAGAAAAGCGTCTGGGCAGTTTCTATTTCAATTCAATCGCTTGGCCATTACTAGTTCATCCTCTTTAGACTTTAAAAATAAACTAAGGAATACTTGGAAGCCGTGAGAGAAAACGTGACTCTTGAGACATTTTGGATATAACAGCGCAAACTTCATTATTGTGCATCGTTGTAATTATATGAGCGGTTGAATTACACCATGGGTATTGTAAGATAAGGGAAATGAAAAGGAGATTATGTGACGGCGAATAAACCCTTTCAAAAAGAGGTTTGCTGTGATATACAAAGATCTCCATGACGAAAAGGCTGAAATAATTGAATAATGTTGAAGAGGAATAGATGTCCCTACGATGATAATAGCATGTCTTTAAATGAACCTGTTTTGATCAGAGTAAATACTAGCGTAAAGAGAATGCCGACGAGAATCAAAACACCCGTGGACACTCTCTCCCGAGGCGGATCGAAGATTTTAAAAGTGTTGTTGTTGTGATCATCGGTATTCCAGTTCAATAAAGACGCCAACCTACACGCTGTTTTCCATACAGGGGCCCGATGCACAAAACTTAAGTCCTTAATGCGCACTTCTGATTTGCTGAAAATAAAGTTGCGTTTGAATTTCCCGAGTTGCGTTCAACGCAAGGTTTGTGCAACGGGCCCCAGGTCAGTTTAATCGTTTTTGCCGATAGTGTGGAGTTTCTTTGTTGTTGTTGTTGTTTGTGTGTTTGTTTGTGTGTTTGTTTTTGTTTGTTTGTTGATAAATTCTAAGTTGGTATTGTTATTTCTTTTAAAGGATATCAACGCATCACGTCGAGCAGGCTTCTTGATATGGAGAAAATTTTAAAATAACCATCGGGGGTGGACCTATATACACATTTTGTGTATAGGGGTTTACAGCAACCGGGGTTACAGGGCACTGAGGCACAAATAGGGAGAAACAAATAATTAAATGCGGAAGGGAAAATGAAAAGAAGATAAAAGGACACCCTCCCTTAACCTCCTCTGATTGATGACCATTTTAATTCACATTTCATCCATCAAGAGATACCCCCCCCCCCCCCCCCATGCCTCCCCTGACGCCAGTGTCCCTTCGATGTATGTACCGGCGCTACGCTTTTAACTATATATCACACAAGGTGAAAAAACACACACATTGTAATCGTATGCGGTTCTGGCTTTTAATAATCAAAATAATCTATGATATCCAGTACACGAACATACATCTTGTTCAATAATTGCGTGATTAATTCCATAGAAGCTGTGTAGAATGCATTTAGTTCATTTTGTTTTAATTTGATCGTTTTATTTCTGTTTTAGTATGAAACTTACAAACTACATAGTTACATTCGATGAACACATGATACATGAACATATTGTGAAAAACATATTAAAACCAGTTAACATTAGGTACGTTCACACGTAGAGCGATATCATCGACGCTATCGAGGTGTCGATGCTATTTTGGTGAAGACCAGATAGTGTCGAGACCAAACGCTGTCTGAACGCAGATAGTCACGAGATAGGAGCGAGTTTCCAAACTATTCTTGCAGCGAGTTTAGCAGGAGTAAATCTCAGGATCCAGCGACAAAGCATCGACGCTTTGCGGTAGACCACCCACCGCGCTTGTGACTATTTGTCGTGTGAGCGCAATCGCTGCTATTATAATTATATCTGTTTCATGTGGTGCTATAATATAATGCAATGTATGTATTCATGTGATGTACCCTCTTCCCTACTTTTTTTCTATTATCATTCTGTCTGTTTCATCTGGTACTGTAATATAATGTATGTATTCATGTGATGTATATAGGGGTATAGTAGGGTAATGTGTATACTGTGTGGTAAGGAAGGGTTTTTTTTTTTGGGGGGGGGTCCTTCTTTTTATCTTTTTCTTTTTTATATATGTGACCAGGCACCACAAAACCACCCAAAAGTCGCACTGCGTGATTTTCAGTTAGAGATCAATCAATGTGTTTTGGTTGGCATGCATGGTCAAATTTTAGTTTTGGGTATTTCCTGAAAGAGTATACTTTTTTCTAAGTAATCTAAAATGTGGAGGCACCTAACAATCTAGAAGTGGTATTTTTGCCAGCTTTTTATCAGACTTATGTGTGTCTTCTCTGGATTTTGTTGTATTACTTTTCTTTTTCACGACCCTGAATACTTGTCTCATTTTAATCTCCCATAAATCTCCCGGAGTAAGTTCTTGCATTGATACTTGTGCACTATGATAAACAGGATATGTCTATGTAGTATGCCAACTTTTAGGACAATCTGATAATCTCTTCATAGAAATTTTCATTGAGTTCTAATCCTCCATTTGTCACCTTAGCACAACACTTTGTCAGAGTGCTTCAATAGACTGCAAACTTTAAACCCTTATTAAGAAGTATTATGAGGGACTGTGCATTCTTCTCTTTGTACATTGAGTTATGAACATCCAATGAGTTATATATCATTTTAAAGCTGAGAATCTGCTCTTTCAGAATCAGACCTTAACTAAAGTATGATGTGGTCTTTAGATATTGATTTACATGTGCTTACCAGAGAATATCGCGTGCATGCATGTGTTTTATTTTGGCATAAGATTGGAGTTCAGTCAATTTTGACATGTACAAGGTTTATTTAAAATTAAGTATTATAACACATGTATTTGCTACTTGATTGTATTATCGATATTACAAATGAATTGTTATTGTGTTATTATGTTGATTTATGAAGACATATAACTTCCGCGCGTTTGACCATGCATACCAATTATACTCGGGTCACTCTGTGTGGCGCAGTAATTATTGTTTTGGCAGCGGGTGAGAGATGAATAGTCACGAGTGGGTGATAGAAGCAAGTCGATCACGGCCTGTCTGAACGTACTGGAAATATTTTTGAAACTTACATAGCATCGATGCTATGTACTACGTGTGAACATAACTATTGTAAACAATTTAGGAGATCATCTCGCTGTATAATCATGAATCATGAAGAAATCCTAAAGACCTAAAAAAAACAGAGAAGGATGCCAGGAGAGCAATGCTTTCGACCCGCGATATCAACACAAAGCTGATGATTACTATACACGCTTTTTACAGATACAATAAACCATCATGAACCACAATCAGACAATAAATCAAGACACTTGATAATGAGCAGAGTATCGGAATAATATTAAGTCATGGATGAATTTGAAGACTCTGTATGTACAGGATGATGTTCGTGTAAATGTTTGTATATACATGTATGTCTTTGCGAGTGGGTTATCATTGCCTTTGTAAACAGGTCACGCGTTCTGTGGAGGTTGTTGCTTTATACACAAATTGACAAATTGTGGTAATTTTCAATGAATTACAATAACTATTATTATAAATGATGACGTAGATCCAAATCAAATGATTGGTTGAGAGCGAACATGTCACCATGCAGGCATTTTATTTTTTTCTGACACTTAACCGGTCATTAGAAAGTGCTATTGGCAGGCCGGTGAATCGTCGAGATTTAACTCTGTCAGTCAGTCAGTCGACTCTCGATCTAGGAACTTTGGATGACAGTGATTTATCAGATGCCAAGGATCTTCGTCACCATTTTATGAAAGAACACATGTTCGGACATTAGTTCATTGGTGATCAAGAATTTCGACAGACGCTACAAAACATGATGATGATTCTACGACTCCACTTAAGCTTGACAATACGTTAAAAAAAATTAGTTATGTATGACACCATCCACTTTCTTTTATACGCCTTTAGGCAAAATGGAGAAAGACACTTCCAATTCAGTAATGAAATACATTGAAAACTCATCAAAATATTTACATGCTTTGTGTTCTATAACAGTTTCTGGGAGTTAAATATTTTTCTTCTTTAGTCTGCATTAGATTACCTCAAATTCCTGATTTCTTTTAAAACTTTTTTGGGTATAGAACATAACCCAGGAAATTTTCATTTTTAGAACTCTTGCGTCTTCACGATGATTATTGTTAGGATTTGTCCATTACTGATATCACTGGTGGATCTAGAGGGGGCACATTTGATTGGTGCCCCCCCCCCCCCCCCCCCCCCTCCTCCCCGAAACGTAAGTTCCATAATTATCGTAACTTTCGCAATGGAGCGAACGAACGGAAGTGATTTAGCCATGAATTCTCGCTACCTCAAATATGCAATTTTCGACGTAGAGGGCAATATTATGCATGGAAATGGTCCGCATCTTCGTTAACTTCACTTCCGGTCCGTATTGAAATACTACGGCTTATGAATAAAATGAGTGCTAAAATGCTTCATTTTTGGATCGCATGACATAAACCACTCAAATTTTGAAAATGCAACCAATTGTCTCAATAAATGATGGTATCTTTTCAAACATGTCGGTTAATTTATACTCAAACTCGAGGATTTTTGTAATACCTGTGTACATTTTCAATGCAAAAAGACAAACACTTGTCGACCCAATAAGCCAGTTCGGGGTTAGCGCATGGTACAAATGACCCCAAATATCCACAGATATTTTAGACATGGAGGGTCCCTTTATGTGCACTTCAGAAAAATAACTCTGGGAGTGATAGAGGTGCCTAATGAATAGCTTTTGTTTCCCCCTTTAAAAAGAATACTTCCACCTGGATATCATGGAATGCACCATTAGTGCATAATTGAATAATGATTACATGACATTCATGAGCACATATCGAATATTAGTGTCAGTGGGTTTTAGAATTTGGTACAGATGACCTTTATCTGCTCATGCTCAGATTGCATCTCCGAAGTGGCTTATCGGGATATTGTCAGCACTGCGCATGCGTGGTTTGCTTGACAAACGCCATCTGTTGGCGAAATTGCGTATTTGGGGTAGCGAGAATTGAAAATATGAAATTCACATTTTGATGACTTGTTTTTCTTTCTTTATTCATTGTGTTACAGAAATATATTAATTTGTATTTGATGAAGATGCTGACAATGGGCGCCCGTAATATCAATTGGATTAATTCAACCATTTTAGTCGGGGTTTTAATTTCAAACCTGGCCTAAATTTAGTCCACTTCTAAGACTTCTGGCTAATGTGAACAACACGTAATAATTAACAAACTCTAAATGGCTGCTAGAAAACCCGAGAGTTAATCAACATCATGGGGGTGGGCCCATAGTGGGACGCAGGCTGCTGGGATTTTTGATCAGCTCCTCATTGACTTTGTACATGCGGCCGAAAGCTCACCTGCTGGGTATAGGCCGAAAACTGCCTCCGAGACAGGGGGGTGGGTTAAAATAGTAACAGCATTGGCTTACTCTTGTCGAAGCTAAAATAGTCACTTTAGTATATGCACCAGATCGCAAAAATTTTGAGCTTAAAAATGCTATAGCTCCCTTCCGTGGGATGGAGGACACCCCTTCCCACACCCTCCCCTCGCTCGGTCGCCTCGCTCCCTCGCCTTCACCGCCTTTGCGAGGAAAATCTCACTCCTAGCTGGTCTCTGACCTTGGCATCCCTGTAGGTATTGTGTTCGATCAAGGTTTGAAATTATAAGTTCCGACTAGATTTACAACTTTATCGCTGATCAATTATTGTTGCCTGAACATCATGTTATAACAAAAATTTATTTATCGCCATAAAGGAATCGTTGGCTCCTTGCAGTAGTCACGTGTTCTTGCCAATGACGTAGTAAGTTGAAGGTCAGGTGATCATTACGTTTCATGTCCGAAGTTTTTGAAAGACCAAAAAAAAAATCCTGTCTGCGAAACGAAGAAAAATGATTGACGTGTGGACGTTCGCCAGCGAGTTTCCATTAGTTGCTCTGTTAAGGTAAAGATGAGAAGATAAAATAAAAGATGAAAAGATGAAATAAAGTCAATCATGATTAAATCAATATTTCATAATAGTGATAGATGATGTATGCGTAAATCCAATAATCTGTTAGTTTTCTAAGTTGGATCTCTTTATGCTTTTAGGGCACACAATCAATCGTAATAGATAACAAAACTGTTTTAAGAGGCAGATGGCATATGCATGAATTTAATAGTCTAATGATTTTTCCGAAGTAGATATTTAAGCATGTAATGCGTATGTGTGTCATTTTAGTTTAGTCAATATTCTCTGGTATTATGTCATGAATGATGAATATCATCACGAAGGATCTTCTGTAGATCATGATTTCCCTTGGCAAGCTAGTGTTTAACAAAATGTCTAGTCTACTTTTTGCTTAAAGTAGCTATCCAAAGAAAATCACAAATATAGCAATTAATGTATCACTAGAAACTGGGAAGCTTACAGATGGCAATCGTATAAGTTTTATGTCAACTGCGTATCTGATGATTATAAAAACAACATAAATAAAAGCTCTTCTCAGCATCTGGAATATCCGAGGATTCGCCAGAAATATAGCGATGTTTTGATGTCGTCACACTAGGGACCAATCCTGCTTAAGCAGACGACGTCCTATAATGAATGAACGTAATTGCAATGCAATTATTTATCAAATTATAAAGAGTTTTGTATAGTTATAAACATGACCTTATTTCACACCATTCTAAAAGGGAAAGTGAAACTGATTCTGATAACTAAAACCGTTTGATTGTAAATACACAGGAGAAGGGTCAATGATCAATGAAATAAACCCCACTTTCAAATTGAAAAGCCCTCCGAATAATAGCACGGATGGTATCCGTTCCCTCTTGAAACGCCGAACATGCCCCGGTGCAAGCAGCTGAAAATACAATGGCGTCTTATTTTGTTTACAAGTGACTGATTCCTTTATTTTTTTAACGCTGCATTTTTCATCAAAATAATACCATACACGAAGTTAAGAGTGAGGCAACAGACTAACATTAAGACTGACGCTAGTCAAGTAAGAGAAATAAGTGAAGAGGAGATGACAAACAGGCACTGAAATATGTGTAAGATGTTATGGGACATCGTCTGCTTAGACAGGACTGGTCCCTGTTGTGTCGTCACACATCTCAGCAGCGTTCGAGGAGCTCTTCAGCTGCTATATCGGGGGCTGTATTTTACCGTTTTATAATTGATAATAATCATTACTTCAAATGTTTCCAAGCGTTGAATTTGGATAACCTTGTTTAATTTATGCCATCTATGCAATAATAAGTATTAAGCCAATATTTATTTTGATGGAATTTTCTTGTAATGTGATCTTTAAACCAAGCATAACGATCACATACTTCATTCATGAACAGCTTGATGGTCATGATCATTTTTATACCAAAAGTACTTCACACACACGCCCCTTGAAGGAAAGGGACGTGCAATGACCCGAAATTAGGTCACGTATATATTTTTGCCATAATTCTTTGAAGCTGAAGGCAGGGGAAAAGCAGATTCATGACATCTATGTAACATAAGACAACAAAATCTGCTTAAGGGTATTACTACCACGTAATCTTTTAGTGAGATTGCTTCTTGAAACTGAACAAGCATAATTACCCGATAGCCCCGTTTATTTAGCCAAGAAACTCATCGTTTAGCATATTCTGTTTATGAAAGAAAGGTACAAAACTTCGAGATGGTATAACATTAAGATTTAAAACAACAACAAACCAATGCTTTGCAACTGTATAGTTGTAAATCCCCAGGCCATGAGTCGCCCTGTCTCCAATATGAGCAAGGGTTGATGGGTAGCCGCCCTGAAATAATTCTTCATTTTCTTAAATGCATTTTTCACTGCAGGCTTGAAACAAAACAACTATGAACGTCAAGGATAGACTGGGGACCTCAGGGCTGGTGTATATATGTTTTTACGCAATAATAAGAATATCTCCTTTCTTACTTACCCATTACCAAATCTATATTGGTTATCTTAATATCCTCTTACGAAAATCGTACGCAAAAATATTTGGTAATGGATAGAGATCGAGAAGATGAAAGATAAAAACAAAGTATCTGACGTGTGTCTCAAAGCTAACCTTAGGATAGGGAGTGTCTGAAATTGGAAATCTAATACCATAAGCCCATCAACAACAAACAAGTTTTCTGAATAGTATAGTCTCAGTGGCGGATCAAGCCAGGAGTGTCCAAATCTCTGACGAAAAAGATTTTAAAAGGAATACTTCAATATTCGTCTCAGAATTCTCTGACAAAAAGGGTTCTCGGATATACCAAAGCCACAAGTACATGTTTTTAAAACATGTACAGTACACATGTATAAGAATATTTTTGTGTCCCTGTGACCCCCCCCCCCCCCCCCCCCTCCCCCGTGTTTTGATGTGTGTGTTTTTTTTCTAATTTGCTTTGATGAACGCAGGTGACACGTGCAGTCTTCGTAGTTCTTGCACGGGCTTCTTGCGCTCATCGCACGGGCTTCATGCGGAGGTCTCACGAAGCCAGTGGCGCTGTACACTGCCATACCAAGCCATGGCATATTGCGCGTCAGTTGCACGGTACCTGTACGGGGGCTGAACGTTCGCCCAAAGAGTTCTTGGAGGCCTAGGGGGTGTTTATGAGAAGGGTGCAAGACACCCAAGAGGAGATGTAGAGAGGTGCACGGCCGCTTGTGAAAATGGCAAACGAAGGACGTACGAATCGCAGGAGTTGGCCCATAGCCATGGTAGCCGACGCACGGTCATTTGTCGTGACCATATAAGCATCAGGTGTAATTTTCTTTTTTCAAAGTTCAGATGTGTCAATAGGACAGTTTACCTCGAGATGACAGTACTCATCCTACTGGGTTATCAGTTTCTCGCCGTCGGGCATTTCAAAGGAATGGTCAAAACGTGTCAAAATTGTTATCTTCTATTTCCGCTCACTCGCGTCATTCAAAATCTTCTATATTTAACACGTTTCTTTCAAATGGCCTTTTTGCTACCAACACTGTTCATGAGCTTAAAGTTATGTATTGATGGTATATCACCTTGGTTTCAAAGGGGGCGGGGTGGCACGGCCGAAAGTGCCCCCCCCCCCCTATTGCTATTTTATATTTTTGTTTGACAATCAGTCAAAGATGACTATTTTCGTGAAATATCCTGCTTAATCATTAAAAAAAAAATCCTTCGAAATCAGGGAATATGCAGTATTTTGTGCTTATACGTTCGAAACCAAATCACATTGAACCTGAATTTCCTGCAAAATAATATCATAAATATTTTGTAATATTATAAAGGTGAGTCTTAAGTTGCGATGAAACTGAACCAACAATCCAGCAAGCTTTCGCAATCTAAGAATCGTATGCTTTTTCGTGAGTCGCTAAGAGTCTGGAGACATTTTTTAATTATCGTATGTTAGACTACACTATCATGGAAAATATTTACCTTATCACTTTTTTGACAATCCTTACTCCTCGCTAGGCTCCTTATTTCCGTTTTGTCATGTTTCTAATTTCTATGTTCTGTCATTTATTTCATGATCATTTTGAGTTGCTGTCTGTTAGTTGTATTAAGATGTGTCACTATTTCCCTACCCTATTTCCGGGTTTAATTGCATTATTCCGCTGGCATGAAAGACGTGAGTAAATTCAATCACAGAGAGACGACAACGCGTCAAAAATCACAGATCGAAATTTGAAATATGGTGTCATATCCCAATTTGACTCCAAATCGGGGATAAACATACAGATTGATCGCTACATGTCGGTCACGGAAAGTGTACGGAATCGTGACTTCTATGATGAAATTCTTGTCATGCAATAGTTCTAACCATTTCAAGAAGATGCCAATGATACAGAAAACGGCAGTGGAGTACGAAGGGTATATACTATCACATTCCATGACGTTTGTTTAATAAAAAATAATGGTAAATATAAACCTGAGAAAAGACCCGGGTTCGAAACCAAGAGGATGTGCTAACCCTTTGGTAAGGTATTAATCCTCATTACCAAGTCACTTGGAGAGGATTTAAAGCCGTCGGTCCCCTGGTTGCTTACTTATACACATGCTTTCTTAGCAGTCATGTTAATAAACCATCAGATAAATCACGAGAAAAAATATATTATCCTATATCAAAAGGAAAATTAAGAACTTCATGCTATCACTAAGTTATCTGTCAAGAATATATTTTCTACATTATTCTCTATGCGATAGCCCCCAAAGCCGATGGATTTGTTTTTTCCTCAAATTTCTTGTGTCTTAGAAAAGAAAGTTATAAATAAGAAACCTTAAAAAGGGTACGGTGGTCACAATATTTTTCAAAGAATAATGATATTAAACGAAACACATAACCTTTATACAGGTTTGCCGGTGACACACTGCTCTATATAGCAAATGATTCTACGTAATGATGACTGCGCCTCTAAAGGAGCTCTGCTCACGACGGGTTGATACAAATCATCCATTATACGTCACAACCTTTAAAGTAATTACTCGGTTACACGCCGGCCTATGATTAATGAAGCACCAATTAAACACTCAAGAATATTCCTCGAGCCTTAGGGAGCGCTATAAATCGTGTAGGTGTAGACGAAATCACCGCAAGCACTGAACTGACTGCTATCAATAGATCATTTATATTCCTCCCCAATTCAGCCCATTATTATTATGCCTTACGTTTGACATAATAATCTTTAAAAGGGAATAAGTCACAGTTACAGGCAAGATATTACCTATTGCAATCAAAGTAATCGTATGAGTAAAATATTTGTGAGAAATAATTATGTCTTAGGGAGGAAAGTGTAATTTCTAATGCTCAATATAAAGGGGAAATCCGCCTGACATAATTACATAAAAAAACAAGAAAGTAAAAGAAACCAGCAAGTATAAAATTTTCATTTATCTCGAAATAAATAAAGTCAAAATTGACCCAAAGTTATATATTCCAAAACACGACTATATTTGTATCCTTCAGTAAACTATTTATGTAATAAGAATTAAAGTAAATTAAAGGAATATTTCAAATGATGTAATGTACAGTATGTTCCAAAAATGCAATCGGACTTTCAGAATCAATAGCTTTCAAAACTGTGAATTAATCAGAATATGTTTCGGGATTGTGATACTACAACTAGTCATCTGTATCTCGGCGAAAACCTCATCCAATTTGCTTCAGTAGTCATGAAGTCATAATAGATTTTTGTAACGTATCTCATAAGTCCCTTCCATCCAAGGTTTGAAAAGGAACTTCCTGATTTGTTTTATCTGCTATAATTGTTATGTCATTGTTTCATTCATCATCATAATTATCATCGTTCCTCTTGTTATATTTTCAGGGCATTTGGAGATTTTTGCAAAACGAAATTAATCATGAACGTCAAAAGATAAGTAATTTTCAGAGTCTTAAACATGTTGCATACCTGCCGACCTTCCATAGGAAAAATTAGAATCTTGTGAGGCAAAATTCGAAATACAGTTAATATTGTATGCTTTCGCACATAAGTTTTCATAAAAAGAGAAGAATCTAGGGCTCTTAGCATTGTTTGAAGGTGAAAGATAGGAATCATTCCTCTACAATAGAATGGTTGGGATTTATGACGTTCCATCACTTGTAATTGAAAGTGAATGATTCAGTAAAATTATGAACCTGTTTTATAAAATGACTTCTCTTGATTTGTTTATAGGAAGATATTTTAAGATTATTATTTACCTTTGTTAACATAAAATGGTATTCAAATAATTTGAATATGTAAGTAAACATATCTGTTGCGAACAAAATACTTCCATCCATGCGGATGCCAAGTGACAAAAGATGGAAGAAACGGACCCATGACATGCTTTGCATAAATCCCTATTTTCTTCGTGACTATTTTTTTTTTCGTAATCGATACCAAAATGCCGATTGTAATTTTTTCTGCGATTGTATTTTTTGGTGGGACATGCTGTAGAGCACACGTAAAGAATATCTGACAAAGGCAGTCGGATAATGTTGAAAGTATATCATGTTTAAGTCATGTAAGTAGTGAATGTTCAAGACTTAAATCATTTTACTCGTCTGGTTTTTCTGACAAATTTACTGGCCCCGACTCTTCTGCTTTTCTTAAAATCAATTTTATAACAAGGAGGACTTCCACTTTAAAACTTTTGAGACGTGCGATATTCATGGGATTGACAAAGAGACCCGTTAGAAATGAAATATTGACAAGAATCATGTTTGGGAAATGGGTGTGACACAATAAACGTATATGAAACGTATAAAATATAGAGTGTAAGAAATTTCGTAGATTCTTTATAGATTGTTAGAGGATGTAGCCAAATTTTAAAAGCAATTCTAATAATCTCTCGTCAATTCTAATAATCTGTCTATCCAATAAAGCTTTATTATATTTTTAGGTAGGTGTACCGTTGAGATGTGGTCGGGGACATAGCCTGGGTAACAAATAAAATAACAATATGGGAAGCATATTCTTAGCGCATAACTATCATGGCGGCTCGGCTAAAACCGGTGTAACAAAGTGATACTTTGTATTAAGCGCAGTAGAGTATATTTTTATAGTCATGGTAGTTGTTGCGCTGTATGAACATACATAATATTATTATTATCATTATCATTATAGGAATGACGAAGAAAACAGATAATCTTCTCTCCCCGTCGGTACCGCCCTGAAGACATTGTTCACCGTTCCAAAGGTTTGTCCTTGTATTTCGTACTTTTGAGCATTACTACCGATGTGTCATGCTTCGTACAGATGGTATAAATTGTAAAGATTGCACTTACAAAATTTCTTAGATTTCCCTGAAATATTGAGATCATATACATTCACTTTCAGCAAGGCATTATGCGATGGTGGATCAATGCTTTTCCATAACTACGCCTTCAGAAGGTTCACTTGGACATTCCAGTGTCAAAGATCTTTAAACTGACGTAAATAGCAGTTTTTGTCGTCGGCTTGTTTGTTCTCACTTAAGCCAGCTAGGGAGATGGGAAAACTCCCATCTCCCTGTTTAATCTATACTCTCAGAGTCATCATGCCCTTAAGAGGCGGTGATTGGAGGATTGCTAATGACCTCCATTCATCCAGCTATTTGCTGACGATCGTCGAATGAAGCCATTCAACATTTAAGTTCAGAGATTGTTTTCCAACTTGTTCATTTGATCGATTTTGTTTTTATCTTTCTGCACGTGATTGATTACAAAATGTCAAGCCTTGGGGCCGCTCATTGAATACAAACAAAGGAATCAAAGTGACGTTAACTGACAACCGGTATTATTTGAAAAGACATAACACTTGATTAGCTAAAGGTGGAGAGGAGTATGCCTTAACGGTTTGTACTCAGCAGGTGATTAGAGTGGTCACTTTCTCTAGAAATGGTCACTAAAGCAGATTGACGAATCGGTTTATAAATTTGGTAATAAACAGAAGCTATTGCCATGTTTGTAGAAATAATGCTAATTATTCAATTTATTATAATCTGGTGTATTTGGGCAGGTCCGAGCTGTTCTTTCCCCATGCGTTACATCTAATATTTAATTATATCTGATGACAATATCAAGCTGATAGTAGGTTCACAATTCCATAACAGAATTTTAAAAAATGGTGATGTATGATACATACTTCGGACTTGAAACATTTATGAATGGCGATTTAGAATTCAAGAGACCTGTTTACTAATTTTATGCATACTTTGTGAACAAAGGTTTCTCCTGACGACTCAAAAGCTTGCCAGAGGCTTTCCCGACATAGCAACAACTAATGTATGCAAAATGGATTCCATCCATAGAGATACCATTATGCATAATAGGTGCACTAAATAGTTGGTAACTAAGGATTCTGGAGAGAAACATGCATAAATTTAAATACAATTTTTTTATTAGTAAAAAGGTCTATTGAAAACGACCTTTTCCGTAGTAAGAGTGGTTTTTGCTCTTGACTTAAAGGGAAAGTCCACCCTTGTATCAAGTTGATTTGAATAAGTGAAGAAAAATGAGAAAAACAGATAAGTGAAAGTTTTGAGCACATACATTTTCAATTTCTTAATTTTTGATGAAGGAGTAAATTTGTTTCATACAGATTTTGCGTAAAAACATATAAGCAATGATTTTATCTAAGCTGCATGTATGGTTGAATATTTTCTTGAGAGAAAATGGAAATTAGTGATTTTGGGGTATATGGGAGAGGAGCTCGCAATCTTTGTTACAGAGTTGCCAATTTGTGTTTGATTGATTACAAATTTATAGATTAATAACTTTTTTATTTCTTATCGTATTTTGCTGCAACCTTCACTGATTTGTTTCTTTAATGTTTCTGCTTTTTTTAAAATATCAACATGTAATCTGGGGAGCGTTTCATGAAAGGAAGTTGTCGGATATTTTATCCGACAACTGTTATAAGCTACTGAAATCCTTGCATCTGATTGGATGAGAGCAAATTTGTCGGATAAAATATCTGACAAGTCCTTTCATGAAACGCCCCCAGGGTGGACTTTACTTTTAAGATTCAAATGTCATGGTTAGGGTCCTAGCTGGCAGGACACTATCGAAATTTATTTTCTCTTCTGAGCAGTTATTTTATAGAATTTGGGGGAGGGTCACTTTTTTGGTTGAGTTAAGCCTGTTCTTGCCTGTAATAGACTGGCGACTGGCTGAAAAGCTTGTATTGGACTGGAAGGTGTGCACCTACGGTTGCGTAATGGTAATTCATATCAATGATAGTCAATGAGAGGGAAAATTTGGAAACTGTCCGCTGAAAAACCTATGCGCATGGGTAGTTTGTACATATAGCGATCTTACAATTATCAGTTTCATATCAATTGCTATGATTTTCCGTGCATAAATCCATACTTTATTGAGTTGCATTTAAGTATTTTTTGTTGATTATTCATTCACATTCAATGCAAATTTCAATAATACATGTACTTGTTTTATTTACATGTTTCTTCAACTGCTTCTTGTTCATTCTCGCAACCTTGTAAGACTTATATTGTATTATTCTCTAGAGCCTACAACCAACAAGCTTTGCTTTTACCTTAGGCTCCTTCTTCATATCCTCATTTCCAATTGTGTTCGTCATTATTTATAAGTAACGACAAGCGATCCAAAGTGATGTAATATATTTTCACGTACTTATGTTTATTGAAAACACTGTATTATTCTTATCATTATTATTTTTTGTAAACAAAACTGACATTTAAAAAAAATGAAAATGTGAAATGTGAATATGAAATAAAAGCGAACCTGAACCTGAACCTAAAGGATGAAGGAATTATTCGTTTTATTCTACATGATCAATTAAAGGGTCAATTTTGACTCTTAAAGGGCACTTTTGTCTTATGAAGACCACTATTTTGTTTTGGGGGAAGATTTTTTTTTTAAAGCTAAATTTCGCCAGAACTCACCCTGGTGTTCCGGCATAGTCGCCATGTGTTTCTGATGACGTCCATACAAAACCTAAGCTTTCTACCTGAGCGACTTCTCTTTGCTGCTGTCGATGGATAGCTTTCATCCTCTCCTGATGAATACTCTGACGAGTGTATGTTCGATAGCAATCGTATAAGCGCCAACTCCTGCAAAAGAAAATTGGAAGACGTGCAAATAGCATGATTAAACATCATTGCTAGCATGTATGGTTTGGATTATATGCCGTGCCGTAGCTACGGGGGGGGGGGGGGCGTGCCCCCAAGTGAATGACGAAGAAAGAAAAAAATGTAGAGAAAAAGAGAGAAAAAAAGGAAGAGGGGAATGGCAACGATATAATACGTCGTTACGACCCCATCCCCAGCCAACATTATGGCCTTATTCTCTCGCATTCCATTCACCTCGTAAGATTGGTGCTGCCCCCTACCCCGCTGATGACACCAGAGCCTCCTCAACGGGTGGGCCCACGCTGCGCCACTGATTATATCATGTGATCCTTGCTTTCGGCTTAAAACAATTTCGTGTACGCGGTAGTTTCTTCCAGATCAATTTGAATTTGACGACTAAAAAATCAAATCAAATCTGACATTTTCTGCTTGTCAAAAAATTTTCAGAAATGTGCCCCCTTTTTATGTATTATTTTTACAGAATCGTGGATCCGCCCCTACATTAGCTGGGATCATCATGCTTATCGTTTTGGATGGGATAGGGTGTTGGGATTTGGTTGTCCAGGGGGTAATTGAAGGGGTAGATTTATGGGGGAATGAAATCTTTATTTTCTGTGTAAACATTTACCAAATCTGACTGCAGGCACTAAGCTTACATTTCTTTAAAAACAACAGCCACAGAAAGACAGTCACGATATTTCTTTACCTAATCAGGTGTCTGTCTTATTTAATTAATGCTTCCAAAGTATGCACTAACCTGTCATGAACCAGAATTGGTCCATAGATCTGTTTTTTTTTTCAATGAAATAAATTAATAATAAATTATTTCAACGACTAAGAAAATAACCCATATATTATTTCATTTTCATACTTTCGCTCTGGTGCCTGTCTGAGCTTTGCCGACAATCAATTTAAGTCATTCGTGACATGGACAGGATGTTTTGGGGAACACGCAGCTGTGCAAATACATCATTAATTGTATTGAAAAATTGTTCTTTGTGTTCTGAGAACATACTCACGTTTTTTTCTTTGTAAGATTGATCCGCCATCCCACATATTTTTCTATGCGATTTTCATCTCATATTTGTAATAATTATTGGAAAGGTTGAAAAAGGTTGATGGTTTTCCTTAGCTGACTGCTAAGAAAGCATGTGAATGCAAGTAAGTAAGCAACCAATAGGGTTAGGGGTCCGACGGATTAAAGTCCTCTCCGAGGGACCTGGTAATGAGGATTAATGCATTACCAAAGGGCACTATATACAGCCCTTTGGTAAGGCATTAATCTTATTTTCTTATTTTGTCTTATTTTCCGCGCATGGCTCTTCATGATATACCCCAGTCACACCAACAAGACCGATACGGGACCGATAACAGACCGATCATAAAATCACATTAACCCCAATGACCAAGAATGGGTCGGTTTGTAGTCGGTGTGGAGTCGGTTTGGCGGTGTGACTCGGGTATCATCTACTCTACTGATTTTCGTTGCTCAAAGACACATGCAGATGGGAGCTATTTTTCTGTATGTTATTTAGGCAGTCCTTAACAGCAATATTTGGACCAAATTTACAAAAGTGTGTGCATAACTTGACTTTTAAATGGGCACGGGACTCTGCCCCCTCCCCCCGGTCGAAACAAGGGGGATAAAATAGAGAGTTAGATTTTTTAAAAATGGGGAAAGGCAATGTAAAAAGATGATACGACTCTCTTCCACACCCTCCACCACACCGTGATCTTATTTTCTCAAGCAAAATTTATCCCCCGGTTTAATCCCGTGCCACCGCTCCCCCCCCCCCCCCATGACCTCTCCTAATGGCTGAACCCACCCTACCCCACAGTTTTTATCGCTGCCGAACTTAAATCTGGAAATGTCATACGAGAAGAGGACACAGAGTCATATCTAAGTTTGAAAGTCATACCGATCAGAAATCATGACATTTACGTCACTGATTAGTTTTTGGAATAAGGTAATAAATAAATTGATAACGTAGGACGTACTGCGGAAACTTGCTTAAAGCTATAAAATATAGTGTGTCATATAATGACATTAATTAAAGCAGCAGTGGCTTTTGCCGTAATTAGACGGCCTTAGCGGAGTGCATACTGACCTTTAGAAATGCATTATGAATAGTAAATAGCAGGAAATTAAGATATTTTAATTGCTTGAAGTATGAACTAATAAACAAGTAGTGGAAAGAAAATTGATGGACTTAAATTAGAGACGTTGGTTTCATAGAGATGTAATTGGACATTGTATGAACATCGAAATACTGTCATCCATTATTGACGACATAGTCGTGAACAAAGATTTTTTTAATGGACGCTGTAGACAAAATAATGAGATAAATTAAATCATGAAGTTACCTTAAATAATTTGAACAATAGACTTTATGCCTTTACAGGACCGTAATGTTAAAGCCTTGCTCTGACTGTGGTGTATTGTCAAGATACGTCTTTAATCAATATGATAAATGAATCTACTGGATGATGTTGGGCAAGTGACTTGAAGTTTCATTATATTGTACTTAAATCATTTAAGCATAATATGATTCACTTAAAATTTGGATAAGTATTTAGTGCATTTTTCTTGGCAATCGAATCGTAGGCATCCACTTCAATGATAAAGAGAGCCGCAAGAGACAGAGAGAGGGGAGAACGTCCATGATATTTATATTAGGTCAGTTTCTTGAGAGTCACGTGACTCCTAGTAGGCAATGTTGATTCAACATTTTACATTTTATACAGCTGTCAATAAAAAACTGACAAGTGGTTTCTTACGAAAAATCTCACCAATTCTAATTACTCAGCCATTGCCTGATAGGAAATGGGCATGAAAATTTAGTGGCGTGCACACACAAAATTATTTATCTTAACTGTTTGTGGGTAGGCGTGTATGTGTGTGCGCGTGTGGGTAGGTGTGTGTGTCGGTGTGGGTGTGTACGTGTGCATGTTAATGTGTTTTTGAGGAAGGGTATGATATATTCATGACCCTTCCCCGTATATATGCATGTACGTCTCTGTTGTGATTAACTTTGAATTGGGAGAACGATGGAAAATGGCGAGAGAAAGACTGGGGATGGACTATAAAACCAAACAAAATAATGACATAAATTAAAACTGAGAAAATATGCTGAACAGAGTAGGAGAGCGACATTTAGAAGTAGCACATGGTATCTACAAAAAAGAGGGGGTGGATTGGCATCGACTGGTCGCTTGTGTGAATAGAAAATGGGGCCAAAAAGGAAAAGTCTCGTATTCAGAACAGATGACAATGCTCAATTGATTGAATTTCAGGGAGATGATATGATAGATCAGACTGACATGAACTAAGACAATTCATCCAATGTTAATTTAGGTGAAGTTTACAGGGTTTACATCGTGACATTCATTCCAAGGAATGAGAGCTCTGTGTGTTCTCGAAGAAGATCAGTGTATACTGATCGAAACGTCGAGAACCAAAGGGCTCTAAAAACGGAGCTCATCAGCCCTTGTCAGGGCTCTTATCCCTTTGAAAGAACACATGGTGTAACCCTGAAAACTTAACCCTTTCACTCTAAAATTATTTAATCTTTTTATGTTTTCTTTTGTTTCCATTTGCTGATTTCCATCCTTTCTTTGTTTCTTCTCAACTTAATCTCACCATTCGACTTTCCAGCTCCTTTTCTTCGCTAAATGGAGACCTAACCCGACAAGCCTCGCTTTTAATAGGTTCCCCCACAAGTGTATATACTGTATGCGTTTATATCCCTATTTCCGACTATAGGGGGCAATCCTAACAATGCGGTTTATTCCGTCACAATAGAAATTCGGCGTTGCGGGGAAATTCGACGGGCGTTACGGGGAATGATAACAATAGGCTGAGATAAAAGGATTCCCCCCTATGGCTGCAAATATAGTAATATATATTACCTCTACTGGATGATATTTATTATACTGAGCTGTTATGATCAGTGGCGGATCTAGCCTGGTAAGACACAATACATTCTACGGGCCCGCCATTGTGCACAAACAAAGCGGGCCTATAGAATGTATTGTGTCTAATCCGGCTAAATCCGCCACTGGTTATGATGTATGTATTATCCTTTGTACTATGCCATTTGTATATGCTTATATTAGCTTTCGCATGTACATATGTAAACCGATTGTGGGAACAAATCAAATAAAAATCAGATCAAACCTACAAGAAAGTTTATTCACCATGAAAAGTATCGCTGATACTCCACTTATGTAATTATGTCCAGAAACATGAACCAGTATGGGGAGATGGGGGAGGGGGGGGGGGGGGGGGGTCGTACCCTAAACTCCACTGAGGTAAACTAGATAAAATTTCATGACAGTTGCGTTTCATCGCTGTTATTATGCTCCAATCGTTGATTTGATATAGACAGGTGGAATTATTCTTTCATGCATAAATTAAAAACGCCGCCATTTCTTTGTGATTAGTTGATGTCAAGTGAGGACGGTAGGACCTATCATTCCCAAGTGTCAAATGTCTTAGGGTTTTCTTTCAGCAAGGTCAGAAGTCATTTGAAACCTAAATTTATTCCGGATTGTTTATAAGAATCATGAGTTCCGATCTCTTAACTGGGGTTATTATAAAGTATTATCGTATTCATGTTAACATCATTATTTCTTACAGAATCAGTGCACATTCAAACACAATGAAACAAATCAAAAGAATTGAAAGAATAGATCATGGGCACACCAATAATCCAATAAGGTAGAATGATATCTATGCTTGACTAATCTCCTGAAAGATTTTGTCCTGTCTATTTCCTGGTCGATATTCAAATACTGAGGATGTTTCTCCGAGGGCACAACGAGGTATATTACACAGGTTTCATCATGGCATAAAATGTGGGGCAACGTATTGAATAATCATAATATCAACAAATGAATTTCAGGAAATATCGATTCGCTACGAAAAGATTGTATCTCTTAGCATAACGCACATGTTCAAACCTTTTGGCGTTATGGCCGACTGGGACACAGAAACTCCATACACCAATAAGACTTTAAAGTGGCATTAAACAGGTAGAACTTGAACAGTGCCATCTTACATTGCTTACTAAATTAAGATTTTAATTTGAAAATTAATTGCATTTTATTTTGAATTTTGACAAACAGCTGGTTTGGATAATAGGCAAATTATATATATCTAAAACTATTATTTGTTTACTTGGCATTGCGGAAACTTGTTTGTAGGTACATTCTAAGCTTTTACAAACTAACATGGGGCATGATGGAGAAATGAGAGGCACATACACTCCTGTTGAAAGATGGCGCTATTTAGGAGCTTCAGTTTACTGTCACTTTAAGAGAGCTATCAAGTTCCTTTAAAAGACGCCACGATAATGCCTAATTATCTTGCCATTATTCTCGAACGTCTTTTATTATTAAGGTTGTTAGCTGGGTGTCATGTCAGCATTGATCTTAGTGCTTTTAGCTTTTATGTTAACAGTTATTTAAGCAGAGTTGCAAGATTGAATTTCAAAAGCTAAGTATATGACGTCAAATTATGATCAAGACGTATTTTTATACCTCTTGATCATAATTTTTTTTCGTTGAAAGAAAGAGTCGGTAATTTTCAAGTCATAAAACTGACTTTGTACAAAAATATGTCTACAACCATTTCTAAAAATGTCTCTAACAATAAAATATCATTATTTTCCAGGATTTTTCTCTCAAAATATAAAAAAGAATTGGTTCCACCACTGTTAAGTTATTTGTGTAAATGGTAAAACGGTTTTCCTTTTAACTGGACAATTAAAAAAAATCATAATATGGCGGATCAATGTTAACTGTTCAGTATTCCAAAATAATATGGAAATGTTAAACCCGCTTTACCCATTGGAAATATCTAATTTCCCAAGGGTCTCTGTAAGAGCGGAGGAATATAGATTTTGATTTCGTTAACGTTGAAATGGCCCTAAATCCTTGAATATTATGCTCACACATAATAATAGTTTCTTGCGTTAGAAGATGTATAACAACTTTTATATTTGATTGGTGAATTAATGCTTGTAAACAATACTACATTTAACAACAAATATTAATCAGGAGCTTAAAAACAAGAATTATTTGTGACGTGCATGAGATGCATGAGGAAATTCGGAAAATGCAATAATGCCTGCATTTCCCTTTTCCTACCTCCCCTCTTTGCTGTCTAGATATTTTTCTCTCTTCTGGTGAAGATAAATTGCTTAAATTGGAAGTAAAATGAAGGATGCATGTCTTGATTGTTTTCAATGATATTTTAGATTGTTTGATAAGTTTTATTCATTTTTTTCTTGTGTACTTTATGAATTTACTTGCATTTTGACCCCCCCCCCCCGAAAAAAAAAATGAAAAGAAAAAGTTGGCGGGCTAATTAAGTTTTCAGTTTGAAGGAGAGTCCGGTGGACTGAATGTTTATAAAAAATAATCCCTTTCACGTAATACGTATGATTTTTTTTTCCTCATTTCTTCTGCTACCTATTTCACGCATTATTATTCATTATTACAACAAATTACTACAATGATTGCATACTTGCTGACAACTTACAATCCAACAAGACACGGTCATAGCCATCCCCTAAAATAGTATCTTGCAATAGCCTACACTGCTAATTGTAAAGAGTTTATAAGGTAATTTATTCGACATTTACTTTTTTCAATATTAATAACGAATATAGTTATGGAGCAACTCTACAGATACCTGTATTTACGTCAACGTTAGGATTATGGTTTCCTTCAATCTGTGTCCATCAGGTTTTTTTAACCACATCGTATTCTTTAATGCAGATAATCCAACATTTTTAGATGGAAGGGGTAGGTGTATGGCTTGTACTCAGTGTCATGAAGACTGATCCCCCTAAAATGAGGGGCGACGCAAACCAAAAGTCTCTAAAGGATTTAAAGTAAATCGACCATTGATCTTTTAATATCTTTTTTTTTTTAATGATATCTTTAATTTTTTCTCTCAAATCAAATACAAATTGTACATATCATTCATAAAAAAACTGGATGCATTATACATTAATATTTTTACTTAAACATAAAATGCGCGAGTTGTATCATCTAAATTTTCATTGCCTTTCTCCTCTTTCTCCCCGTTCCGTTGGGGCTACGCCACTGTTACAACATAATAGAACATGTACGTTTGCAAAATTATATCAAATTGAGTTAATTCAGTGTAAACTGACTTACTGATCAATCTTCCCTGATATACAGTAACATCCATATTTTGGCTTCTATGTAACTCAATTCGAAATTCATCGATATGTATTTGCGTCAGATGCCAAAAATATCATATTTTGACACATTCTGCAGTGCTGGGTAAATGTCATCTTTGTTTGAAATAACAAGCAACAATCTTTAAGAGCAATTGGGGCCAGGGAGCCGACGTGTTCAGCAAAGGGAACCGTCTTTCTCTTTATCTTTCTTCTTCTTCTTCTTCTTTATTATGCGCCCTTTCCACTTCCTAGAATCTTTTCAGCAATCCCTGTTTCAATGTACTAGATTTAGCATATCACCATTTATAAATTTCAGAAATCCTAAGATAACAAAATTGAGAGAAAATAAAATCCAGTTCTTTTCTGGCTGTGTGTGATCGAATGTTAGAGATATTTCAGAGTATGCATCATACCTTAGTTGCAACAGGAAACGTATCTAGTAAGTCTTTGATTCTTATACATTGTATCTATATACCCCGGGTACTTACTTTATCATTAATCATTATTAATATTGTTATTATTATTATTATTATTATTATTATTATCAACATTATTGTCAACATTATTATTATTATTTATATTATCATAATAATTATCAATATAACTATTATCATTATCATCATCAACATCATTTGAATTACTACATGTAATTATTATTATTATTGCTATTGTTATTATTATCACCATCATCATCATCATTATTATAATTAATATTATCATTATCAATCTTACTTGTAATGATAGATCCATGTCGTCACTGTAACCATTCATCATCTGATTTGTGTCACCTCTGACCTCCTGAGAGAATGCCCCTGATGACGTCACAGCCATCAAAACAGAGAGACTTAGAATGACAAAGGTCAAGGTCACCTGATGGGGTTCCATTTCTGACCGGAAAAATGAAAAGGAAATGAAATAAATGAAAAATAAATCAAACAGTTCACGATTTACTTCTGTCAAATAAATAGATACAAGAACACATTTTAAGACATGAAAACACAAACTTTTTACGCTTTATTTTTTGCTCGTTTAATCTTTAATTGGCCACGAATGTAAAGCAATAAATAAATTAAATTAAAAATTAATAAAATAATAATAACAAATAAATAAATAAATAACAAATGAATAAATTAAAAAATAGCATAATAATAATAATAAAAATAAATAAATAAATAAATACCATGCCTTACCAAATTTGCGGAAAAACAACATACAAAATATCTAATAAAAAATTCATATTAAATTACTCTGGGAATATGTGCCTTTTGACATGTTAAGGGCCCTTTTGAAGGCGACAGAAAAATTAATTCTCTGACAAAATGCGGGACACTGTTTCATATTTTAGATGCAGCTATTGTAAAACGTATTCAGTGGAGGATAGTCTGATCTATCTTAAATTGAGATTAGTTTTATATAATGATTTTAAAGTTAATGAACAAAGTATAGATTGACGTGGAGAAGGTTTACGGTTCACCATGTGTGTTGGTAGGAGGAAAGGGAAAACGAAATTAGAAATGGATAGACGAGAAAGGATGACAAGAGAGAAAAGAAGAAATAATCTTTCGTGACAATGGGTGAAGTCCTGAAAAGGACTGTAGACCAGATGAGATGAGATGAGAAGACTTGGTTGATGATCGATGGATGAGCAGCGATGGATTGAGTAGCGAAGGTTTGAGTAGATGAGGCTTGAGTAGGAGGTTACTCGACGTTTCGGACAGGTTGACTGATGGTTGACTGATGGCGGACAGGTTGACTGATGGTTGACTGATGACGGACAGTCAACCTGTCCGAAACGTCGAGTAACCTCCTACTCAAGCCTCATCTACTCAAACCTTCGCTACTCAATCCATCGCTGCTCATCCATCGATCATCAACCAAGTCTTCTCATCTCATCTCATCTGGTCTACAGTCCTTTTCAGGACTTCACCCATTGTCACAAAGATTATTTCTTCTTTTCTCTCTTGTCATCCTTTCTCGTCTATCCATTTCTAATTTCCTTTTCCCTTTCCTCCTACCAACACACATGGTGAACCGTAAACCTTCTCCACGTTATAAGCTCCACCATGCAAACCTTCAAAGATCATCTAAGTATAGATTGGATGAGAATATGTTTTTCTTATATACTGCTGGCAACGAGATGGCTAATCAAAGTAAAAATACGATATGTCATTTCCTTCAGTTAGCTTTTGAAGCTATTTTAGGAAAAAGAAATTGAGGTTAATTGTCAAGCCAGAAAACTCTTCTCTCGTATAAATGGATTGTTCACCTTTGATAATGAATGATTTATATATGGTCTTATAGTTAGGTAAATTGTGGAGTGAAAAGTTTTGTTTTGAATTTCAAGCGTATACTGTTTTTTAATCAAAGAAAGTCGACATTGTAAAACAAGTGTGTATAGTCTAATCTTATTTGATGTGTATTCATCATCATTATTATTATTATTATTATTATTATTATTACTGTTATTATCTTTATTATTATTATTATCACTTTTATCATTATCATTACTATTTTTTATCATTATCATTATCATTTCTATCATCATCATTATTATCACTCGGGGGAGGTCATCCATAATTCATTTGATTTTTGTCGCATTTTAAAATATTTTATTGTAATTTTGTTAAGAGTAAATGTGTAAACTCATGACTCATTTGAAATGAGTCACCGGAAGCCAAAATGGTCCAAGTGATACTACTACTACTAATACTACTACCGTAGTGTACTATTTAAGGATTAAAATATGACAAGGGCCCAGTAAAACAATGATTTGCAATCAATCGCAAAGTTGCAATAGCCAATCAAGATCATTGTCTCATGCACATCTCCTTCAAAAAGCTGACCCTGGACCAATCTAGATCATTGTCTCAAGCACATCTCCTTCAAAAAGCTGACCCTGGACCAATCTAGATAATTATATGACATCCGAGCAATCAAAATCCGATCGATCAAAAACATCAATAACGGTTTTTTATTTATTATTTGTGGGATTTTTGTTTCAATGATTTAGTTTCATCTCTGAACTAACCCAAAGATCCAATCGTCATCGTAAGATATTAAGACCACAAAGTGTTCACGAATACCTTAGTTCAGCCAGAGAGGAATCGAAACACCGACCTCAGATTACGAATTCGGGTCATCTATACTTTGTGGCTGCTTAAAGCGCATCTAGAAAACACCGTGCCTGCTAGATTATTTTCATGGTAATGAATATATGTATTTAGACGCAAGGGAATTCGATTTAAACATTCGCCTCGTGAGATAATTATTGCACTGCACTATTCCTTTTTGTTCCCAGCCTATTTTATCACATGATCATGATGATGCGGTCTATTTTCACCTGCGGTTGAATTAAGAACAAATCTCTCCCTGAAGGAGAACGACCTTCCCAATGATCTCCAGCAAAAATTTCAGTCACTAGCGTTTTAATGATTTCATGCTATACTTCCTCTATGTTGGCAACATAAGAATTCCTTTCCGTTTTTCAAACAACAGCGCATGCAGGCGAATCTCGGATTTCTCATTAGTCATAAAATCAGTTTTGCGGATTATATGACCAGGAAGGGGGGCTCAAGTACATGTCAATAATAACATATGAAGAAAAAAAAAATCAAATATATTTTTTTGGAGCTAAAGAATTTCTAAAATAGCTGAAAAGCAGCACAACAACACAAAGGCTTTTTCTTATTATTCTTCTTTTTCTGTTTCTTTTTCTTCTTTTTTTTTGTCAGAAGCATGATTATGATTTTAAAATATTGGCAAAAAAGAGAGCGAGAGAGAGAGAGATAGGGGAGAGACCTAGGATGTTATCATATAATTATGGCGGAGGGGCAGATGCGTGTTTCAGTATAACATATCATGATTGGGGGCACGTGTCTCCCTAGATTCGCTACCGATGCCATTATTGACATAATATAATAATACCTGGCATTTATAACGCGCTTTTCCCATAGTGGCCCAAAGCGCTCACAATTACAGATATATATTATTACCCCGGTCATCGGATTCTGGCATGCCCGCACACAATGCATGCACATTCTCCACTCCCTGGGGGAGCAGTGGGCAGTACAGTGACGCTCACATTGCTAAGCAAACGACATTAACTTTTGCATCCTACCGGGTACCCATTTAACACCTGGGTGGAGAGTGGCAAATGTAGATTAGTGCTGCGGTGGGATTCGAACCCCGGACCTCGTGGTTCACAGTCCGGGGACTTATCCACTGATCCACAACACCTCCACATGATACATTATTCATATAGTTTTAGTAATACCAAGGATATGATGTAATGATAACGAAAATAATGATGATGACAATAATAATAATATTAATAATAACAATAATGAATATAATAACAATAAAAAGAAATAATGATAATAAGCAGAAGAAGAAGGAGAAGGAGAAGAAGAATCAGAAGAATTATACTAATAATGATAATGATAATAAAAATCGAAGCAATAAAAAAGCTTTAGTGATATGAATAATTTCATATCATTTAATTGTTGTGAAAAGGAAAAAAATATTTCAAACCGATAGAAACAAGTCAAATACCTTACCCAGTCAGCTTCAATTTAATCGAACGACGTGATCATTGAATTAAACGTGTCCAGTTACATTGTTATAGCCCAAGAGAGGTGTAATATGAATACTAACAATTGGTTATTAGGTCCGCTATTCTGAGAAATGAGCTGAAGCTATCAGTCATTAAAATGGATTATTTTGTCCTTATCTGTGAAGACAGTGAGTGGTTGAAAAGTAATGATTGATATTAGACCCTCATGAGTGACTTTAGGAGGATGAAGCAGGAATACAACAATCATTGACTTATATATTCCCTAAAGATGCCATTACTATTAAAAGGATGGGCGTATATTTTGAGCACATAACCAATTACAGTTTTAAACGCGAAAATGTCAAATTACTTAGATTTCAGGTAATAACCTAATTCTACTATAAACGAAAGTAATCCAAGATTCCTGGCAGTGATCTAAAATACCATAATATGTTTGTTTGTTTTTTAGCACCTGTCATATCTCTATGCTCAACGTTGTGTAGAAAGTTATAAACTATGAATACAGAATTAATATTATCAAAACTTTATTCGGCCGTCTAGTCCTTTTGATTTATATATTGTTGATTTTTACCATTAGATGCTCGATTGTATAAAATTTGATCAAGAAAGGTTTTGGGTTATCAAAACATTTTTGTCAAAATTTAAAGAATATAGGCCTATTAAAGTATAAGGATTATTTAATTAATACTAACGAGATGCAAACCTTGATTGTTTTAGTACCTTATTATTTTTATTCTAGTTATTTAACTCCTGTTATATTGACTTCACAGATGTTTGTGAAGGAGAGGAGCGTGTGCATGTTTCTTAAAATGGCATTAAACTGGCAAAACTTGAACAGCGCCACCTTACAGTATAACTGCTAAATTGAGATTATAATTTGAAATAAATTGCATTTTATTTTGAATTTCGACAAACAGCTGTTTGAAAAAAAGGTACATTTTATATTTCAAACTATTATTTTTAACATTGCACATGTGGAAAATTGCCTACAGATACATTCTAAGCTTCTACAAACTAGAATGGGAAATGATGGGAAAATTAGAGGCACGGACATCAAATCCTGTTAAAGATGGCGCCATTAGGAGCTTCAATGTAGTGTCCCTGTATTAAAGAGTTGCGACATGGACGTCCCACTTTTCTGGAAACAAAATGGCGTTCAAATTCTTTCTATTGAGAAAACCCAGGTGCTCATCGGAATTGAATAGAAATGTTACGTAATAGTGGAAACAAAATGGCGTTCAAATCCCCAGTTGTCGTAACTCTCTAATACAGGGACACTACTTCAATGTACTGTCACTTTAAATACACATTAGACGTATTGTCAGTCAATTACATACATATTGAAGGGATTTATTCTTTTTTCATTTCTTAAAAATACATTTAAGACCATCATTGACAGATCCAGCTTTTCACCCACTAATCCCGCACATAAATTTAATAGTATACAATTTTAAATTCAAAAACCTAATTCGATGTTCTTCGAAACACCAGCTGGAATCCTTGCATCTGATTGGCTGAGAGCAAATTTGTCAGTAAAAATCACTGACAAAACGCTTGATGAAACGCTCCCCTGGACGGGTGCTATGTATATCAATCCCCTTTGAAGGTTTATAAAAAAATATATATATTCCGGATCCATTCAATCAAATACAATTTTTAAACTGCGGAAAGTAAGTTGATAACGACAAAAATTAAAAGAAATATCAAAGCAAGAACAGTCATTCAACTGCATTATTTCAAGCCGCTTGTCAAATCTGCTCTGCTATCCTACACTTCAAGAAATATTCTGCATTTTTTCTTGAATTCGGTCTCTCATTTACCATGATTATCTAAAATTGAAGGCCTACGCAAGAGGCTGATATATAATTCTACTTTTAATACATATATATACTTCTACTTTTAATATACATATATATATATATATATATGTGTGTGTATTTACATACATATATAGCACATTGTATATCTATCATAAGGAGCAAATGGGAACACCTATAATTTTGAAGGGACTAAGTGCGTGGGTTATTTAGGAATTTCGATATATATGAGTGAATATTTTATTTAGCAAATATCTTTAAGTAATGAATACAGGACTATCATAAAATTTCAACAAATCCACTAGCTTGGATCCATTTTTTTATAACATGGTCTGAGTTGATGCAGGTATCGAGTCCTAATCCCAAGTGGATTTATAAAAACTACAATCAGGTTAATCTGGACCTTAATTTGTTACTTGCACTCATCAAATGATCCAGGAACATATCATTTACCTCTCGAAAATTAATTTTCAGCAGATATGAGAGAAAGTTTCAATAGAATCAAGTTTTAAAAGGCTTGCGTAGTACGACCGCGATAACAAGGGAGAATAATAATAAATTATGAAAAAGAAACTGTTACGAATAGCTGCATAGACGCTCGTATGAATTTCTTATATCATCATTTTGTAAAAATAAGGCAATTAGTCAGCTCATCCTATACCTATAGGAAATAAGAGGCAAACGACATAATTACATGGAAATATATAATTTAAATGTTCCTATAATATTCGTTCCTTTATTCTTTATTCAATATTGTTTTGAAATTAGCATTGCTTATGATTCTTAATATAAATTATTTTTATTAACTAAATAAATCAACACTAATAGTGGAAACAATGTACTTTGAATTCCTCTTCAGTTTTGTAATCTCATTATTTTATTTTTGTACTAATTCTATCCGTTTTGATGTTAGTATTGTGATGTATTTCATTACCAAATCCAAGATGTAAAGTAGTCCCACATCAAATCTTGTCAGCATTCTTATCTATCAAAAATAAATATGAATGAATAAAATTGGATGTCTTTTAGCAACTCCTTTTAGATTTTTATGCGCAACGAATGAAATCAACATAAGTACATATAGATGAAAACAAAACTTCGTATGCCTTATATCTACTCGTCGTTGAAGGGCGAACAAGATGAAAATATCGCATCTAATTTTGGTATATTTCTTCAGACCCGTCTTCCCTCCTCGGCAGAAAAGAGAGGAGGAAGTTGAGACGTTTGTGACACTGGAGTGCTAATTGGGTCTTTAGTGTAATCACCCAGATGTGATATTTATAGCACCTCTATCTGGTACTTCGTGACGTTTCTCCGAGTATCATTCATATCCCCGCATTGTCTGGCCTAAGATACCGTTTTAGTGTTTGTAAACTAGATGAGTTTGATCGAATGTTGCGTAGCTAGGATGTGCTCACGAGATGGAAAGGGATGGTCGAAAGGTTGAAAACGGATTAAACGTTTTCCAATGTTGCAAAGAGTAATAGGTTAGATAACTTGTGCTTTTTATCCCTAAGGTAATCAATATCATTATAATGATAAGAAAAACGACGAAACCAGTCAAAGAACTGTGTATGGCACAATAAATCTTTTGAGGGTGACAAATGATCATCTAGTAGTAGTAATCTTTTTTACGGGATGTACTTTGGGAAAAAAATCAGCGGGCCAATGTCCTCCCTCTACACTATACATAGATTCCACTATATGCATTTCCCAACTATACATTTCTTATAAAGCAATTCATATTTGCTTAATTTATCAGTTATCCATGTATTGTTTGCACGTATTTTTCATATGATTGTTCAGATTATTTTTACCTAGAGCACAGACAAATTTAAGAATTCTTGGAACGTATTTCTTCCCCGAATAGGTGAAACCCTTTTCATTTCTTTCAAACTTTGTGTCTATGTTAATTTTAATTCTATGATTATGTATCATAAATTTCTAAACGGTGTGATATAGTTTTGCTATGGAGAGCGTACTCAATTGCAGTATCATTATTGTTGTTTTTATTGACATTATTATTATCATTATTACTATTATTAAGGCGAAATAACAATAGTTTATTCCGTCACAATATGCAACGTTAGAGAAACGAACGTGGGTTACGTAACAATAGGATGAGATAAAAGGTTTCGCCTAAGTCGCAGTTAGAGTTATAATAATAATAATTATTATTATTATTATTATTATCATTATTATTATTATTATTATCATTATTATAGTAGTAGTAGTAGTATCATTTTTATTATTATCATTATTATCATGTTTTGTAAAACAAAATATTGATGTATAATGTCAATGAAGTTTCATTATGATATATACAAATATAATTATAATGTATCGAAATATATAAACAAATATAAAATAACATGTTTTCTACCCTACTTAATGTAACTAAAAGTTGTTTTAGAAGAGGGGGTGTGCAAACAGAAATAATGTAAGGAGGATGCCGACAATTGAAAATTGTTTCTGTTACTAAAATAGAAAGTAATTTCCCTTTCATGTGGACACCTTAAATAAAGCTTCAGTTTTATTTCAATCAGAACACTACCTGATCTACTTTGAGACCAAGTTTAAATCAATGATCCTGGAAACTGAAATGTTAATAACGACTTGACATATAAACCTCGTCGAACAAAACACGCCTCCGTGAAAATAATGAAATAGAAAGTTCTGATCAGTTTCCTTGGATGCTATACTTGATTCGAAATGGTTCGTGGAGGTAGGGAAGGGGGTTGGATCGGGGAACGAAGGATTTTCTGATGGTATAGTGTCCCTTAAAATACACTTGAACATATCTCATCATAACCAGACGAATGTCTAAGCATTTAGCTAGGTTTATGAATTAATTAAATCACTACATTCATACATCGAATATTTCTTTCACCACAATTATCAATCATTGCAAATTCTATGATTATAAGAGACATCCATTAAGGGGGATAAACATTCCAACTTGAATTACAGGCGCCGCTAAACCTAATCTAACAACTTTAAAGATAAAGTTGAGTTCTGGTCATGGGAATTACATTGTGAAACAAACTGTCGCAAAGCAAGGGAAAACCTTGGGAAAGGTTGATCAGGACTACATAATATGTGTATACAGTGAGGTTTTGGAATCATCAAAGTGATAAGAAATTGATCGAATTTCGCTCAAAATTACATGCACTGGAACTGAAATGGGTATATGGGACTGAACACACGTGTGGCATGAATATTCGGCCCGAACACTTCAGCTATTCATTTTTAGGGGACATCTCTACTATGATGTTCTTCCAAATAAGAAAGCTCACAAATTATTTTTCACCTTTCCCAGAACTCAACCTTCTCTTTAAAGTCTTTATGGCTCTGTACATTTTTTCTTAATACATTTCTACTGTTCTGTCAGTTCTAGTAACAAATATGAAAATATGAAAGTTTCTAATATGCAATCTGCTGTCAATCTTGATTATTTATAGGGATTGTCATCTAAATACATTAACTCCGGAAATTAAATGATGCTATCAACTAAAAAAGAGTTTGGAACATTCGTTATCAATTAATCAAATTTAGTTTATTCGGATCCACACACAGACATGACAGATCTGATTCTTGTCAAAGCAGTAGCGCTATAGAAGGGGCATGGGGCAAATTGCTCCCCCCCCCCCCCCCATCCATTACCCTCGGTTTACAAATGCAATTCAATTATCATAGGATAGCGTAATTGAAAATTAGCGCTCCGTAAAGCAATTGACAAACTCTACCCACTTAGTCACAGTTAAAACCCGGATTAGTTAGTAGCCCTTCAATATAATTGTTGCGAATCTATATGTTACGAATCCTATGCATATTAATAAAAGATTGTTAAGTTTATACACGCATGCGGAGTGCCTCCATGCCTTTAATCCTCGGCTAATCGCACTCCGCATGCCTGTATAACCTTAACAATCTTATATTAATATGCATACGGTTTGTAGCATAGATTCGCAACAATATATATATATATGTCTGTTAAGAACAGGTGTTTATTAGAAGGAAAGGTTTATCCGTATATAGCAAGTGAATAATTGTTCGTCATTAGATTCGAAATGTGTAGCATGAAAAGACTAACTACAATCTTTTCCTATTCATTCGTGTGCAGACAAGAAGATTTTATATAATAATCTTCTTTTCAAACACTTACGTCCTCTCACGAAGCAGAGGGGGAAAGGAAATATTAAATTCGAATACAGCATGTGCTGATATAATGATTTAAAATTGCCTTCGAAATTTATAATTTTGATAGGGCTGAATAAAATCGGTTTCTATTCATTAAAGTGCCTTAAATATCAATGTAATCTAATAGTTTCCTGTTTCACGGATGAAAAACATAATTTTCCGAGGCAAAGGTAAGATTAATGAACATAATAAGTCCTACGTAATGCTCTGACTTTCCCTAGGCAATTATACATAAACACTTACCCACACATTTTGGTTCACTCGACCTTATAAAAGATTGATGTGAGTTTTTTTTTAAAGTAATGAAAAATTACATCGCGAAGGAAAGTGAAGAGTAACATTATTCTCGTGTTATCTGTTAAGAACGGGTGTTATAGAAGGAGAAGTTAAACCCATACGTATCAAGTGCTCAATAATTGTTCGTCATTAGATTCAAATTGTGTAGCATGAAGAGGCAAAATACAATCTTTTCCTGTTCATTCTGGTGCAGACAAGAAGATTTTAAACATTTACGACCTCTCACGAAGTAGAGGGGGAAGAGATGTTCAATTCGTCTATAGCATGTGCTGATACAATGATTTAAAATTGCCTTCGAAATGTATAACATTGATAGGGCTGAATAAAATTGGTTTCTATTCATTAAGATCAATGTAATCTAATAGTTTCCTGTTTCACGGATGAAAAACATAATTTCTCCGAGGCAACGATAAGATTAATGAATATATAATAAAGATAAAGATAAGATTAATAAAATATAAAATGACACAAAATAGAGGACCCCGAAGGAGATGGAATCCGAAAATTAACACTCTATACAAATTGAAACGCAGAAGTCAACATTAAGTAATTTACCGTGAATTGCTTTTTTGGAAAAGTATGATAAACATTTATATTAATAGAATATTTAAAAATGAATTTTAATAAAAATGTATCACCAGTTCAGTTAAGACACGAATAAGTTTACCTCTAGAAAATAATTCACGTCAGTCTACAATTGACGTTATTAAAGCAATTATTCTTAGAAAAGCCTGAATATTATATAGTGCATAAAAGAAGACTGCTTGATGAAACAATCACTACCTTTATTATGAAATAAATTTTTCGCGTAATAACCTATACATTGATTTTAGTTCATGGTTTATACGACAATAAAAAATAACAAAGAGAAATGTTATGTTTTACCGAAATAAAAAGAATTGTTTTCATGACCATGGCGTTTAACGCAATATTGTTTATGCGTTAATAATTAAAATAATTTGTCAATTATATCGTATTGGGCATAGAGCTATAGTTTATAGCTATAGTATTAAGCACGAGAGAGTTCCGGGGTATACTCCTTGCTTTGTAAGCCCAGATTTGCTATATTTCTAATGAAGTAAATCTATGTTTAATGACAGATTGTCAATACAGATACTCACCTAAAAAAATGTGGTGATGATTCCTCAATGTGGGCAGATAAGCAGACTGTTATCCTAGTGATACTTCTCTTCACTTCTTAAGTCGATTTATGAGGCAAGGATCACGGTGTTTGTCAACTTTTCGCGTTATCAGGAACGACGTGCAGGAGCACAATTTGTTTCAAAATGTCTTCATGTGCTCGGCTATGGCAATGATTCTGTTATTTTTATATTTCTATAAGCACCTATTAAATAAATATAGAGGCGGGAGGAGACGGATCAGCGCGAAAATAATGACCGTCAGACGACAGAACAGTGAGCTAGAGGGAGATGATGAAAGAGCAAGAAACCCAAGTCAGTTGTCATGAATGAATCGAAGTAAAATCCTCGGGAAGAAGAGTCATGCTTTAGAGTAAATTCCACCAATGATCCCTCCCGAGGGATACACACGCCTGCCAGGAATCTCGAGGGCGGGGCATAGGATACCATATTGATCACAGGCAATGTCTTTATGACGTAAGCTTGGTGGATAGCGGACAATCACCATCACTCAAGGCGTTTTATGATTGGTCAGTTTGCCGTTGCTTCATAAGAATTGATCTAATATACGCCTCGCTGATCACGTGATCACATTGTAAAGGAGACACGCCTCTGATCGCGAAGAAAGCATCTAATACAGAAGACAATTTCCCATGCAAGGTATTAGTATGTGATAACAGAAGATCCTGAAACAATTTTATGCTAGCATGCAAAAAGTTAACTGTAGTTTTGAAAAATGTAATGCGTTAGAAATATAATTTGTAAATGCGTTTACAGATCGTTAAATGAAAGATATGACATAGAAATTCCAGATATCTTTGGATAAAAGTTTGGATTAATTTTGCTCAATATGCCATACATCAAAATCATGTTAAACATCTGAAAAATAACAAAATAAGAAATCAAATGGTAGAGTTCTTGTGAATGATAGGAAAGATGAATTAATATTTTATTTAAACTGTACATATGCAAGTGGAAACTTGGATGAATATGTTGAGGTGGTGTTCCTATATCATTTATTTCTGATAAATACAGTTGTGATTTTAATTGAGTGAAGTTCCTTGTATGGAGTAAAAAAAAAAAGTGTGACAAGGGAACGAAGCTTATCACTCTATTTGCTAGGCTTCTATAATCTGTATCAGGTTGAAACTGTCATGTGTGTTTGATATGTCATTATTCTTCTAGTGACTTAAGTGGAATACTATTTACGTATATCGTTCCAAATATGTCTATAAATTGAGCTAGACTTTAATTGCCTGATCACTTCACTAAGTTCACATCAAAAGTAGATCTAATTCAGCACAAAAATAAATACAAATAATATCCCCCTGCCATTAGGTTTTGCATATAAATTGCTGGTCCATGACAATGATGATATTGCCTTTGGCATCTGTATATAATTTGGTATATCGCTTAAGTGGCCTTTATGCAATTAGCTTATAATACCTTCCAACCGGAGTAATTTTCACAATATTAATATTTATGCAATCCAAGATGCCACTCATAATATGTCACATAGTCATCGTAAGACGAGTCTTAAAGTCTAAATGCTCCTGGTATTCTGAATTTGTTACGGTAGTATTCTTAATTACATCAATAAATTCTGACTTCTTACATGCATGTAACCTTACGGGTTGTCATGCCCCATACTATGCTACTTAACAATGATACACCAGGAAATGAGATGTATAGCAGAACAGAATAGTAATAGTAATAATGATATTCTGTTCTTGTATAGCGCATATCACATTACGATATAACGTTTCTATACGCTTCCAAAGGACTTTGGATATTATCATCCCGACTTTAGCTCCGGCCTTAGTTCAGTGCATTCAAGGAATAAATCCTACCAGCTGTACCCACTTACTACACCTAGGTCGAGTGCGGCAAATGCAGATTAATGTCTTGCCAAAGGAAATTGTGGCATAGCAGGGATTCGAACCACATTAACTCATTCACACCACCAAACCCACTCCACATCGATTACAAACGGACCGTTTCTTGGCCATTCGGTTCAATGTATTTTTTTTTCTTTGCTTGGTCTTTATTACAGATGACATGACCTCATTAGTTCGGACATTAAAGTCTCGTGCTACTGCGATTGGAGTAGGCTAATTGAAACAAAGCATAACTAGTGTATAAATTGAAGGATATTAAAACAAAAAACGGACGAATAGGTGTATCAGACAATATTGATGGTGTGATGTTCGAAGAATGTGACATTTGATCATATTGAAATGATAATTTGTAAAGATAAAAAGAAATTAAAGTATAAAATGTGTTTATATTCAAACATAACGATGTAAACTTTGGAAAAGATTAATCTTACATTCATAGTAAAAATGGAAAAGTGGGTGAAGAAGTTCAACTGAAAGCTTTCAGAACCACGTCTTCCTGCCATCTAAAGGCATACAGTTTTGCCATTGCTCTTCCGGATTCCCTCTTTGTGGATGTATGGGCATGCATGTGCGTGTGTTGGCATATGTGGGGGGTGTGTGTGTGAGGGTGTGTGCGTGTGGTTGGGGCTATGGGTTGGGGGCGTGGGCACGTGCGCGCGTGTGTGTGCGAGCGCGTTACTTGCGCCAATGTTATACTGAAATCTTTTAAAACTTTAGCTGCTGTTGATATTTATGATAAATCCCAATATCCATAGAATATGTTAAAACTGAAAAAGACAACTCCTCTCTTAAATTGTTTACCAAGGTACTTTCCATACAAATGTAAACCATATCTCATTCAAATAATTGATCAAAATTAATTATTCATTCATGTTACATGAGACCTTGCATAATACAAAATATACTAAGGAGTCTCCGAGTTACGCAGACTATTTAAATAAAAATTGTAAAGCTAGAATCCCATAACTTTGCTCTTATTACTTGGTGAGAGGTTTGCAACGGGGATTTATTATCTTTTTATGAAGTCGTGAATGTGTTAGGAAAAAAAGCCTTGATAATAATAATGGTTTTATTTACCCAGGGTAGCCTCATCGGTATTAACACTGCACTTTTTGAGGGCTATGCAATTATCATTAACACAGCATTGCCAGATACCCATTTTATACACCTGGGTTGAGAGGGACAAAATAATGGGGGATAATACACCTTGTTCAAGGATGTAAGCACAGAGCAATGATCGAACCCGGGACCTCTGGTATGAGAATCAAGAACATTCGCCAACATACCACAGTACTTTCACAGGGCTGACACTATCTTGAAAATAATGTTAATGCAATGTGCATTTCAAGTTTAACGTGTTAATGGTTCATCCTGACGGTAGTTTTTGCCAATTTCATGATCAATATAGGGTTCCTTTTTTATCCGGTGCCATAAGTAGTAAATAATTATGAATAAAGTTAAAGGTAATGTTTGGTTTTGGTAAGCCCTGAAAAGCTTTTCGTCATATTTATTGGATTTTTGTTGATAAATAGCAAGATACTAGCAACTTTGATGTTCAGTTTCAGGGCTCATTTGAAGATTCTTTTAGCATCACTCATGTTAATATTAGATCATTAAACAAGAATATTAATGAATTGCGTTTGTTATATGAACATAGTTTGCAGTTTAAATGTTATTATCAATGTTATTGATGTTATTGCACTTTCAGAGGTTTGGAACGTTACTAATGTAGAGGCATTCCCTATAAAAGATTATGTTTTGGAAGTTAACTGCCGCCAGGCAAATGAGAGGGGTGGAGGAGTTGGAGCATACATTCATAAAGATGTACCTTTTGAGAAACTTGTTTATAATATTGTTCATGCTGAAAGTCTTTGGTTGCGAGTATGTAAGAATTCTGTATATAAAATTGTGATAGGTATAATATATAGGAAACCAAATACTGACCTAGATCAATTTCAAAATAGCTTACGGTCCGCTTTAGAAAACCTGAGTGTTGGAAGATCAAAAATAGTGTTAATAGGTGATTTTAATATAGATTTATCACAAGAAGATAATAATAGGATAAATGATTTTGTCAATACAATAGAATGCACCGGATTGAAACAGATTATTTCATCACCAACCAGGGTTACTAATTCTACTTCAACTCTAATTGATCATATTTATACTAATGTTAATTATTGCTTGATTCATTCTGGCGTTGTTGAGACAGATGCTTCAGATCATTTTCCAATATTTGTAATTTTCCAATGTCCAAAAGATTCAAATAAAACTGTTGAGAAGAAATATATTCGATCGTACAGAACTTAGATATTCGTTCTAAACACTAATGTAGCATATAAGTTTTTTTATGATATGTTTATGCAAGTGTGTGATAAACATGCACCTAATGTACAAAGCAAGGTTTCAAGGAAAAAGCATGCTCCTAAAAAACCTTGGATTTCAGCAGCCATTGCTAAATCTATTAGGAAGAAACATGCCCTGTATAAAAATATAAGAGATCAAATTTTAATGAAGAGCATGGTGCTGTATATAAACGATGTAGAAACATGTTAGTAACAATAATGAGCAAATGCAAAGCGAATATACTATTGTAACTCATTTAATGATAATAGTAAAAACATGAAAAAAACATGGGGTATTATTAAAGAGTTAATTAGTGGTAAAGAGCAGGCCAAAAATACAGACATTAAACAGTTAGTAATTCCTCTAGAGGCGGCAGATAAAGTTGTGTCTTCTGAAAAAGACATAGCTGAGGAACTTAATAATTACTTTGTTACAATTGGGTCAAGATTAGTAGAGCAGATGCCAAAAAACGAAAACTGTTTTAAAAAGTATTTAGGAAAAAGACAAGACAAGTCTTTATTTTGGAAGCCCATTACACAAAAAGAAATCTTTGATAATTTAGGGGCTTTGGATATTAATAAATCCCATGGGTATGACAATTTACCAGCAAGACTAATTAAGGATGCAGCACCTCTAATTGTTGCACCATTGACCTATATATTTAATTTATCGTTGGGAACAGGGGAATTCCCAGACTCGTTGAAAATAGCAGGAGTTACCCCAATTTATAAAAAAGGATCCAAGAGTGACCCTGGAAATTATAGGCCTATTTCAGTTCTCCCGATTATTGCAAAGGTCCTAGAGAAATTAGTTAATGGCCGTTTAATGGACTTCCTAGAATCCAATGATATTTTGTATAAACATCAGACGAGTATGGTTTTCGTAAGCGGCATAGTACGAAGTTGTCATTGATAAACTTGGTGAATGCATTATTGCAGTCGATGGATAAAGGCAAATTAACGCTAGGTATTTTTATAGATTTTAAAAAAGCATTTGACACTATTGATCATAGAATTCTTATAGAAAAATTAGAATATTACGGTATACGATGTATAGTATTACAATGGTTTCAAAGCTACCTATCAAATCGGTCAAAAGTTTTACGTTACGGAAGAATTATCTAGTAATAGTGTGATATCGTGTGGTGTTCCCCAAGGATCTGTCCTCGGGCCCACCTTATTTCTTTACATATTAATGATTTGCCATGTTCCACTAATTATTTTCAATTTCGAGTGTTTGCAGATGATACAAATATGTTTCATACATTGATAGAGGACAACGAGAAATAGACATGACTGAGATAAATGATAAATTGATGGAAGTACAGCCATGGTGTATAGTTAATAAATTAACAATAAACTTGAATAAAACAAATTATATGTTCCTTAAAGGGCAAAGGCAAACTATTACCATAAGGGGTACCTTAAAACTTTCTGAAATAGAAATAGAAGGAGTTGCTATAGCATCCTTTATTGGAATTCTTATTGATGAAAGTTTGATGTGGAAAACCCAATATTAATAAATGTATTCGGAGGAAAATTGGTCTTCTCTTTACTTTAAGACATTATGTACCGAGGTACATTCTTATGCTCTTATATAAATGATTTATCCAGCCTCACATGTTTTATGGAATTGAAGTTTGGGGAAGTTGCTATAAAAGCCATTTAAATTGTATTTTTCTGGCACGGAAAATGGCTATGCGTGCTATTACTTTCTCCCCACTCAGGACAAGTTCAAAGCAATTATTTGTAGACCTGGAAGTATTAAATATACATAAGTTATTTCAGCTCTCAGTCTCAACATTTGTATATGATCTACAGAGAGGACATTTACCACATTCATTAGAAGAATATTTTGATGTAATGAACCATGCATATAGAACTAGAGGGAAAGACAATTCATTGTTAAGACTAACAAAGTGCAATACAACTCAAGGCACATTTGCTATTTCTTTTGTTGGGGCAAAACTCTGGAATGATCTACCCTTAAATATAAGAAAGGAAATGACAAGATTTTCCTTTCGCAAGAACCTAAAAATTATTTTGTTGAACAAGGATTAATGTTCAGAGTTAAGGTAGATGTAATAATTTCCTGACTTTGTATAATTTGACATTATTAAAGTATGAATAATCCGGTGAACCAAACTCGACTAGCACTTGTGCTAACTTTTGGTTCTCCCGTTAGCAACATTTTCAACTTCAAAGTTTCTGTATAATATAATAGTAAATCTTTTGTGGATATTTTTGACAATTCTATGAAGTATTTTGAGTCAAAATTATTTTTCGATCCTGAAAAAATAACATGTTAATGTTGTCAGGTAATTCAAACTTTTCTTAATTCCTGACTGTTTTTTTTTTCTTCATATCTGTATGTCATCTCTATCCATGTTTATATTAAGTATTCTATACATATAATGACAATCTTTATGTTATTTATACATGTATTGTAAATGTTTGTAAACATCAATTCATTCATGTAAATATGTTGTTAATAAAATAAAATAAAATAAAATCAATACAAAGATGCTGTGAAGATTTCACGTCATAAAGTGGCATGCTAAACAAATGAGTGGCAAACAATTGAGGTGCCGGGTCAGGGATATAAAGTCCCAACAACTTCAGTGAGCACAATACACCATACACGCGTTCAAAACCTTCACACACAGTGACACACATCTCCGTGCGGAAGCCTCGAGATTGCTGTGCGGGGAGCAGTTGGGATAGAAAGGTCCTATAGCCATGATAGCGTAGGATAGTATATTTCCGTGGTCTAGCGTTTCTTACATATAATTACGGTAAAATTCACCGGAAATCATTGATGGAATGCCAATAATCTCGTACAAGCATCTTTTGATACATGGCGAACATCACGTGACTATATTTAACACGTTTCTGTCCAATTTCCTTTTTGCTACGAAAAAGTTTTTTTGTAGCTTCATGGTAGGAGGAAAGGGACAATTTTTGGCGCACTTTATCCTTTTAACAAGCTTTTGAAGGTGTGGCTTCTACTTTTAGTTTTAGTTTTTGTGTAGATTATTGTTATCAAACATACAAAATTGTATAGATTCCCTTATGAAAGTTTTAAAAACGTAGTTTAAGGGAAACATTATCGTCAGGGGAAATGTAATATGACATGCAATAAAGTGCTTACAATGTGGACACTATCGCCTGACCTCAGCATTTCAGCATGAAGGTGTCTTCCTGTTTTCTACCGGTTTGATGTTGGTGTTTATACAGACATTGTTGAGGCACGATGTCGTCTTTGGTCAGTCATATGAACATCATCCAATATTCATTCATATTCCATCAACATTCGGCCAAATTCTTAAAGGGAGCGACAAGTCGCAATCTATGGGCGCTTTTACAGTTGGCTGCTCCTTTCTCTGGATCAAAGTTCAAAGCGACTTCAATTTATCGTGCGCAGCTAATAAAAGTTCGCACATTGACCCAAATTTGAGTTAACAAGATCGCGCGTTCTTTATTCCAGTATTTGAATCTCATTGGTCGGTTGCGTATGGAGGGATTCGAGTTCACGATCGCGCGAGGAATCCGGCAATAACATTCCTTCGGTAGCGCACGATTGGACCTGATCGTATCCGAATTTCCCCGAGTCAGGCCAACTGGTCAGGCCCATGGATTACGACTTGCCACTCCCTTTAAAACCGAACACGGTCTGCTCTCTCGGATCTGTCCCCGAAGAGTATCCGAGCTATCCACTCCACCATATTTTTTCGAGGTGGATTTTTGCCAATGGATTTTTTTTCCTTCTAAATTTCCAGTGTAAAGCTTCTTCATACGGGTGATAAAAGGGTTGCCATTGAGCCAAACATGGCTTTTTAGGGAACGTTTTTTAATGCACATTGCAATCCTTTTCTTAATTAGTGTCTGTTGTGCCAGATTTGGGTGATACCCCTGATAGCAGAAAGTGTTAAAAAATTACGTGATATTTACGTCGCGGTTTTCGTCTTTTTTACGTCCTGTAATTACGTCAATAAGACGACAACTTGCACCAACGCAAGACGTCAAGAGAACGTCTTATTTTGACGTCATCTCTACGTCTTCATTCCTCTTCCCTGATAGCAGAAACTGTTAAAAATGACGTGATATTTACGTCGCGGTTTTCGTCTTTTTTACGTCCTGTAATTACGTCAATAAGACGACAACTTACACCAACGCAAGACGTCAAGAGGACGTCTTATTTTGACGTCATCTCAACGTCTTGTACACCGTAAAAACTAAAGTGCTACTTTTAGGGGCATGTATAGTGACTGCACCTGAAATGCTGTTTATTGCACTTGTAGTGTGCTAATTTACCAGCAAAAAAAAAATGTGACCGTGGCGAGCCTCGAACCAGGTTCCGATGATTGAGAGGCGCTGACGTTACCGATGGACTAACAAATGCTTCTTGCAATCCAGTTTAGTCATGGGAGTCAAGTAGATAACATGAACTATGTGGTGTCGTAAATTCACTATGTAACAATATGATCTGCTCTAAATCGTACAATGTGAGTTAGTCTAGCCGTAATGCCAGCAATTCTCGATCAGCGGACCCTGGTTCGAAGCTCGCCCAAATCATTTTTTTGTGTGAATGTTTAGCAGTTTAAGGAGCCGGTCCAGCTCCCGTGAAAGTGCTGAAATAGCACGCTGTGTGCATTCAATAGCACTCTGAGTGCAATCCCTATGCATGCCCTCAAAAAGTGCTCAGCACTTCAGTTTTTGCAGTGTACAGATGACGTCAAAATAAGACGTCCTCTTGACGTCTTGCGTTGGTGCAAGTTGTCGTCTTATTGACGTAATTACAGGACGTAAAAAAGACGAAAACCACGACGTAAATATCACGTAATTAGGGACGGTGAAAGCGACAGGATCACATGCGAACATGACCTGAATGAAACTTTAAAACCCAATGAGAAGACTACTTTAACGGTCTTCTTTTGACAAAGAGGGTAATGATAAATCCCTCGTCATAAAATTAAAGATGGCCAACTTTTTGTTGATGGTGGGGGTCAAGATAGGGTTCACTTTGTCCTGAAATGGTACCTGCAATCATTGGCGGATCCAGGGGGGCACTTCCGGCCCGTGCCCCCCCCTCCCTTTGGAAGAGAAGTATGCATTTTGACCATAGACGATCCGCCATTTTCTCGATTGTGCCGCCCCCCCCCCTTTTTTTTTAGAATGGAAGACCTTTTTTTTTCTTTTTTTTTTTTGCTTGTCAGGGAATTATGGAGGGGAACTGGACCCCCATAACCCCCTACTGAGCGAATTTTGAAGGTTTGGCAAAATTTGTCGCCACCACCCCCCACCACAGTTTGGCACCTATGGATGTTTGCGTGCCAATTTCAAAGCAATGTTTCTCTGCATATATCACATCTACTCCATGAAAAACTAAGTATTATATCATCCAGTTTATAGTTCATGTGTAGACAAAACATTAGGAAACCACTTTAAATTAGAAGGGGATCTATTATCGTTAGTAATAGGAGGCCGGAATGGGGTGTTGTTTAGAACTGCCAAAGTGCACGATCCCAGAACGGTGTAGACAATTAACAAGTGTAGATGGTGAATAATATATTCACTGTATATTTTTTTTCTTGTAAATTTGATTTGTTTTACTATTATGACTGCTACTTTAAATGCATACAAATCAATAAACCAGATTCATTTCAATCAATCAATTCAAATCAAAAAGGTGGCTACCGATTCTATTCTCCCCTGCACCCTAATGTGGTTCCGCCCACGTCATCTAGAAACTACAAGATGTTATTTCCAGAGCTTGCTTGCCAATCAAAATCATGAGTCTGAGGAAAATAAACTCTGAGGGAATAGCGTAACTCCTTCCATACTGATGGAAGGTGTGAAGTTTATTGACGGTGGGGTGGCAAATAATGACACGTTGCTCTTATAATGTTTCGACAGCCTTCTTGGGGTTCCAAGAATGTTAATGTTTTTGTCGCCCTGCGTGGGGAGAGGCCAACCCCCGGTCTACCAGGGGTCGAAACATATGGCCCCGTGGGAAAAGGTTCAGCGTACATGCCATTTTTTATGAAATTGAGCAGTGGCGTGAGACACGTTAAATTGCCTATTGTAAGTGGAGAGTTGATCTAATTCATTTATCATCCCGGAATATGAGAAGAAAGTGAAAGCGTGACTTCGACACTGAATTTTTAGGATCTAACCCTGCAATGTGTTTATTCCTCTAACAGACTCTGAGGCGTATACATAAATTAAGTAACTGGGGGCGGAATATAAACTATATGGGAAAAGGATGAATGTATCTTGGCAGTTCGGTGTGATGGGCACACATTGAAGGTTGTATTTTTTACTTGACGAAAAGAGAAAAAAAAAAGAAAATGTGATGCACGTGATAACTTTAAAAATCGAGATGCTTGAAGAGATTTCATTTCATTTCATGTAACCATATGAATGCGTATTATGTCGTATTTTTTGTTAAAAACATTATTACTTTGTACACTTATATTGAAAAGTTTGAAATAAATGTTTTGAAATTGAATTGAAATTGATTGAATTGAGATTTCACGAATAGATAAAGAAATTTCTTCACAATTGATGAAAGGCTTTTCAAACTCGGTGTAAAATGATATGAGTTAAAGTCCTTCTGGCTCCCAGTAGAAAATATATCAAAAGCAATGCTTTCCAGATACAGTCATGCTCATTGGCGTGCGGGATGACGGGGGTGCGGGCTGAAGGGGTTGTGCCCAAGAATTACAAATTTCGTCAACAGCGTCCTCATATCCTGGAAGTTGTCACCTCATCATAGGTGTCATATTAGTGTTTTAAATTGGTCTATTTTTCATATCACATTTTTTATATTTCGATGACAATACCACATTGTCACAAAATTGGTCACTGTAATATAGTGTTAACATCTTTCTCGCTCCGAACATTTAGAAAAAAGGGAAAGTTTATACACGGGCAAGAGAAGCCAGCGACCCCCCCCCCCCCCCCCCCCCCTCCCGACGACTTTGGCCCATACGCTTCTGCTCATTTCAACATCTTTCTTGTGTCGTGTGGCTCGTGGGGGAAATCTGACATAAATTAAATTTATAACTTGATAATTTCATCTTTCATCGTTAAGAGAAAGTATTTTGACAATCTTGTGTCTGTTTGAAAAGTCCATTTAAACCATAATTCTTCCAAATGAGGAAAAACTCCATCCGCTCTATTCGATAAAACAAATTAAACAAATAATTTTTCATCAAGGATTTGGAGGATCTATTACATTTATTTCGTAAAAGGAAAATTATATTCTAACAGGACTTAGGAATAATCGCCCCCATTGGCATTTTCCATTTGCTTTGAAATTATATGAGTTGATAAATGCTGTAGTATTACTCACCACAATTCTGATAACAATTTGCAATTATAAACATTATCCCTTATGACAACATCGTTTTTAGATGACAATCTTATCTGTTTCGCGAGTACAATATTTTCGGTAATATACTTTGAAATTGATCATTGAAATAACACCTCATTTCCATAACCACTCAAAGTATAATATCAGCACATAAGCTCACAAAAGGATGGATTAGAATCTCAAGGGAAATTACCCATTCAGGAATATGATTTTGATTCTTTTTCTTTCAAGATTATCTCTCATATATGTTTATTCTCAAGGGAAGCTATAATTTACAAGCCTAGCTTCTTTATAGAAGATTTCCTTAGAATTTATGTATTTGATCATTTGACTAAACTCATCTTAAATACAATGGAATATTTGTGTCTCTGTATGTAAGTTTGCCTTTTTTTATTACTTTTCATGACTTGATGTCATACAGTATATTGTATATACAGTGCGTTTCTTACAACAGGAGCCCCAACTTTATCCAGCAACAACTCGTCAAATATACAAAACTATATTTATTTTAATACATCATCAAAAAGGAAATTCTATGCTGTTTTATATGATACCACATTTGTGATGATAAAGCCTTTGATGACTGAACTAAAAATGTTTAAACCAGCAACGCAAAAAAGTGATTTGTGCACGCGAGTGGGATCTATTCATCAACAGAATGAATGACTATTTATTGAACCTCACTCCGATGCTCTGCTTTCATTTCCTTTTTGTCTTGACTCAGCACATACTTGCATGGGCAGATATACATGTTGAAATATGACTAAGTAACATCATCAAATATCACTTATCTTTGCTTTGTGTCTTTATTATTATTATTTTTTTTTTTGCATTGTACTTAATGGAATTACGCTATGCACCACTTCTGTGCTCAAACTACTTTTGACATCACTCACTCATGCAAGACAATATCATAACATAATTTATTTGGTAACATATGAGAGAGAATGAAATGAACTTTGTCATGAATAATAATAATAATTAATAAGGACATAATAACTTTTCTAGTCATTTATTTGAAAATTTGAATTTCCTCACTTTATATTCCTATACCACTGAAAATATTCACTTCCTCATTGTTTAGGATTTATTCAACATTTATGCAACATAACAAAGATAATGTTGACAAAGATATATTATTCTATTGTATATTACATATTGTTTTCTTTATAATACATAGGCAGATAGGTGTACTACCGTAATAAACAACTTTAAATTAATAGAGAGGGGGAGCTATTTCGATATGGAACCGTTGACCCTTGTCGATGATATGGTTATAAACACTATGGTAGCTAGAATGGTGGCAGAGTTTTAAAACTGTATGTAGAGAATTTGTGGTCACTCTTACGGCAAATGAACCTTTATTATTCCTGTTTAAGTTAAAGCACATTCGTTCGGACTGCCCCGTGCCCCCCCCCCCCCAAAAAAAAGCAAACAGAGAATCTCTACTGCTTGTATGAATGCACAATTGCAGGAAAGCAAGTTTACAGTTCCATGTATTTATCACCACCCCACCCCCGCCCCTTTATTGTGTTTTTAACTTGAGCATTTATTTTTTATTTTTTTTACGTTTAAAGAGTTGGGAGAAATGTATTAAAAAGCACGTGATTATGGTCTAGTGTGACAATGAATGAACAAGTTTTAAGTGTTTTTTTCCAATTTCGTATAATGTGTCATATATATTAAATTAATTTTCATACTCCTTTTCCATTAAGAGAGTACATGTAATATATACACTGTGTACTGGACCCTCCTGAAAAACAGTGGTGCCATGATGGCTATTCGCTGAGTGAGGCTATTCAGCGGTATTTATCATGTGCAAATGTATTATATTGTATCCTGATTTGTTTTTATTTGACGGAAATAAATACCATACCATACCATACCATATGCCTTTTTTTTCTTCGAAATTTATCACGCACCATTCAGATCTTTGAATGGGAAGGGACATTTAAAAAAAGGTATTTAAAGTCCTTGTAAAAGTCCCTTCGATCAGGATATAATATAATAATGATACCCAATGGTAGAAAAAGAAGTGTAATTTGCCCCCCCCCCCCAATCGAATGGAGAAGGAAGGGGGACATGAGAAAATAATGGAGAGGGGGAATGAACGTAATAAGAACTCGATACAACCCCTTCCCACCCCCTTCAACTCCAATCACCTCATCGATGACCTTGTTACTTCACAATTCATTCACCGAGAAAAACCAGTGCCCCCCCCCCCCCCCCCCCATTGTCTGAATTCACGCGCTACGGTACGCCACTGCTTATCACCATCCACTGTGCAGTAAACCTTTTTTCAAGACATTTTGATATGAATGTCAGCCAAATGCCGAGACACTTGAGCTGTATTACAATATTACTTATAACTATGCAATTACTGGTAAGGTCGATTCTAATAGGTAATTTTGAAATCAATTGTGCATTGCTTTCAGAAGTCATTCCCAGGGCAGATATAGAGCTAAAGTAGCAATTCATGAACATTTGCACTTTTCTAAATCTCTTATGACAAACTTTGCATGACAAATTGCATTCGGCTGCATCGTTAAACCATTCTGACTTTTGAAAAGTAGATTAATTACGTACAAATAAAAATCTGATATTCATGTACTTGTTTTTAAACCTTTTTTAAAGAAACTACAAATATTAGCGGGTCCCGTCTCATCTTTAAAAATTCAGAAAAAATATCAAAAGCTTAATGTTATTTTCATAAACCATCTTTGATAACTTTTGTTATAATTTCCTGCTACTAATTGCATGAAAAAAATGGTTATGATGTCTTGTGCTCCTGGAATCCAACCCAACTCCATCTCATAAGATTCATGATACATCCTCAAAATACAGTAGACTTATTATACATTATATATAATATTGTGGTTTCATTGTAAAATCTTCATCATTCTTAAGAATTTAAGCTGTCTTCCTTATAATTAATAATGGAAGTCTCGCTTCTTGTGATCTTGTGCTTTTCGAAAACAACGCCTGGATTTCAGGTTGATTACAGTCATTTAATCGTCTTTTATTTATTATTCTTCAATTAAAGAATTGTTTCGTATTGTTCCTCCTTTTTAGAATATAATTTTCTTATTCAGTTCCTTTCTTTATTTTTGTGGACTCTGTGCTTGGGAAGTTCAACTTATATTCAAGTTTTATTTCAGTTCAATTCAAATCAATTTTAGTCTATTTCATCATCAAATAAGAAACTATATTTGGATACACAAGTGGCATGGTACAAGTAATAAGTAATGACGAAGAAAAAGGAACTACGAAAAAAAGGAGTGAACTTGAAAAAAATGTAGTTCCACATCTCATGGTAAAACAGTCAAATAGGAAATAAAAAGAAAAGACAAATGCCACATATTCAATAAAGAAAAAAACAAGCATAAAATATATGGGAATTTGCATTGGATACTGTTCTAAATTACGAATGTCATAAAATACATGTAGTAATATCATGAGGTTTTTTTGTTTGTTCGTTCGTTCGTATATTTCCATTTACATAAACAATACAATTCATCACATTAAAATAAAACATCATGTTCTTACACGAAAACTTGCAATTACAATGAGTAAACAAATATGATATGATGCGTTTATAACATACTTTGCTATCCTTCCGCTTTTCTTATCTTCTTTATATATTCATGATATTTGGCTTCTTGCATGACGTATATCCATTTCCTGATTATGTTTTGTCACGTAATTTGCCTTAATCCGTCCTGCCAATTCAAAACCTGGTCAACCTTCTGAGACTTTGTATTGTAGGGCTTCTTTATGCATTGTTTCTTGATGATCTAACACGAGAGAAAATAAATCACCAGACTAACAATATCAAATTTCAAAATTTCAAAGTTTCTTTATTTTCTACATAAATTATGTCTTTTGAATATTCATAGCAAAAGAAAACATAAGTGGGGTCTATCAAAAAAGCATGACTTGTGTTTCATAGACCCCTGTTTGAAAATAAAAAATAGTTGCAATCCATGTGTTAAAACAGAAACAAATGGATTGTATCACTGTTATGGCGGTGACAGTGTGAACGCACTATATAACACAGTGTAAGCTTTAATAAGAGAATCACCGAGTGCACATATACCACTGTTTGAGCACATGGTCGACTTGGAACATTCTCACAGTGTCGGTAATGTGAACACACTATCTTAGCACTGTGCTGAAGTTTTTTAACATTGTCATAGTGAAAAACAATAGAGAGAACCGGTGGCGTATCTCGGATTATGGCGCCGGCGATTTTTTTTTTTCCACACATGTTAACGCAAATCATGAATTATTCATAAGCTGAGCTGTAAGACTGAAGTGTGTAAGCGCGTGGACTGGTAGACAATCACTTGCAACTTGAACATCAATTTTGCACTGCAAAGTTCTTTAAGATGAAGAAGGATGTTTTTTACCCAATGCCACGTTTCTTTCTACACACTGGGATAAAGAATGAAGTGCTGGACGCTGACTTCTCGGAAGAACCCCCCTCAATCTTTAAACATGCGAAAACATGAGTTATTGGTCTACGAATTCGTTAATGCACTTCCTTACATCATTATTTACCTGTGGAAAAGACAGTCGTTCCAGTTATTAAGGCTAAAAAAAATTGAAAGACTTTAGTTGTTAGATTTTCCTTCTATTTTGACGCAAATATACATGTATATTGATACTATTTAAAGAGAGAACCAGAGAATTTACACAGAAAACCTTCACCAGCCTTACCACAAATTGATGCTAGAACATTCTTACAATGTCATTGTGAACACACTGTACCCTCAATGAATTCTCAATGTGCAGAACACACTAAACTGTATGCATACTGTGGGTCAAGGTGTGACCGTGCCTCAGAGAGGACCACTAAGTGAACGCACCGTAGTAAGACCACAGTGTAGATTTAGAACCTTATCATAGTATTGTCAATGTGAACACACTGTACCCTCACTTGCGTTCAGTTTAGGATGAGTGGATTCCGGATCTGACTTTCAAAACGTCGGTGTTTGTCATAAAGTTCGTAGTCAACAGCTAGTAGTTCCGTCACAGTATCCTTGAGTTCTTTGGCCAGTGGCTTCTTGTTTTTCGTCTTGCTTAGCTCAATGGAACTTGCTGCATAAAGAGGAAAATATAGACTAATAATTGTTATCCCATATTCATCATAAGCATAGTATTAGAGATCATCTTGAGTACAATAATTTTCTGTTAGACTGCCCGGAAAGGCTGAAATGGTCAGAATAATTCATAAAAAGGTCCGACACCTTTTACATTTCTTTATAAAACACTCACAAATGGCTGAAAATGGATCAACTAGAAATATATTCGATTTTGCTGATCATTGATTATGTGTATCTGTCTTTATTTGGCGACCTATAATATTTACTACTTTATTTATGCTGTATTTTTTCCTTGAAATATTACTTTGCTTCTTGCAGACAAACATTCAATTGTAGCACAAAAAAAGTTGATTTGGTAATTGCAAAATTCTGTCCAAAAATATATACTTTATGATATATTTAATGTTACTTTGTGTCTCTACTTTTCTGCTTTTGATCAATTTTTTTTTTCTTTCTTTCTTTTGGATTTTTTTTAGGGAGGTGGTCCTAGATTGGCCTTGAATGAGCTGTTGTCCCCAGAAGTCCCCCTAAAAACTGCAGGTATTCTAGGAATATGGAATTGAGTAAATTTCCAATTTACGATTTGGTTAGATAGGAAAGAGAATGACGGCTACTGTGGACGGCATTCCGTCCAATATATGGCACGGTTAATTCTTACTTTGGTTGAGTAAGGAACGATAAATGTCTGTTGTACCGCTGTACATGTCAGGCATAAGACGTTCTAGAACTCTGAGAGACGCTTCATAATCCTCAGTGATACCGATGAATGTGTAGTATTTATCAGTGTTTGCCTTCGCTTGCCCCAAAGCCCATATAGGGTCTGTCCTGTTGTAAGACGATATAGAAATAGATATTAATATTGACATTGATTTCAATTACGAAAAAAGCTCAAAGTAATTTATACTAACAATTGCTATAATGTAATAAAGAGTTAACATAAATTTAAAGGGCAATCTAATCTTGGTAATAAGATGACTTGTGTGGAAACAGAAAAATAAGAAAAACAGGATTGTGAAAGTTTGAATGAAATCGGAAAAGAAAATAAGAAGGTTATGCATACATGTATCAGATCTATGCGAATCTCAAATTGGCAATTTGATATCCAGATATCTCATGTTTTCTTCAATTCTTCATGTTGATACTTCAACGACGTAATTTGTCCCCACGCCGGTGACGTCATCCAAGCTCTCCACACCGATGACGTCATGAATTGGCTTCACACATAAACTTGCACCAGAACAGAGGCATCGTCGTTTGCGTTCCACGAAATGGTCGACGCATGGACCACTTCGTTTGATTTTCGTCATCATGTTCTACTTTGTTTTCGTCGGTGCTTGTCCTTCTCGTCGTAACAGACATTACCAGTGTTCACCTACGTCGGTAGCCTTCATTTGGGCAATGCGAACTACAATTTAATTCAAGAAAAATACCAGCTTTCAAGAATTCCATTATTATGGGTCATAGAGTGAGGGGAGTATGCACGGGATTATGTAAAACGGGAAATAATAACATAATTAGGGGCCACATATTTTTTCTTCTTTGTGTACTATATACATGTGTGTCAGATTCGAAATGGAGGGTCTGAACGGGCCGGTCATGCCCACGCTCCCCGCCACTGATAGAGCATCCTGAAGTATAGTATTGAACAAGAAATATGTATAGCTCCATCATGCGTTGGCCAGATGGTCACTCTGCGCTATGCGTCGCTTAGAGACGCGGAAAAGAGGAAATTTGCTAGTTTTTTCTGAGCTTCTAAAATTCTAGAATCAGACATATCTGAATAAAAATGTTCATATCATTTTGCTTCAAAGTTTTCAAAGAGGTAAATTCTAATATTTTGAATTTTGAATTTTCAAAATATCATTTCAATAACAAGCTATTAAATTGTGAAAATTGTATTGCTTTTTCAAAAGTAGTAAATGATATTGCCAGGATTATGTAAACACATCCATTGTCCATCTTCACCTGTTTGACGAGACATAATAAAGAGGCTTGTTAAGTATCTGGGCTATGTGGCTGCCATGTTGAAATGTACCATTCATGTGTTAAGACCGCTTTTCAAAATGGTAGATTCACACTCTTAACATGCTATAGATGTAATACTATACAGTGCGTATAAAAAAAAAACGCAACAAGATTTGATTTCAAATTTGTGAAGATTGTGCTAACTTTACACCAAAGTGAGTAGCAACATCTTAAAACCACATATCTCCTCTTTCCAATGATATCTTATTTATTCATACACGGTCATGGATGGCTGAGTAATCATTCTTTTTGGACAATGGGTCAAATTGGACTTGGGACCAAGTTTAGACACTGCAAGCATCAATGCAACTTAATATCAGAAATTAACTTAACAAATGGAATAATGAAATTAATAACCGCAACTTACCAGTGTCTTCTTTCGGATATCTCTTTTTAACATTACATCCCATGCCCCTCAACATGGCCCTCAATCCTTTCCACACAGAGATTAGCTCTTTTCTCCATCTCATGCACAGCCCTGCGAATCATTGGGGTTTGGTGGCGTAGAGCTTCAAACTCATCAGTGATTCTTTGTCTCAGAGTTGAAATGTCAGGTGGAGGTGTTCAAAGTGTTCATTACCCCTCCACCTGACATTGCAACTCTGAGACAAAGAATCACTGATGAGTTTGAAGCTCTACGCCACCAAACCCCAATGATTTGCAGGGCTGTGCATACATGAGATGGAGAAAAGAGCTAATCTCTATGTGGAAAGGATTGGGGGCCATGTTGAGGGGCATGGGATGTAATGTTAAAAAGAGATATCCGAAAGAAGACAATGGTAAGTTGCGATTATTAATTTCATTATTCCATTTGTTAAGTTAATTTCTGATAAGGTGCATTGATTCTTGCAGTGTCTAAACTTGGTCCCAAGTCCAATTTGAACCAATGTCCAAAAAGAATGATTACTCAGCCATCCATGACCGTGTATGAATAAATAAGATATCACTGGAAAGAGGAGATATGTGGTTTTAAGATGTTACTACTCACTTTGGTGTAAAGTTAACACAATCTTCACAAATTTGAAATCAAATCTTATTGCATTTTTTTATACGCACTGTAAAGGCTGAATACAGCAGATTTTTTTTTTAAAGTGTTAATCTACCGTTTTAAAAAAGTGGTTACTCATCGGCCCTTTTAAATGGTGAGTTAACATTTTAGTTTTTGAGTGTAAATTTCATTTTCTGGTCCATGATATATATAAGCCTGATGGATCTTTTTGTTATATTAATGATTTGAAACACTGATTGAGGTTCCCTCCCTTTCCCTCAAGAGAGACAAATATTATTACTTGACGTAATGGAAACAAAATTTTCAACAGAAATATTGTTTTTACTGTTTCTTGAATTATTGTAATGCCATATTGCAGCAATCTGTTAACCACGCACATGCAGTTCATTGAACCTCAGTATTTTCCTCAGTATAAACATTTTGCATGTGTATTGTTTTGTTGTTGCTGCTTAATTACGTTTTCATAGAATAGAGAAGCATTTACAACAATCACTTGTCTGAGAGTATTTCGTCATTTTGCAGTGACGTGTCTAGAAATTGATAACATTAAGGAAGCCAAATATAGATGGGCTATATAAAAGAACAACTTCATTGGTTTCTTCTCTCGGTCTGGAACTACATGGCCACTTGGCTTGATATTACTAGTCTGATAGTATTTGATGTTGTCATCAGAGACTTTGATGTCATTTCTCAAAGACTGATAATTAAAGTAAATAAAGTAAATAATGGGAAGGCGGATTCCACTTTTTTGGCCATTAACTGAAAGGTGAGGTTGTTTATGAAGCAGCTAGTTCAAGTTCAAGTTCAAGTTTATTTATTTAAACCAATCATTTAAACATATTACAACAGTTTCCTTTAAAAAAAACATAACAAGTTAATCATGAAAGGTTTGGGACCCCAAAGAAGCAGAGCTTGTGAAAAAGCTTTTGACTGATACGCTCCACAAAGTGTCCTCACCTTACTACCACCATTAGTGCATCAGCATTGAGTAATTCTAAAAGCCATTGGTCAATCCGCATGTACCAAGTTATTCTTTATGTATGAATTAGAAAATCATTATGAGATAAATTCGTAATTAAAGTCAGAATGTTTGGAATTTTGGAATTTTCTTAACTTTTGGCTTATACCCAGAAAAAATGGTCACAGTTATACATTTCATAGCAATAGGCAATTATAATATAATGTAGTGCGAATAGAATAACCAGTTTCCAAGTTATAACTGTCAAGGGCTTTTGTAAAATAGCATTCAGACAGGCCAGGCGTAAGATGAGCTCCTCTGGTGTAGTGCGGGTGTCGGTGCATTTCACCCTTGCCTAACAGATACTATTCAGACATCTTGAACCTCAAGAAAGCTGCCAAAATATCTCAAAGACTTCGTGCCAGGGATCATCACACCACTGCCGATAAAGTTCACACCATTATATTTGGCCGCTATTCCCATCTGCATGGTAACTGTACACTTTTTCCCTGTGCATTATTCGGCCGGACTCTCTGAAATTACATTTGATATAATCATGGAGGCCTTTCAATGTCAACAGTGATCTTTGTCGGTGATTGTAGTTTTTAAAGGCATAAAATATTCGCGAAAAATCGAACAGGACTCTTACAACATAATAATAGAAAGACTTTCTTAATTATCTATAAAGCATGAGAGTGTTCGAGTATTCGGATTGCCAGATTTGCTTCGAACGATATAGTATTGCAGCAAAATGCACACCAAGGGGCATTTTTATTTTATTTTATTTTTTTTGGGGGGGAGGGAGGGGGGAAGGGAGGTATGGGAAGATTTTGGGGTGTTGGAATGGTGCAGATATGTGCTGGATATTTTTTTAAATTTAATACCTTCCTCATATTTTTTTTTCTTTCTTCAAATATGTTAATGAGTAATCAAAATATATAAATTTAAGTTATGAAGTTTTAAATCTTAAACATCAGCTTATCAAAAGTTTATATATGACCTGTTACACTTTGACTCTGTTCTTTATCAGTATTATGAATGGTCTAAAGAGGTGTAAAGATTTAATTTTAAAAGAAACGTATTTTTGTATGATTTGAATTTATATTATTGATCTATATATGTATTATGAAACTTGTGTTTTGTGATTTTATGTATTATGAGGAAGGAAATAAAAATATCATTTAAAACAAAAAAGGGGCCAAAACAGCCCCGACCCTCTCTAGGGAAAATAAAAAGTTTTCAAAGCAATCTGTTAAGGGATAAAACTGTTGTATTGTAAGAACAAACAAAAAATCTGCGGACCTTCAAAAAATGCATCTCAAATAATTTTTCAATTAGTAAACCCCCCCCCCCCCTCCCCCAGACTTGATCATCAGGTGTTTTGTTCGTAAATCATTCTCTTTCTCTCCTTCTCTCCGTCTCTCTCTCTCTCTCTCTTTCTTTCCTTCTCTCTCTCTCTTTTCTCATTTTCTGTTCAATTTGCAAATATTATTTTTATTTTGTAGTTTGTAAATATTTGTATAACTATTGCTATTTGTTGTATTGTTTTTTTTTAAATATGTATGGACTTGCTGAAAAATAGCCCGGCGGCTGAAGGCAGGTTTTTACACTGTATTCAGTTCAATTCAGTTCAGTTCATTTATTTCCACAAATTGATTGAAATAAAAACATCAGGAACAAGTACCTACATGTACATACAATCAGATTCAAATAAATAAAATAAAATGAAATAAAAAATGTTGGGCGAGGAAATCCTCTTCAGAAAATTTTGGATCTACCCCTGCTTACATAGATGATACTGAACACTAAAATGAGACACATAAAATGGAGAACTGCATGAGCTTTTGATACAAATAAAAAACAAATACAAATTTAAAACTTCTCTCTTTAAAACGTTATTGCTTATAAGAACGATATGGCTTTCTCTCTTTAAAATACCAAGATTTCAATAGTGCTGTATACGGTATGTAGATCGATACAAGAAAGCACGATTTTTAAGAAATCGAAGGAAAAATGGGTCTTTATTGAGTAACAACAATTTCCAAATTTCTACTTTCGTGCATTGCCAATAATTATTGACCTCACAACGAGACACTTGATCATTCGCATTCGCACGTAAAATATGGTTTAATTCCATAATGTCCAGAAATCATTTCAATAGAGGCGAAGCATTCAAAGAAATACATTTTGAGTCACAATCTCAAAGGATGCCTATAGATGGCGCCAGTAAGCTTGCTTTCAATAAGCCAGTTCGGGGTTAGCGCACGGTACAAATGACCCCAAATATCCACAGATATTTTAGACATGGAGGGTCCCTTTATGTGCACTTCAGAAAAATAACTCTGGGAGTGATAGAGGTGCCTCATGAATAGCTTTTGTTTCCCCCTTTAAAAAGAATACTTCCACCTGGATATCATGGAATGCACCGTTAGTGCATAATTGAATAATGATTACATGACATTCATGAGCACATATCGAATATTAGTGTCAGTGGGTTTTAGAATTTTGTACAGATGACCTTTATCTGCTCATGCTCAGATTGCATCTCCGAAATGGCTTATCTTCAATCAACCAATACCATTTATAAGCGCTTAAACCAGTAGATATGCATGTCAATATAAAAATGTCTTCTCTTGCTATGTTCTTTTCAAAGTTCATCTCTCATTCTAACTTTTAATCTTCATTTTCACTCGCCCTCAACAACTTCCTCCTCTCCCTTTTCCTCCTCCTCCTCCTCCTCCTCCTCCCCTCCTCCTTCGCCCCCTCATCCTCCTCCCCATCCTCCTTCTCGATAGGCTCTTCTCCACTGCCTCTTTGCTTGATGAATGACTGTCGATAATCTGAATTATCTTCATTCCTCTTCTCCGCAGTGTGTATCAAATGTTCTTCCAAAGGGGGCCGCCGGTCCGAATCGTTCCTTCTTTGCTCAAGACTATTTTGGTCTAACTCTCCCTTCTTTCCATCCCCATTCCCTGCTGTTCTCTTCTCTGTCCTGTTCACTAAACTCAGTCTCAATTTTCTCTTGTGAAACGTTTCTATGCTGGGCAGAAACCTGGTGATATTGGAGTTGACTATTAGCACCATCATTTTCAGCGGTTGTCATATAAACCCCGTCAACACTACCTGGATGTTCTTCTTGCATGGTATCTTTGATGATCTTTCCGTCTTCATTGATCACAGCTACTTCATCTAGAAATAGCTCGGCGCCGTCTGATTTGACGTCGGCTTTCTTCACTATACTGTCGTTGTGGATGTCGTTTCTTTCATTTACCACAATGTTCTCACTGATCGTGGCAGCGACATCCTTAGGAGCAGTATTGTTCTTCAAACTGTTTCGAGCTTCCTGTCCCGAGTCTATAGATCATTCTCCTCGACTTTGTTCATCACCATCATCTATACTTTCGTAATAATACTCTTCAGAACCATTCCTTTTGCGAACATTATTGGTTTCATCCAGCTCAAAATCGCTTTCCTCGAATTCATAATCAATTTCCTTTTCGCTTTTCCCCTCCCCCAAAATGCCACCACTGAATGAGCGCTGCTTTTCTCCTGAATCACTTTCATCGTAGTCATTATTCTTCGTCCAAACGTTCAATGAATTCTACAAGTGGTCCATCGCCTGATAGATAAAAACGTGAATTGATATTAAAAACTGACGCCACAAAAACGGGATGTAGAATTTGCAAATAAAGTACAAAAGATTTTCATTTAAAATGAAATAATACAAACTAGGCAGGGGTCATCCCAAGGAGATAAGACAGCCTACGAGACCGACAAAACGTAGAAATACATAAGAAAAGAAGACACGTCTCGGTCTCTTGCATGGCTTCGTATTTCACAAACCTCCGCTGATGAACCTGCAGCCGATATGGACGACGACCACGACAATGATGACGAGGAAGACCACGCGTCTCATATTGAGCTTAGTCGGCCTCATCCTGTAATAACCCTGACGTCGAGTTGTGCTGGATGAAAATAATGTGGATAACTAAAACCATGATAATGTGATAATAAAATGGTTTCCGGGGCTGGGGGTGGGGGAGGGAACACACACATATATTATCGGTTTCGATTCATACTGGGGCGGGGATGATGATGATACCCAAACTTACAGGTAATGTTTTTGTGCGTGTCTACGTCCCGCCACAAGTGGGGGAGGGGGCCTATCCATATTGTCAAAGAATCTCGAAATTGGACCATGAAACACACTTACAGCAGGAATTACTTTCACTTCTCGTAAGCGACTCTACAAAGCATTTCTGAAAGACGCCCACCGACGAAACAGGGTCTATAAAATCCGACAACATAAATAGGCTTGAAATGAAAATACATCATAATATAGGCTATATGTTTACTCATTTTCATGCCACAACTACCCCCCCCCCCCCCGCCCCTAATGGCGCCATCTTTCAACAGGATTTGATAAGTGTCTGTGCCTCTAATTTTCCCATCATGTCCCATTCTAGTTTGTACTAGAGTACCTACATAACGAGAGTAGCGACAACTCATGATTTGAACGCCATTTTGTTTCCTCTGCTATGCAACATTTCTATTCAATTCCGACGAGCACCTGGGTGTTCTCAATAGAAATAATTCAAAAGCCATTTTGTTTCTCGAAAGTCAGACGTCTATGTCGCTACTCTCTATATAATGGTACTCTAATATGTACCACTTACCAAGCCGAGAGTGACCCCGCTACGTACCCTCCTCTACATCCCCCTCTCCTGGCCCCTCCCGCTCCGGGGACCTATCCACGGGGAGATGGTCACCCTTTTATCTTTCTTCTTTTTGTTTTCAAATTCAATTCAAATTCACTTGAGGCCTATTAATTGAAATCAAAATATACATGATCATTCTCAATTCTCATTTCTATAGAAAATATCAAATATTAAAATGTGCTTCTCCTTTAAGAGTGCCTCATAAGTTCTTTTTGACTGACCTGAATGTTTTGCGAAGATAGGCTTACTAATCTGAGTCTCGATCACTGTACTCTATAAGAAAAAAAGAAAGAATCGGAAAAAAGTGCAGCCTACATCCTGCATCACTGAAGGGCACACTCAACTTAATGACACACCAACTTAAACTTTTTGTGAGTTCAGTGTGCCGGATGGAATAAAATTAGGTATTTATGCGATTGTTACTAGGTCATGATTTTCCCAATAATTGTTTTTTCTTTTTGCAACAAAAATTCAAAAATATAAGTCCTGATAATAGTGTACACCCACCTAAAACTTTTATGGGTTCAGTTAGTCGATTGCTTGAAATTTTGTCCTAATTTGGGCCTTATTATGCATGCGATCGTTGGAAGGTCTGGATTTTCTCTGTCATTTATAATTCCTCCTCCTCCTCCTCCTCTTCTTCTTCTTCTTCTTCTTTTTCTTCTTCTTCATAAGAAAACTCGATATAATTAAATCACATTCTATGTATATTTTGAAGAGGAGCTAATCATCATAATTATTTTACTCGATCAAAAGTAACCGTATTCTTATATGATAAACTTTCTGCAAAATCATAGCCTTTGTTTTCATATTTCAGTATAATTACACATGCTGTATGAAAAGGGCATTGGTCTCTCGGGGGGGGGGGGGGGGGGGGGACTCGTTTTTCCGAAGGTTCGTTATTCCGAAGGTTCATAAATTCCGAAACACAAATTTCCCATAGCAGGGGGTTCATAATTCCGAAAATAAAATAGGGTTCATAATTCCGAACATTTGATGCATTATTAATCGGAAGTTCTTAATTCTGAAAAATAATGAAAAAGGGTTCATAATTACCAAGGTTCGTAATTCCGAAAATGCAATACAGCCCTACATAACTTTTCGGAATTACGTACCTTCTGAAAAAGGGTCGGAGTAACGAACCTTCGGAAATACGAACCTTCGGTATAACGAACATTCAGACTTATGAACCTAGGAAAAAAGGACATGTAACCGTTCATTCCGCGATAAAAACAAGAAGAAGAAGCCCTCAGAAAAGAAGCTTCAAAACGAGAGCCATGAGGGGCTTCATCCATAAATACATTAATAAATATTAATACGCAGGGCGATTATTGTGCTTTTTTAGACTGGCGGTAGAGTTTTGGTTCGATCTGCGTCTATTTGAATTTATTTTCTGTTTTAAAATCAAGATAATATTGATAAGACTACAATGCAGATGGATCACCAATATAGACCTGCTCGGTGATGTCATGTTAAACAGCACATATGGGCCTGTCTTATATCATGTGTATAAAGAATTGCGATTGATTTGAATTAATCGCAAGTCCTTCAGTCAATCGCAAATTTACAGTCTCCTATCCCTTATGTACAGAGTTGCGATTGATATCAATATCAAATTAAGTTGCAATCATTCGCAGCTCTTTATAAGACAAGGCCCTGGTATATAGGCCAACCGAAACATTTAACACTCAATACATGGCATAATTATCGTAATCGGAAGAAAAATACAACGGACATTTGTACTTCCACACTTGTATCAAGATCATCTCTTTATTGATTTTACTATCTCCATCAGCATCATCATCATCATCATCGTCGTCGTCGTCATCATCATCAACATCATCACTGTCATCGTCGTCGTCATCATCGTCATTATCATCATCATCACATTGTTAAAGAATATGAATGAGTTTGGTTATTTTCCTTAATGGTTCATGCTATATGATTAAATAAGTATCAACATACATGTACCTCAAAGTTTTCTTCATGCAAGCGAAGAATAAGTTGTTGTCACACCCAAGTTATGACCAAGCTCCGTTGCTCTTTCAATACAAGTTGGTAAAACTTTCCACTTTTTACGTCATAAGCCTAAAACATTCTGCAAGTTGGAACATATTGACAGTTAGGCTTCACGGTGGTCTATAATTCCAGGAGGGGCAAACATATTTAACATTTTGCTTCCCAAAGCTTAGAAAGGACACGCCCCCGCCCTCAGGATTTCCACCATTGTAGCCTATGTACAAAAATAAAAAATCACACAATTTACTCAATCTTAGCTCAAATTTCATCTCAGATTTTCTTTTCTGACAACTTTTTCCTTTTACATTTACCACTAGCATTTTTACCTCTGGCATTTTTACCTCTGGCATTTTTTCCTCTGGCATTTTTACCACTGGCATTTTTACCACTGGCATTTTTACCTCTGGCATTTTTACCACTGGCATTTTTACCTCTGGCATTTTTTCCTCTGGCATTTTTACCACTGGCATTTTTACCTCTGGCATTTTTACCACTGGCATTTTTACCTCTGGCATTTTTACCACTGGCATTTTTACCTCTGGCATTTTTACCACTGGCATTTTTACCTCTGGCATTTTTACACCGAACCGAATTTTCAAAGTTCCGATAATCGGGTAACCACCACTTCATATCCGGGAAGCAAGGAGAAAGAATATCCACATACTTGGGAAGCGAGGTTCCGTGATAATTATGTAACTTCTGTATGTAACTTCTGTACATTTTCGCTACGAAAATTTAATAAATTGAAAAATTGTGAAGTTGATCATTGGGCAAAAGGCGTCGAATTGAAGCCCCTCCTTGCGAAAATGGACCTGTATTATCAAGATCTCTTCATATTTATCATTATTATCTGGGAGGAATGAGGGTGCAGCACTTTTTTCGGCAAATTTGGGTGTCTCACCCTAAAAATTTGTGGGCAAATTTGGGTGTCACCCCCCCCCCCCCCCATTCAAAATGTTCTAGCGACGCCCCTGGTTCAAATTAAAATTACAAAAAAAAAAAAATTGACAACACATTCTCCAATGATCTGCAGAAAAATTGCAAAATAATGGAGTGAGATAAAGAAATTCAATAGTTTTTTGCCTTTTTTTAATTAATTAATTAAGGCTACCACTCGTACCATCTTTGAAAAGGTGGGGAAAATGCCAAAGTGTCCGTTTGTCTGGATGGTATTTTTTTATGTATTTGGAATGAGTTACATGTGATTTCCTTTTCTTATTTTTTTTGTAACTATACATGTAGTTGCAAAAAATATGCATTGTACATTTTCAAAGAAAAAAAAATTGTTAGAATTTCAAAATAATATTTGTGGCAAAATGACTAATTGCCAAATAAAAACAAAATAACAACAGCGATCTCCATTTCCTTTATTATCAGGTAATAAAATCAAATTCAACAAGTCGGCTGATTATCAGACTAGCACTCAGTTAGCAGTTATTATTTTGTGACGCAATCAGCAACAAACGTTGAAGAAGAACAAAGTCTATGAAAACATGTGAGTTTTCACCTTTTTTGTGGATAGAATTAAAAAATTAATTATACGGAAATGATGTAGATGTTTTTATCTCTTCATTTCATTCTAATAACCAAGTTAATTGATGGAGAAATGAGATTTAATACGTTCATTATGTTCGGCAGTGTTGTATGTGTGGTCCCACTTCTTGGTAATTGTGCTGGGTCTGGGATCTTGCCCCTATGAAACTCTGAAAATAAAGAATTTTTAACACTCGCTCTTCTATTAATTATTATACAATTTATGGTTCATCACTATGGTATACTATAATTGTCTATTAAATGAACATGTATGAGTGTGATAAAATGAAGCGATACTGACTGAGAAGATCTAGAATGAATTGAACGAGTATCGTGAGTGATTTCTTATTTCTCAACTCTCAAGTCAAGAATCATGAGAATGCCTTTTTAACATGTTTAAGTTTAACTCACGCCACGAATAGTGGTCATATTGACCACTATGATATATGCATGCAAAAATAGTTGGTATTTTCTGTCGCATGTACTAAAGGTATGGGGGGAAAATAAGATAAATATTTTAAATACTTGCTTTCAAATTCAGCCCCCTAAAAATCTCACTCCTACCTCAAATGGCCGTTAGGAAGAACTTTTGATATTTCCAGCAAAATCCAAAGTCAAAATCTTGTCCAAAAGGAATTGCCTTAGAAAGTGTGTGATATTATGCACATATGTGCGCTGTAAAAGAGCATGATCACCAGCCAAAAACAGCCTGAACATGCTGAAAAATTTCACTTTATCAAGATGATGATTCTATTGAATCTAGCATGAAATCAGATATGCAATGTAGTATTTGGGGGAAAGATATACATGTAGGCTATTTATATTTAATAATTTTTTGAACTTTATGTTTACAAAAAAGTGGTGTTAAATACATTATTTTTCAGCTTGCATTTGGAAACAACTTTACGTAAATCGTGGGAAATGCAAGAACTGGCGAGGTCAAAAGGGGGTCAACTCAATGCAAACTCACTTGTTAATTATGGGGCTGTTCGACCACTGATAACCTAGCACTCCATACCTTCATAAAGTACCACAGAAATTTGCCTCCCATAGGCATATAGATTGTGTAACATCCATTACATAATGTGTGTTCTGAAGGAGCAAGATTGCCGGGCAGAACTAGCCTGAAAATTTCACTTGATCAAGGTGATAAAGATCATATTGAAGAATTTAGCATGAAAAAATTTAGAAGAAAATATTGTCTTAAAATTATTGCCTTTTATATTGGTGTCTTCACCTCTTTAACTTAGATGTCGCAACCACCGCCAAAATTGACACAGCCCCACATTGTGATGGTTTCATGAGATTTTTTTTTAAATGTTCACCGCTTTAAAGGCCAAGTCCACCCTAACAAAAAGTGGATTTGAATAAATAGAGAAAAATCCAACAAGCATAACACTGAAAATTTCATCAAAATAGGATGTAAAATAAGAAAGTTATGGTATTTTAAAGTTTCGCTTAATTTCGCAAAACAGTTATATGTACATCCTGCTGAATATGCAAATGAGGGAACCAGTGACGTCACACACTCACTATTTCTTTTGTATTTTATTACATGAAATACGAAATATTTTAATTTTTTCTTGTTATAATATGAAACAAGGTTTGATTCCTCGCTGAACATGTGTAATTGCCATTGTTGCAACCTATACACAATTCAATGAGAGCTTCCTAATTGTGAAATCTGCAGAAATTAAAATATTCTATATTTCACATAATAAAATACAAAAGAAATAGTGAGTGGGTGACGTCACTGGTTCCCTCATTTACATCCTATTTTGATGAAATTTTCAGTGTTATGCTTGTTGGATTTTTCTCTATTTATTCAAATCCACTTTTTGTTAGGGTGGACTTGGCCTTTAAGTCCTGTATTTGTTTCATTTTATATTATATTATATTACATTTCTAACATTTACTTTGTTCCTCTTCTTTCTCTCTCTCTTTCCCAGCTAATTTACATTCCTGAGCTGGTGTCTAGGCTTCTGAAGTTATTTCCTGTCTCCTAGTTCAAGTTTGTGATTAACAACTGAAATCAAGAGCAAGTAATGCTCTTTATTTCATGTTAAAACAAAAGGTAAAGTAATAACAATCATAATATATATGATCTTCTATTCTTTAATCCATGGACTCACAGTTTTCTTTATATTTCTTCTCCCCCCCCCCCCCTTAGCTTTAGAAAGGCCTCACAGACAAGTAAAGTTGGTTGAAGAATCTGATTCTTGATATCTTTTTCAATTTTATTGAATTCATGACCATAGCTGTTCAAAGCAATGAATATTTCACTGTTAAAATCGTTATTGAGTGTGCGATTCAAAAAGACAGTCATTATGTAAATTAAACTGGATAAACTGCACACCCAGTCACAGGTGGTGTTTATTCCAGCAGGGCTTTGCATAGATTTTCCTGGTTTACATGACACCAAAGATGCAGTTTATACAAATTTTTAATGTATGTGTATATGCATACATACTTACATTGTTTTTCTTTCTTTCTTTCCTTTAAAAATCACATTGTATGCCATTGTAGTACCTTTTGCTTATCAAGATTATGTATTTCTTTCTGGAATCTTCAAGATGGTTTCTACCAAATCCATAGAATCCACATCGACAGTTAAGACAGTTAAGCCATAGAGACAGTTGAGTTCTGTGAAAGGTGAAAAATAATTTTTGAGCTTTTTCATTACTTTTATGTCAGTTTTGAAAATATCATAGTAGAAATGACCCCTGAAAAGGATTACTCTTCAAATGCCCTCGTATTCAAAATATGACAAGAAGTAGCTTTTAAATTTTTCAGTCCAAACATCATGCCACATGTGTGTGCAGTCCCATATACCCATTTCTGTGTGAGGTGTGTGTGCTTTTCAGCAAAATTGGGTCAATTCTTTCACAATGTAATTCCAAGACCAGAACTCAACTTTATCTTTAGAAATAAAATGATCTCAATATAAATAATAAGCAGAAATCTCCTAGTGAGAACTCCAGAGAGGACCAAGGGGTTTGAATTGGATAATTATCTGGCAAGACAGATGACTGAACTTTTTTGCCATCCAAAGACTGTCTAAATAGTAATGGTTACTGATTTGGTTTTAAGACCATCAAGATGCACCTACGAAAAAATGACTTTCACCATGATCTGGACCAAGACTAATAAGGTGATTTTTCTTTGTGGTTTTTATCCTCTGCAGGTACCCAATACTGAACTCAAACGAGGAATGGCAAAAGTAAGTGTAATGAGCTCATTTTATGGCAAAATTTTGTCTTTTCAAAATTTTGTAACTAAAGAATTATATGTTGTTCCGATAATGCTGTAAGCATGATCTGGGCCCTGTTGCATAAAGCTTACCATGAATGATAAATATCAGTGGTAACTACCATGGTAACATCACTCAACAGCCAATCAAAATCAAGGTTTCCATGGGAGTTTCCATAGATGGCAAAGTTACTGGTAACTTTGCCATCAATGGTAACTCCCTTATCAGTAACTTTGCCATCAATGGTAACTCCCTTATCGGTAACTTTGCCATCAATGGTAACTCCCTTATCGGTAACTTTGCCATCAATGGTAACTCCCTTATCGGTAACTTTGCCATCAATGGTAACTCCCTTATCGGTAACTTTGCCATCAATGGTAACTCCCTTATCGGTAACTTTGCCATCAATGGTAACTCCCTTATCGGTAACTTTGCCATCAATGGTAACTCCCTTATCGGTAACTTTGCCATCAATGGTAACTCCCTTATCGGTAACTTTGCCATCAGTGGTAACTCCCATGGAAAATACATGTACCTAGCCCTAAGATATTGATATTCGCTTTATAAGATTTTCATACATATATGATAATTCTTGATCCCATTATATCGCCACCAGCTGATCAGCCGGACGGGTTTCCTGTCCTACTCCCCAGGGCTGTCTGCTTTCCGGGCTGCCATTGTTCAATGTCATCGCACTTTCTCAGAGTCCACCAAACACAAGCAGAACAACGGGGAGGACAGCAGCTCCTCTGGAATGCCTTACACCCTGTGGCCTGATGCTAAGCTTGGTCCTCTAGCCCCACAGGATCCACGCTTCCCTCTCCCTGGCAACGTTGGTCTCGGTTTGAAATTGCAACCCCCACAGCCGGAGGTAGGTATAGGGGCATTTGTCCAATCCGATTTTTTTATTATTCGGTAAAGCGTTTTTTTTCCTGTACTTACAAAGTGCTTCACAATCTGCTCCACACAGTATGTTTCGGTCACTTCAACAATGATGATACACTTCAAATAGAAAAGTTGATCCAACAAAACAGCTCATATTCTTTAACAAACTTAAGTAGCTCAGCGAAACATGATGACAAGCAAAAATGTGGGAAAGATGCCAAAATTATTTAAACTCAAAATTTTATTCTATGGAGGCAGAACCAAAATATTAGAATGTAGAATTAGTATTCAACTCTATGAACTCTTTTTAAGCAAAATAATATGAAAGCTTTTATTCAGATAAGTCTGATTGTAATTTTAGATGGACAGACATAACTAGCAATTTTTCTCTTTGCGTCTTTCCCATGTCTTTATGTGCTATTGCGTTTCTCTTAGCTACATTTTTGTCCTAGGTAGGCTTTCAAAAGTTTCTTGCATTAGTCCACAGGTGTTGCATTTTTTAAAGTAATGGGTTACCTGTTGACTTTGGAGCATCCAAGGGGAAAGAAATGTCTCCAGTGCGTTTCTTAGAGAGACACTAATGGGGTGTTGCAAGAAAGTTGCAATCAATTGCAAATTGTAAAGCAAATTAGAACAACCATTCTGAATGGTTCAGGGTCTGTCCATTCAAGAAGATGCGCTTGCAACAATGATTTTGATTGGTCAGTACCGATCAGTTGCAACTTGCAATCAATCGCAACTTTCTTGCAACACCCCATTAGTATGCCAAACAGAAGATGATGAGTGAGGTTGTGTCTAAGCCTGTTTGAGCAACTTAAACTACAACCCTTACATTGCCACTCAGTTTACAAACGTGTATCACAAATAGGGTTGTTTTAAAACAAGTTTTCAACTATACTTCCCTTTTTTTTTCATTGTTATCTTGATACAAAAAGTGTTCCTTTTTATCACCCAACGTATTTCATGAACCCATTTTCAATATGATGCAGTGTACTATATCTCATTTATTTTTTCCAACAATCTTTATGATTTTAGATTCCAAGCCCGTCAGCAGGTCCTGACATTCTGACCCATCCCCTCCCATCAGATAGACATGCCATTGTTTGGGCCTACTATGTCCAGGCTGTATCAGAAGTAAGTATCTCTCCTTCTTTCTAATCTTAAAGGCCCGAATTCACAAAGGAGGTCTGGTTGAAACCATGATTTAAACCCCCTCCTGGGTTTTTCAAGCGTACGTGTGCTCAGAATCCCATCCAATCATATATTTTCTTTGAGCGCACATGGGCAATGTGCAGTTATTTGAGCTTATTATTTACGCTTATTTTAATACGCTTATGGAGGTTTAAACCGTACCCATGGTTTAAACCTCCTTTGTGAATTCGGGCCAAAGGGAACCTACTGCCCCCCCCCAAATATACTCTCTGTATTTGGTATCAAATGCTGGTATTCTAAATTCAAGATATCAGCTTCCTAAAAAAATTTGGTGGTACCAGTCACTTAATGATACTGCTCTGCATTTTTTGCGATTCCATGCCATTATACTATATTAAAAATGTCACCTTTTCTTTTTACCAGAGATACTGTGATACAGTGTGAATGCACCCTAATAGTGACCTATTAGTAGACTAGTCACTCGTACACACACATACCTTGATATATTTCACTCTCAATTCTTGTAGTTCTTAAAGGGATACTCAACCGCAGATTGTGGACGTTTTAATGCCGCGAGAGGGCACCGTGATCGTTACCTGATCATGCCGTTGCCCGCGGGGCGCAAACCTCGGATAGACTGGTCGCCGCATAAACATGCACGCTCCGCCTGAGCTCGAGCTCTCGTGCGAGATTCGTTCTGCTTCGTGCAGTCGAAATGTAATCCCACTTAGTCCAACGGATGCGTTCGATGCACAAACTTTGTGTACGAGTGAATTGGGCTTACGCAATCCTGACTTTCCCCCACGGCCGCCGGTTGCGTATCCCTTTAACTATTTTAATCGCCTATAGTTTTGGGGGCAGTAATCCTGTCTTCTAATAGACAAATTATTCTTTTTACAGGGGATTAGTAATCCCCTGTAATGCTCTTCCTATTTCTGTCGCAAAATATGAAATTGAATTTTCCCTTCCTGAGAACAAATCAACTTTTTCAATCTCCCAATTTTCCATGCTTTCTCCCTCCCCCCCCCCCCCCCTCTCTCTCTCTCTCTCTCTCTCTCTCTCTCTCTCTCTCTCTCTCTCTCTCTCTCTCTGTTGTCTTTAATTTTCATACTGGTGCAGCTGATACAGTCACAAGAATTCAATATATTATATTGGTTAATTCATGAATGATGAATAATTGATATCTATTCTTTCCCTGTGACCTGGAGGCCCAATCTGATTCTGAAATCAAAGATGCTTACAATGCTCTACGCAACCATCCCACAGCCTTAGAATGTATCGCTCAGGCATGCCCAGACAACCTCAGGAAAGGTAGGAAAATTTTATTAAAACTTCTTGCATAGGAACAGATCTTGGATAAGTATTTGGACGTAATTCTTATCTCAAGAAATGATGCAGACCCTACATGTGTATTATTCAAGTGCTAAATTTATCACATTTTGTTCTTCAAATTGGAAACAATAATATTTTTCTTTTAGTGCTACACGGTTCTAATAAGTTGTAATGCCTTTGAAAACAATATACATATACAATATTGTTGAAAAAATGGAAAAAATGCAAATTTTGATAAAAACAATGATTTTGATTTCTCAATTTTTGCCATTTTAAGGATTTTAAAGCTTATTCTTGTTTTTAAAATTTCTGGCATCAAGCGCAATATGGTCATGCACCAAAAATGGGCATAGTGTGTGCAGAAATTTTTTCTCTTTCTACTCATGCGTCTGGTATATTTTTTTAGAGCTCTGAATCAAAAGTTATAGAGCCAAACCACAAGATGTCAGTTTTCTTGAGAAAATCAGTATGTCTAATAGCTCTGAAAAGTTATGTTCCTATTCACTCTGGTTGTTACTATACACATTGTTTTCTCAGTAATGTAAAGGAATGTACTTTTTTTGCACTGTCTAGTTACCTACATACATGCAGGTGCATGAATTATACAGTTATTACCCCCTGCTTATGCCTCGGTTCACTGATAGGGTCCTGTTTTCCTAAAACTTTCAGTCAGTAAGAAGTTACAGTAATTGATATAAGCTACAAAAATCATTGCATTCGATTGGCTGAGAGCAGATTCGTTATAGAATTTGGGTAATTGGTTTTGATAACAAGGTTTATGAAACAGGGTCAAGGTGCTTTATAGTCATCATCATCATCATCACCATCATCATTGTCATTATTATTGTCATCACCATCATCATCACCATCACCATCATCATCACCATTATCATTATCATTATCATTATTATCATCCCCATCATCATCATCATTATCATTATTATTATCATCATCATCACCATCGCCATCATCATTATTATTATCACCACCATCATCAGCACCATCATTGCCATCATCATTATTAATTGTTATCATCATCACTAATATCATCTTAAATTGGCAATTTTATGAGTAGATTTTGATGTATTCACGGTCAAATATCCCGTTTGTTGTACGTATGAGGGTTTTTTTCAGATTTTTTTTCCTAAGTGCCTTTTCGCTAAGTGCCTTTTCGCTCAGGGCAGTACTCAAAATATATTTTACATAGAATATTGTTATAAGTCCTCATGAAAGAAAAAGATCCTACTGAGTAATACATTTCGAAAAATTGACGTTTTCATAATTTTGTGTGTTGGAGCAAATGGGAGAGTTGTCCGCCTCTACATCACATTGACATCACCAATTAGGCCAATTTGAAATTTCCATGTGATTACAACTTTCAAAAAGTCATAACTTTCTTATTGCTTGTCCGATTTCGTTCAAACTTTCACCAGTTTGTTTTTCTGATGCTTCTGCTTTCTTTCAGTACAACTTGTCATTAAAGATAAAGTTGAGGTCTGGTCATGAGATTAAATTGTGAAAGAAACTGTTTCAAAGCAATTGGGAAAGGTTGATTATTTAGCAAATAAGAATGCTGTAAGGTTTTGGAATCACCAAAACAATAAGAAATGGACTCAATCCTGCTGAGAGCCACATGCACTGCACACAGAAATGTGTATATGGGACTACACACATATGTTCGGCCCGAACATTTCAGCTGTTTCTTGTCATATTTTAGCTGTTTCTTGTCATATTTTGAATGTGAGAGCATTTGAAGAGCAATCCTTTTCAGAGGACATACCTACTATGATAATCTTCCAAACTAACATAAAAGGAATGAGAAAGCTCACAAATTATTTTTTACCTTTCCCAGAAATCAAGCTTGGAGTTCCCTTTAATACAGCAACCTGTTTTGGAGTAGTTGTGCACATTTGAAACCCTAAAAGTTGAATTGTATCACTTATGCAGCATCTTAAAATATTCCCCATGATTAGCTGCAAATATTATATTTATTCTTTTAGTGCATGATTCTGAAAACTGTTTCTAATTTGAGGTATTTATTTGAAACCTGTAAAAGCTGAGTCGTGAACTATGTATTATGTTTAGCTAGAAAAGTATTCCCTAATTTTGAATGGTTTCTTACATTTTGGGTGTTCTTTCATCTACACGTAATGTCAGTATTCAGAGAGCTATTTTCATTAAGAGTTGTTGATTTGAAACCTTATAAGTGAAATTGTTAAACCATTGTAGATAATATTTTTCTATATTTATTTTCCTTTTTAAATATAGGATTCAGCAAGGTTTTTCCAGTTAGGTTGGTTGGAATCCACAAAAGTTGAATTGTAACATAAGTTCAGTCATTAACTTGGTGACACAACGTTTGCTCCACCGTCCATATCTTGAAAGGTCAAAGGTTAAGGTCGAGGTCATGATTTGGTTCTTTGTTCAGGATAATGTGAAGATTAGGATTAGGGTTAGGATTGGGGTTATAGTTAGGTTTAGGGTTAGGGTGAACATGGCAAAAGCCCCGTCTTAACAGACACTTTTTAAAACGCCTCGACCGGGTGATACCGGGTTAGATTTCTTTACCCCTTCCTGTTAAGCAGTTCCTACTGAGGTGTTGACCGGAATCTTCCCGGTATAATTTTGTCAAAATTTGTCTAGGTCCAACGAGGGTAAAATCACGACTCTACCCCTGCTAATTCCGGACAGCCGTTCTGTTAAGCCGCTCTCGGGGTAGTTTCTGACCGGACAGCTCGACATTGCGCAATGACTCATCGCGGGCGCGCGACAGGAAGTCATGCAGTTCTATACGTTACTATGGGAACCTACCCGGTTAGGTTTTCAGCGAACGTCTGTTAAGACGGCGCGCCGGGGTGGACCACCCGTGGTTTTATCGCCTGCTGCCCCGCTTTTTTAACCCGGCATCAGTCCCGACTCCGTCCGGACGCGGTCTATTAAAATGGGGCTTTAGTCAGACCCGAGCAATTGTCACAGGAGCAAATGTCATGGAACCCATTAATTCACAAGAAAATTGCACTCAGAGTTTGTGGCCATCATATGTGAGTGTTACTTCACATACCATTTTAAACATATTTTACATAACCATCTCTTTTATGTTCTACAAATGGCTGTTACTACATTTTACAATATCTCTCCCATAGTTCACTTTATTGGAATGAATTCAATAGGGATCATGCTTTCAGCATTAAGGAGTTATCACAAAGCTCTGTGATAATTCCTTGATCACACTTGGGCTGGAATTCATAGAGGAGGTTTAAACCTCCTTAACCCCTTCCATGCCACCAGATTTTTTAAAAGTTGTCAAAAATGAACTTTCAAGAGTTAAATATTAACTTTCAATGAGGTTTTTTTCTTGAGCGAACTGGGCAAAGATATATGTTATAGGAATAACCGTGATATTGAAGGCACAGGTCTGTGTATGAGGAAGAATTTTCAAGCCATTCTGAGCCTAAACGATCTGTGCAACACTCAAATTTTGGGGCGGGATTTGCCGGCCACTGTTATAACAAACTCTGGTTATAAAATGGTAATTTTGCCGGTCCCACTTCTTTGCATTCTGTTGTTTTCTCCCTGTTATAACAAGGTTTCGATATAAAGAGGTAACTTCCTCGGTCCCAAGGAGTTTGTTATAATGAGAATGCCACTGTATTGTTAAAGCATACAATCCCATTAAGTTACTTTATTTATGTTCTACCTTTAGATATCAACAGATCAATGTCAATGTCAAATGCTTGAATTAAATTAAAAATTTATATCTAAAGCATTATATATTAGTAAACGAAGAAGCTTGATGGGAGGAATTTTAATTTGTAAACAAATTTTTAGGCATTTTACTCCCAGTGTTAAAGATCGTATGCTCGATCTGTAATGAAAAACACAAGTCAGAAAAAATCCCGCTGGTTCCAATCTTTTCTGACTTGTGTTTTTCATTACTGGGAGTAAAATGCCTAAAAATTTGTTTACAGCATTATATATTGTTTATTTTCTTTGTTTTGAATGCAGGATTCAGTGAGCTCTTTCCAAGCAGCGGTGTTGGATCAGAGACCGGTTTGACCGTGGTCACCATGTGTCAGAGAACCCAGCATGACATGTCAACATGGTCTTCAGAGGTAGAGGAAGAGAGAGATGAACTTCTAGAACATGTGAGTTCTTTGAAGGTCAACTTCGTGTTCCTTCTGTCGCTGTATTCTTCCATGGGGCTCATTGCCTCTCTAGTCCCTTTGTTCCTCTGTTCATATGTTCTCTGTTGCATGATTATTGGCTAGATTCAAGCTGAAGGGGTAGGGGTAATGTAGACAAAGGTTGAGTAAGATTTAGATGGGGAACTTCTAGAACATGTGAGTTCTTTGGAAGTCCACTTCATGTTCCTTCTGTCGCTGTATTCTTCCATGGGGGTCATTGCATCCCTAGTCCCTTTGTTCTCCTGTTTATATGTTCTCTGTGCCATGATTTTTGATTAGAATCAAGCTGAAGAGGAAGGGGTAATGTAGACATACCACAAACACCCGATGGAGGGTGCATAAGTAGAAAGAGCAAAAATTTCTGCACACACACTATGTCCATTTTTGTTGCACGAACATATTGCGTTTGCCAGGAATTTTTAAAACAAGAATAAGCTTGAAAATCCTTAAATTGGCAACTCATTGAGAAATTAAAATCATTTTTAAAAATCAAATTTGGCAATTTTTTCAATTTTTCAACAAAATTGCTAACCATGTATTTTGTTTTAAAAAACATTACAACATATTAGAACCATGTAGCATTAACAGAAAAATATTGTTGCCAATTTAAAGAACAACATGTGATCAATTTAGCCCTTAAATAATTCCTGTCCTGAAAAGTTTAACCCGTTTTCTACAGGAGCTCGATGGTCCCTGTATTAAGCCTATGGGAAAAAAAGAAATTAGTGGTCAAAGGGTTACTTAAGAATCTTGTTATCGTTATCGGTAAGGTGTGACAAGAACTTAATGTAGATTAGGGTTGAGTAACAATTAGATGGGGATCGTAAAGACGGGTACATAGGGTATGGAAACACATAGGGGCCAGATTAAACTAATTGGCTTTTCACACTTGCTAAATTTTGCTTGGTCCCGTACTATGGGTGGGGCTAAACGAGGATTTAGCCCCACCGATAGTACGGGACTAAGCTTAGCCCACTTTCTGTTCACAGGTGCATTTTACCAAAGTACAATACAAAAATAAAAAGTATGATAGTACGGGATTATTTTAGCCCTGGAAAAAAAGCAGGGTTAGCCTGGCTAGGGAGATAGTACGGGACTAAAATTGCAAATGAGAACAGCACAAAAAAATAGTCCAGGTTTAAGGATAGGGGGTAACCTCGCTAGTCATTAGGACCGCTATTCATAAGGACCACATATTCATAAGGACCGCTATCCATAACGCGTGACTACATGAATAGCGGTCTTTCTAAATAGCGAGCAAACCATAGACAAATTACCTCGCTTACAGCTTTTCATTCCAAATAATGATTGTTTTCAGGGTTTTTGAGTACTAATACATGTACTCATACACATGTTTCATCTTGGTTTGAGAATTTTTTAAATCAGCTGCTCACAAAGGTAGCCAATGCCTTTAAACAAATCAAGTGTAAAAAGCCTATAAGGGGCCTGAGCATCTAGGGACATATGTGTCTACATTAATGTGAGTAATAGATCTGGGCGCTGTGATTCAAAGCTAAAGTAATTGATCATACAACCAATTGATTATCATACGATCAATTGATTGCACATAGCGATCAAGTGGAAAATAGCAATCGCTAACTTATCTTCCCTTGGAAATCACATGCCCAGGAAAATTATCCCATAGGATTGTACAGAATGATATTTCTACTACAGTGGATCCTCGTTGATAAGAACACTTTTACAACAAATCTCATTACAACAAGGTAGTTTTGCAGATCCCGCTTCTTTATATTCTATTTTTTTCTAGACCTGATATAACAAGGTTTCAGTATAAAGAGGTAATTTCCTTGGTCCCAAGGAGTTTGTTATAACGAGGTTCCACTGTATTATTATCATAATCTTCTTTTTTTTTTCCTTGTTTTTTATTGCAGTTTGTGATGAGTGCGAAAGAGATTTGTAGGATTCTGACAGAAGCAGGTTACTGGGCTGATTTTATTGATCCTTCCTCAGGACAAGCCGTAAGTACAATTTACTAAACTTTTGTATTCACCCTTTTTTTTAAATGGCTTCTTTTTCAAGGGCTGGCATGTGAAATGAAACATTACCGTCGTTTGTCAGTATTTTGCTGTCAAGGGTCATTCAGACTGTTATAATAATACTAATAATATTGATAATAAACCGTTCTTGTATAGCACATATCACATTGTGATATACATGTGACGCCCCTATGAGCTTCCAAAGGGTTGGGATATTATTACCTTGGCTTTAGCTCCGGCGGCCATAATCAGCGCAAGTCCATTTCAAGCAATAAATCCTGCCTGGTAGCCATTTAACACCTGGGTGGAGAGTGGCAAATGTGGATTATACATGTAGATGTATTTCATCACATAGTAAAGTACGGAATTTATCAAACTTAAATATGAGGAAAGATTTTATGATCATGTTCAGTCGTCTTGAGTTATGTTATTTCTTTCTAACTTAGATATTTTATGACATTTCCTGTCAACTTTAAACTTGGCTTGACAATAAAATATTTTTTTTTTTTTTTTTTTGTCTGTGACTTACCAATTAGGTTTTTTTAATTTGATTTCTTTTAAAAGTACAATTTGGTGAGCTGTCCAAGTATCAATTAAGCTTCTATTTTGACTTCTTTTAATTGCTGGATGCTAGTGTCAAGCCATGCTTTGAGTCATTGTTTACCATGTGCACTTTCAAACATTCACAATTGGACACCAGGACTAAATAGGATTGTTATTTACATTCTTATATTTTAATCCATTTCTTAAAATTTTAAATATCACAGGTACATTTGTTTTGTAATGTTCACAATGAAATAAATCAACAATTTTCAGAACAGACAATGTTTGGCAGAATATCAAATTTACTGATCTGAGACACAGTTATAGGCCCAAATTCCTGAAAGAGGTTTATCTATTAACCCATAGTACGCGCATGTCCTTATGTCCAATGGACTGACAGTATTACGCTTATTTGCGCTTATTATAGTCCACAGTGGAGGTTTAAACTACTGTATGGCTAGAGTGCCCAAGTCTGCGCAGTGCCCATTTCTGCACACACGCGTAACTGCGCGATTCTAATAAAACAAAACACGCAACGAACACAAACTTTTCATCTTTATCATAGCGATAGGTATTCATGCAAAAAATGAGTCAAAATAATGAAAAACAGTCTTATTTCAGACATTTTATTCACAAGCCTCAAAATGTTGTCTTTCACGTCAAAACTCCCGAACTGCGTGTAAAATGAATGAGTGCGCAGACATAGGCACCATTGTTTTTTTTAATGTTGAAATGACACGGCCACCGTTTCTTGTGGAAATGATGTTGTTCTTGCTCTAATTTTGGTGAGATTTTTTTCAAACTTACTCTTTAGAATATCAGGAATAATATAAAATAAAGCTTTAGAGGAATATTAAAGAAATTCTTGTTCATTTTCAGGTCAAAACCTTAGGTGCGCAGACATAGGGCTCCCCATCATATGGTTTAGGCCATGGTTTAAGGTAAACCTCTTTCATGAATTCAGGCAATAGACCTTAGAGTACCGAAGTGTGACGTCATACCGGCCAAGTTGTCAAGGTTGCTGGTTCTAAACAATTTTGTGCTAAACAATGGCGTGGTGATCACACCAGCGCAAAACACTGAAATTGCCCTGCTCCAGCCCATTGCTCGAATGACTTCGCGGTGAACCTCGTGCGCAGGCTCTGTTGTTTGGAACCAGTATCCTGGACGACGAGCGAATATGACGTCAGCACTTCGGTACTCTATAACATTATGTGTTAGAAGAGGATGTTTTGACTTTCTTTGGAGGAAGAATGAACAAAATTAGTATATTGGTCATAAAGGTGAATTGATCATTAGTTGTTTTGTGCATATTGGAAAAATATGAGTATGTTTGTACAATCAGCCATTTGAGTGCAATGTGTTCCCACAACATATGGATTGCATTTAGTTACATTCAAATAATACAAGGACACACATAGATTATCAGTAGTTGTGATTTTTCCAATTTGCATTCATGCCATATGAAAGGTTAATGAGCTGCTATAAAGGCTTACATGTATTCCCACTAGAATTTCCACAGCAAACTTGCAAAATATTTCGAAATAGAGATGATACCTTGGTGAAGAAACATGTAAGGTTCTAAAATATGCTTGAAATAATACAATGAACAGTGAATCTTGAGTGTTGGGGGATCAATAACCAAGAAAAACAATCACTAAACTCAGAGATACATTTGATTAAGTATTGAGCTATTTTGTTGTGAACTTTATATCATGATTTATAATTGTTTGATATTAACTCTAAATCAAAGTGGGGAAAAATATACAAAATATTTGGAAAATGACCTCAGAGTTTTGCAGTGGTGTGTTTGACAAGTGTATTAAAGCTCGCGCCATTAATACTGGTATATTACTTTGATTTGCAGAGGCAGCTTGAAGATAAACGGTATTGGCCGTAGACAGTAGTACTAACAAATCAAATGGACAAACATGTGCTTGATTTACTCATGACTCTGTACAATTTATATACGGTCATTCCAGATTCTTAACAATACTGCAGTAAATTTGGTCAGGCACAAGGAAGTAAATATATCTTTGTTAATCTGTATATCGTACACACAAGTTCTTGTATAACATTTTTTTTTTTTTTGCAAATAAACAAACAACTTATCCTTCTGCCTAAGATTCGTAAGGTATACGATATCGCCATAGGCAGTGGTGAAACATGTCTAGAATGATGATATAGCCATCATGTGTGACATCCATACGTCCAGTGTTTGGTTGGATGAGCTCCAGGGGAAGACTACCTGCAAACCTATTCTCATCCAGGTTAACAATCTGTATCTTCTGACTCTTCTCATCATGCACAAGAAGATGCCCTCCAGTCGTTATGGCGATAGACCCCGGTTCTGCCATTTTGTCCTTTGAGCGAAGCTCCTTGACGTAGGAGCCGATGCCACTGAGTTCCTGGATGCGGAAGTTGCGGGCTTCGCTCACGAAGATGTGGTCGTCGGATCCGATGGCGACGAAATGGGGGTGGTTAAATTCCCCCGGGCGGGATCCTTCCTGTCCAAGACGGGTGATGAGCTTGCCGACTTTGGTGAAGATGAGAAGGCATTGTAGGGCGAGGTCAATGATGTAGACGTTTCCCTGGGAGTTGAGAGCGATACCATGAGGATGTGTGAGCTGTTCGTGTCCGAACTGATGGACGGGGTAGCCGTCATAGGTGTAGATGACAACTTGCTTGGAGCTGAGGAACACTGCTCCGATGTGAGAAGAGTCTGAGCCTATCAAGGCTGGCTCCTGGAAGTCCACAGGAAATTGACCGAGGTACGTGCCGTCTGAAGAGAAGCGCTGGATGCGAGAGTTCTCAACTGTGTCTGCCACAAAGATGTCCCCATGCGGGGTTACGGTGAGGTCAGTCGGGTTAAGCAGTTCCCCAAGACCACTTCCACTGCGGCCTATCTGTTCCCTTGCATGAACTGGAATGACTTGCTGAGCAATGGTATCACCTGTTGCTTTGAGAGTCACATTGATGTCATAATCACCCGGAGATACTGGCAAGAAGCGAACGTTGTATGTGGAGACTTCTTTGTCATTGCACACACAGCCTACCACCGAAGAATCCATCAGTTTTCCATCTTGATCCCGTACAACAATGTTCATCATATCAGGAGTGAGGCGCTCCCTCTCCATCTCACTCTCATCGCGTTTGTCCCCAAAAGGAACCCTGTACCTGTTGGGAATATCCAGTCCAAACATACAGGGGCCACCAACAAAAGAGCTCTTGGCTTGTAACCTGACTGGTTGAACTTTGACCAGGAGAGGGCTGCTTCTGATCGGTTGGCCTGAGACACTAATGTTGAGTTGGTGTGTCCCGGCGAGCTTTGGTCTAAAGGTGATAGTGTAAGTTCCATTGTCATTGTCGAAGATCTCACACGGGATTGACCCTCCATCAGGTGTTTGCATATTAGCTGCAAAACTGTCCCCACCCTGCTTGCATTCTTTACCTCTGTTGTCAATAGCTTTCACTTTAGCAGTGCACTTTGCACACACCAGCGCAGGCCTTGCTACAGCAATCGTTTTTGAGGGATCTGCGTTCCCAACATAGATGAGTCCCAAATTTTGGACAGCATTCTCAAATTGTTTCATCTCCTTCTTGTCCACTTTACTCAAGCGAAACTTCGCAAGGTTAGTGAGAGGATGGTATCCGTTATCGTCCTTCGTGTCTACATGCCTGGCAGCTTTCAGCTTCCTTCCTCTCTTCTTCTTCAGAGTGTCTTTGGCATTCATCTGCACCTCCGATTCGTTACAGTTGTGGCAGCCATTTTGTTTCTCTTCTTCTTTGTTGCTATAAGGCTTGTTCCCATTGTCATCACTTCCGCTCCCTTCCTCGATCGACCCCAACGGATTCAGCTTGAGCTGATGTGAGTGGTTCTTAATTGCCTTTCTCTTCTTTGCCAAAAGAGGGGGTTGTAGGACTTTTCTCTCCTCAGAGATCTGCTGCAGGAGTGCTTGCTCTCTGCTGTCAAGCATTTCTCTGCACTTGCGAAAGAACTCCTTGACCTGCAAATACACAAGAAGCAAAGTGAAGCAAAGACCAGGATTAGAATCAAAAGTATGAAATAGATATAAGTTTGATTTACAGAAAAATGTTATTTAGCTCTGAGGAGTAGAAGAACAAATTTCCCTACACACATGAATTGCATATTTTCAAAACTCTTGACCTTTCTTTTCTCATTAGAGTAAATATTTGTTGGGTGACATTTGACAGTAAAATCTGCATGGACATACATGTATCTTCGAAATATAGAGAGTGACTCAGTGAAACCAAAATTTTGCATCAATTGTTTAAATTCCTCCTACAGTGTGCCTTGCGGGGTTACAGTTTTTGACAAGTACTGATTTTGTGCTCAGATATCCAGCTGGGCAGAAAAAACGAAACTAATGCTGTCCCATGCCTGGTAACATAGCAACATGACATTGTTGACATGCTGATTTCTTGACCTTGTGCCCTTCCATTCCAGCAAGAGGTCACAATTTGATTATTGATTACAGCTAAGTTCTTTTTGCTTAGGTCTGACATCAGAAATTCCATTCTAGTTACTCTTCCAGTTGCAGTAAGTTGAGAAATATGTATTATTAATCTATTTTCTTTGGGCAGCTTTAGAGTTTCATTTCATGTTTTATTGAAAAATTTTGCATTATTAAAATAGCTGGCAACCACTTTTTTTTGCGTGTTTGTGTTTGAAGAAGAAAAAAATGGCTAATATTGTAAAGCCAAAGTTATGTAGCTCAATGTTCAAATTCTTGGAGGACTTCCCACCCACAATGTAGAAACTTTTTTTTAATTTTTTACTAGGGCGAAACATCTAGCTTTGCAAACTGAAAAAAAAAATTGCAATTAGAGGGCCATTGCTTTCTGCAGTGCTAGTAATGGTATTTGTTCAAAGGATTGATGTGTTAAGAGACCGGTTTTGTGTTACAAGGCAGGCTGCTAGTGTGTGTATATATACCTTTCGCGCAGCTCCATGTATCCACCGTGTATTATAATGCATCCTCGTAATGATAATCATGCTAAGCTTATTCAGTGCCATGAATTCAGCTTTCATGTTGCATTGGATTATGTATGAAATCAGCATTGACATTTTGAAAGGATTGTCTTTCCTCTCATGGACAATTTAAGAAAAAGGTAGGGAAATAGAAATAGAAGGTAGTAAGAATATTCACAGAGAGAGTGTGTGAGATAGAGAGAGAGGGGGGGGGGCATGTTGTAGATTAGACATTTATGGATGTGAATATTTGTAAACTGTCAATAAAAAGGGATTGATGAAGGACTTATCACAGCGAAGACTCCTTGAATAGAATTTGAAAAGGGGTAGATAGAGGGGAGGGGCAAAGTAGGGGGAGAGATAGGGGAGAGAAAGAGTGAGGGAGAGGGGGAGGGGTAGAGGAGAAGGAGGGGCAAAGTAGGGGAGAGATAGGGAGAGAAAGAGTGAGGGAGAGGAGGGGCAGACTAGGGAGAGAGAGAGGGGGAGGTGTAGAGGAGAGGGGAGGGGCAGAGTAGGGGAGAGAGAGAGAGGGGGGGGGGCAGGAGGTAGAGGAGAGAGGAGGGGCAAAGTAGGGGAGGAGGTAGAGGTGAGAGGAGGGGCAAAATAAGGGGAGAGATGGAGAGAAATAGTGAGGGAGAGGGAGAGGGGTAGAGGAGAAGGGGGGCAGAGTAGGGGGAGAGATAGGAAGAGAAAGAGTGAGGGAGAGGAGGGGTAGACTAGGGAGAGAGAGAGGGGGAGGGGTAGAGGAGAGGGGAGGGGCAAAGTAGGGGAGAGGGGAGGGGCAAAATAAGGGTAGAGATGGAGAGAAAGAGTGAGGGAGAGGGAGAGGGGTAGAGGAGAGGGGAGTGGTAGAAGGGAGAGAGAGAGAGGGGGAGGGGTAGAAGGGAGAGAGAGAGGGGGGGAGGGGAGGGGCAGAGTAGGGAGAGAGAGAGGGGGAGGTAGAGGAGAGAGGAGGGACAAAGTAGGGGAGAGAAAGAGAGAGGGGGAGGGGTAGAAGGGGTAGGGTAGAGGAGAGAGGAGGGGCAAAGTAGGGGGAGAGAGAGGGGAGAGAAAGTGTGAGGGAGAGGGGAGCGATAGAGTTGAGAGTTAGAGAATGGGGAATAGAGAGAGATGGGGAGCAGATTTAAAAAAATAAAGAAGTCGGAAATAGAGAGGGAGAAGTTGTGGATGTACAGAACATACGGTGTAATAAATAAAATAAAAATTGGAGTAAGAAAGTCCTGTGAAATCTGCAATACTTACAATTTTCTCCATTGCATGGGAAATATAAAAGGCTAGCAAGTATGCCAACCTTTCAGTAAACCTCTAATATCTATTTTGCGCTCGACATATGTATACTCCTGTTTAAAATCCTATTCATTGTGATTTGCACCTGTAGCTTAATTCAATAATCTGACACACAAGGAATAATGCCAAGTGGGGGTAAACAAAAGCAGGTCATCTCCACAATAGGATGATTTATAAAATATGGAGAAAACAATTGTCTAAAATTAGCAGTCATTTCCTGCCTTGGATCTGAGTAAACCTGCATTGCATTAAGGTGGAATAATGTAGCGCTGATGAAACCAATATTGATTAGCCTATTTGGCGGAAGTTCATGGAATCTATCTATCTTGTATTTGGGGGCTTAGATGTACATGTACATATACATGTACATGTATATTTTACAGTGATATACATGTACATGTATATATGTACAGTTTGTATTTATAGAGTTTGTACATGGATCTGTATTCTACCTGTATGCATTTATAAAAATATATCACTTTTAGATTATTTTTTTTTCTTGATTTACAATATTTCAAGTCAAAAGATTTCTCTGTTTTGTATTTTCTTATTAACCCATTGCCTATGGGACCAGGTTGCCCCTGTATAAAGCTTATGGGAAATAGAGAATTTAGTATTCATCAGATAAACATTTGAAGTACATGTATACAGTATGAAAATTCAATGAAAGAGTCTTCAGAAAAGGAGGGGCTTATAGTATGCTAACCTCATTCCTGACTGATTCCATGCTATCACATGGTCTCTCTGGGATGTCCCTGGTGGTGGTAGGTAAGAGCAGGGTATCTTCACTCCTTGGTTTTATAGGGGATGTGGGTGGGGTGATATCAATGTGAGCTGTGCTGGTGTGACGCTCGCCCGCTCCTTCCATGATATCAGCTCGCTGTAGTTCTCTGTTCCTGTGAGATGAGAGGAGAATGATAGGTTAAAGGTCAGTTTTAATTGTATACAGGGTAGGATCCTCACCCGGCCCTCACCGTCTCCCCCTCCCCCTCCCCCTCCCCCTCCCCCTCCCCCTCCCCCTCCCCCTCCCCCTCCCCCTCCTGTATGGATTTGTTGATTGTCACATTAACTACATGTCATACTTGTATGTAATATATACAGTGAAACCTCATTATAACAGGGACATTGACCCGTTCTCATTACTGAAATAGCGCGCTCCAGTGCGCACTAGATCGTGCCATCTCTTAGGTGAGAATGCAGCGACATCGTTTCAGTGCGATCCATGGAGGTCCACAGCAATGCGAAACAGCGGACCACTGGACCACCTCTAGGGGTTGCTCCACGAGGGTTAGCGCGATCTAGAGCGCGCCAATTCACATTCTCCTGTGCAGAGAGTGCCAAGATAGATCGCGCTAACCTCTGCAGGTGTGAACCCACGGCGTGCCAGTGGACCTCCCTGGAGCGAACCAATGGGTCGCCCCACGATAGCGAGATCCACTTTCCAATTTTGTAATGAGGACGGGGTCACTGTTATATCAGACTCTCACCGTAACAAGGTAATTATACCAGTCTCACTTCTTTGTATGATATTGTTATATTTTTAGCCCTGATGATACATGTAGCAAGGTTTCAATATAACAAAGTAGTTTCCTTCATCACAATGAATTTGTTATAAAGATATCACGGAACAGTGAACATTTTAGGTTAGCTGTTTACTTTAATGTTCATTTCAATATGCTCAAAGTCCATGTGCCCCCATAGAACTGTCTGTTCCCTGCCCCCCCCCCCCCTCCTCCCTCCAACCACTACCACAGCAAGGCAAATCTCGGTCGATGTCGTCTGTTGGATGGGTCATATCCCCCACCCCCATTTTATTTCCTCATCAGCCAGACAGCTACATGTACTGTACCAACTGCAGCATGTAATGTCCTCATTCTCAGGATGTTTTGTGTCCTGTTCCTCTCATGGAAACTATAGAAATATTTCCATTCACCGCATTTCCTTGCTCCTTTGGGAAAAAAAGGCATTCCGTATTTCAAGAAGAGGGGAAGTTATTTGTCAATATTGGCAGTATAAAGAAGAATACATGTACCATATGACCAGAGAAATGACCAAGAATCTGGACTTACTCATAATGCTGAATGAATACTGAAGAAGAGTCATGAGAGTATACACCGTTGCTATGAATTTTAACAAGTTGTGATTCATCTGGATATAGTGCATGTCTTCTTATCAGTCATGTACATGTATGTATACAGCTGTAATTGCCCGTTTCTTACATGCATATCAAGTTGCAATGAAAATGACATTCATATCTGATCAAACTTGATCAGCTTCCACAATTAAAACAGGGCCAACTCAATCAAGCTCTGATTTTGAGTCATGAATTACACCATATTTATTTGCACATGCTCTTGTTTTTTCTCTTCAAAATGCAGCGGCTGGTTCACAATCAATGTCGAATGAATGTAGAGAATTAAAACCCTTTGGCATAGGATGTTTTATACAACGATTAAAAATAAAAACCAAATGTACAATATGATACCCTTCAGTGTCGGCTGCTCTTTCTCTTCCTTTGACTGTGCAAGTGTAAGTAGTCTATCTACAAATGTAATTATGTGAAGTGTTTATTTATGTGAAGTGTTTATTTATGTGAAGTGTTTTATTTATGTAAAGAGCTCACATGTTAATTAGAATACTTAAGTCGTAGGAGTTCCAATGTACATGTAGGAAACTCCCTTGAGATCCGCTAGTGATACTGACATCCTGTTCACCGCTCAATGATATCATTATTATACAAAAAGACCTAGGCCCGGTGTCATAAAACTTGTTATCAATAACAGCTGCCTCATTTCTATGACAAATTCTCTCTCAGCCAATCAGATTCAACAATTTCAGTAGCTTATATCAAATAACTTGTCAAGTAACTTGTTATTGATAACAAAAATATGAAACAGGGCACTGCACCTTGTGTCTACTTTTCTTTTGGCATGCCGATCAGTTTCATGTGACGCATGACGTTGCAATTTAATGAAATTAGGACTGAACATTGAACCTGCGTGTCCTTAATATTTCTGTTGTCCTGAGCATACACACACAAGGACAATATAAGATTTGAATTGCAACTCAAGTCTCAACATTTGTGTGCCTGTTCACAATTTAGAATTTTAGATGTAAAACAGAAAGTGTAAACAGCCCTCATGCAGATCTTTCATTCAGAATTTAACTCTTCATTTGCCATGGATCGAAACCCTGGACTGCCATATTGTTAGGAGTATATTATACATGAACACTGTACATGTGCTAAAAGTCGACTGTGGCAGGCCCTTGATTGTTCCTCTGGTCAACCAAAACCAGTAAAAAATTAATCTAAGGTATAGATTTTTTCTTTCTTTTTTTTAATTAACAAAAGATCAGTTTAAGTATTCTTTGAATCAATTTCAGTAATTTAGGATCTAATCTTTTGCCTGAAGTGAAATCTATGGAAAACATTTTATTTTGGTCTTCTCAAAGAATTCAAGCTATTCAGGCTGTGAATGAGTATTTGGTATTTGGTTACACCTCTTACATGCAGTGAAACTGAAAGACTGCAAAGGCATGCTTGCACAAGAGTTATATGTAGGCCCACATTTATGGGGGTTTTTAACCGGGGTCATCCCTATAGCTAGAAGGTCCGATAGTTAGCGGGTCCGATAGACCGACACCCAATAGATAGAAGGTTCGATAGACCGAATGTACCAGAGGGTCCAGTAGACAGAAGGTTCTATAGACCGAATCGGCAGGAGGGTCCGATAGTCCGAAGGTTCTATAGATCGAATGACCAACGGGTCCGATAGTCAGAAGGTCCGATAGATAGAAGGTTCGATAGACCGAATGTACGAGAGGGTCCAATAGACAGAAGGTTCTATAGACCGAATCGGCAAAAGGGTCCGATAGTCCGAGGGTTCAGTAGGGGTCCGATAGTTAGAAGGTCCGATAGACCGACAATAAATACGTAAAAAGGGTAAAATAGTGGATAAAATGATAAGTGGGTAAAAAATAAGTGGCTAAAATAAGTGGGGGCGTTCCACCCAAAGAAAAAGCAAAAAAGGAAGAGGATGAAAAGGAAAGAAGAAAAGACAAGAAATGAAAAGAAGAGAAAAAGAAAAGAAGAAATCAGAAAGGAAAGAGAAGAAAACAAAAATTCAAAAACTTCGCTCACTAGCATTATTAGGGTTATTTACACCAATGCCCATTATATTTTCATTTGATATTAATTAGTTATTAATATAATCGCCATATTTATGTATATAAACCAATGTCAATTATATTAATAAGTCATATTCTTATGGAAGTTATTTGGTTTGCATCTTGAATCTCTAGCTAATGTTATGCTATTTTTCTACTCAAAGAATGTTAGCAACATAACTGAAAAGAATCGAGCGGCAAGTTGACTTAAAGGGGCTAAAGAGATGAATTTTCAGAAATAATGGCCTGTGACCAATAGTCTCTTCCCAATATGAGAACGGAAGATGCCGATAACATGTTACACAGATTATGAGAACGGAATAACAATACGCTAGAACCTATTCTCAGGATACAAAATTATTTTTTCTCTCTCTCTCTCGTTCGCTCGCTTTGCTCGCTCATACAATCCAGAAACTAGGCCTAGATTGTTTCTTACAGCAAGCACCTCTTACGTCCTGCAGCAACAAGAAGCCCGACTATTCTCGAATCCACCCCCCCCCCCCAAATGGTATAATTTACCCGACAGAGTCCACATACTAAAATTTGCCACAAGGTAGTAGTATGGGTGTAGTCGGTGAACATTAAAAAAAGTATAAAGGCTGACATCATAGCTGGTAGGAAAATATCACCTGACAACCCTAAAAAAAAAAAAAAATGGAAACGCTCCCTCCCAAGAAGGTGGTAGGGCCTAATTGAAATAATTTCATTTTTATCGGGCAGAATCTTTTGTTGTCAGAATTAAAAAAAAAAAAAATATCACTTGTGTTAGAAGGGGACGCCCTTTCCTCAGCTTGCTCCACTAGAAAAAAATGCTTCGGGCATGATGGGCCTCGGGGCTTTAGTGTGCACCATATAATTAGATTTCCATGTTTCAAACAATGGTCAGCGCGTTCCCCATTGCTAATACATCGGTTTAGTGGCAAATTAACCGGGGGGGGGGGGGGGGGGCTGAGCTGCATGGGTGGACCACCCCCGCCCCACGGTGATGATGATGATGCTCTGATATATATACTTTTAACATGTTGAAAATGTATAAAACCAAACTTTAAAATAAGTTCCAATTTTTTTTTTTTTTTTTTTTTTTTGGGGGGGGGGGGGCCTACAGACCTAGTGCATCGGTTTATTGCAATACACATACATGTAGAAAAAGATAAGGCATTACCCTTTTCCTTTTATGAGATAAATCTATTAAAATCTTATTGTATTCACTTATTTTACCTTTTTTACGTTATTGTCGGTCTATCGGACCTTCTAACTATCGGACCTTCTAACTATCGGACCCCTACTGAACCTTTCGGACTATCGGACCCTTTTGCCGATTCGGTCTATAGAACCTTCGGTCTATCGGACCTTCTGACTATCGGACCCTGTTGGACATTTGATCTATAGAACCTTCGGACTATCGGACCCTCCGCCGATTCGGTCTATAGAACCGTCTGTCTATTGGACCCTCTCATACGTTCGGTCTATGGAACCTTCTATCTATTGGGTGTCGGTCTATCGGACCCGCTAACTATCAGACCTTCTAGCTATAGGGCTGTAACCTTTTAACCAAGGTTCAGCGTTTATTTCAAACAAAACTTCCTACATTAATATCCACAAATTGTAAATCAAATGTTCATCCATCTCAAGTAGTGTTTTATAACTTCCTGAGATTCTCAGTGAGAATGAGCTCTTAGAAATTGCTGGGAAATGTCAAAGTGTACATGTACATGATTGGCAACATGGAGGCATCATTGCTCAGTGGTAGATGTGTTGTAATCAGTCGTAGCCTCAAAACCAAGTCAATGCACTAGTGCCCATTCGTAAGTCACAGTTCTTTCTTTACCAAGCCCCATGAATAGGACCATAAGTTCACACTTTGATTCTCCACTTTGTTTTTTCTTAACCCGTTGACTACCGTACTGAATTCCTTAACTCTCATAGGCTCAATACAGGAACCACCCGGTTCCCGTAGTCTATGGGTTAGCAGTCATATAAAATGACTCATCTCCATTTCTCAACGATACCTCAACAATATCTCAAGTTCTTCAATTATGACTGCATGCAAGAAAGGAATTGTGGTTATGGTTTTACAAAGTAAATGACAATACGAACAATTAATACAGAAGTTCTACAGTATGAATAGGATACATGTAGATGGTGTCAGTGAAGTGGGAACTGACTGTGGTAATTGTAATCAAGGAGTCAATGCGGCAGGGATTGATCTTTTGCTTTCACTTCAAGTCATTTTGGAGGAGATTTGAGGAAACAAAGCAATCAAAAGACACTATTTACTTTATGAATAAGACATGTAGACATGCAGTATGTACTTAAAATATCTTTTGTGTCATCTTGTCTGACTTTCTTTTGAATTGACTTCCTCTGAAGAGCACAATATAATCCATAAACAGTGTATCAATTGAGCTGTAAGTTCATTCTCCTTCTTTTCCCCCTTTTTTTTCCTTCTGTTTCGTACTTTTTCACAAGGTACTTCAGAGGTTTCTTGTTCATTGCTTTGATTCCAGGCACACCACTCATGTCCTTAAAGGGATGGTCCACCCTGACTACAAGTTGGTTTTAAAAGAAGCAGAAAAATTAAAGGAACCGATCAGTGAAGGTTTGAGCAAAATCTGACAAGAAATAAGAAAGTTATGAATTTTTGAAGTGGTAATCAATCAGACACAAATTGGCAACTCCGTGACGTATCTTGCGAGCTCCTCTCCCATTTGCCCCAGTACCCCCAAAATCATTAATTTCCATTTTCTCTATAGGAACGATTCAGTTGTACATGCACCGTAGATATAATCATTGCTCATATGCTGTGACACAAAACCTGTATGAAACAAATCTATTCCTTCATCAAAAACCAAGAAAATGAAAATTTATGAAATTTTCTGTACTGAGAAAATGGGAGAGGAGCTCGCAAGATACGTCATGGAGTTGCCAATTTGTGTCTGATTGATTACAACTTCAAAAGTCTTTCTTGTTGAATTTTGCTCAAACCCTTCACTGATCTGTTTTTTTTAAATTTTTCTGCTTCTTTTAAAGCCAACTTGTAATCAGGGTGGACTATCCCTTTAAAAGCAAGGCATAATATGTACATTGCTTCTCTCCACCCAGGTGTGGATTGGGTACTTGGTAGGATGCGAATATCATTGCAGTTTGATTTACACAATGTTATAATGGTCCCTAGCTGGCTGAAATTTTCCCCTTGGAGTGGTATTGGGCACTGTACATGTAAGTGCAGGAAATTTAATAATTTGAGCTCCATATCAGAGATAAAAGTACTGTAAAGCACTTAGATCACTTACTTGCAACATCTGCATAAAACAGTTCTTCTTATTATCATTATTTCTCTTTATAAAATGGGTTCAAGAGCGTAGCCATCCTGATTGGTCAAATAACACCTCGTGACTGTGCAGAAAAAAAGCACTAACGCACGGCAAAAAGGTACTTAAGCACGGCTGAGCTGCGCGTACGCGTACCTCTGGTGCGTGCAAACTTAAAACGCAATGAAATCGCGTAGTTTAATTGTCATTTTAGTGCAGGGATTACATGAGCGCACTGAAACGCGCATGACTTTTGTTGGCTGCGCTTATGTGATGTCATCCAGGAAAGCAAATGGCAGCCTCCATGACTGTGCGACTCTTGGCATTTCTATGGGGTTCGTAACCATTTTTATAGACTTCATAATCATATTGCCGACCCGTTTTATAAAACTATTAACACATGGTTGTGAGTTCGTGCGTTAGGGCGATCCGGCAACATGCACGTTTTATGGTGGTGTCCAACACACTCGGCTTGCGCCTCGTGCGTATAGTATACCACGATAAAAACCTTTGTGTTGTCAGATCGCACCAACACACTCCCAACCATGTAAGTATATTGTTGGTTACAGTGTACAGTAATTGAAAGAGAATTCTTTATTAATCACTACATTCATTATTCATGCACACTCATTAAATACGGTGAAATTTTAAAATGAGATACACTTGCCACAGGTTGAAGATTTCATCATGGTAACTTGCTCTTCCTCGAACAAACTTCATCATAGTGTCCAATTGAAAAGTGCACAAATCAGTGCCAAAGTTTAATTTTGAAAGGAAAAGTAACAATCTTCCTGATAGATCCAAACAGTGAACTGAGTGGGAAACAGATTTTTCATCAGCTTTTATAGTTGGATTGCTGGCACACAGGGCTTAGGAGTTAGGTCAAAATAACGATGAGTATGTCCTGTTAGTATAATTGAACCCCAATGATTGGTAGTCCTCAATTGTCCTTTAGTCTTGCCAATCAGACATTTTCAAATGAAGTAGACACTACAATGTCTCTTTATCCTTTTTTTTTATGCCATGATAAATTGTTCATTATTACAGTATCAGGATCATTAACAAAAACGCACATGGGGTGAAATTTGTGTCAAAATAAAAGATTGATTGGGAATTTTCTTATTTTCCAAGTTACAGCCCCTTCCTTGATTATTTTAACCTGATAAAAACATGTTATGAGGAAATGAGGTTTCCTGCTGTTTGAAACATTTGTCTTAAAAAAAAGGGTTTATAAAGGAGAATATTTCCTGACTTCTATATCTATATAATGTTTAAAAAAATGTTCTCAGATGCACACCCACACACTGCAGAGTCCTTTTGTAAAGAGGTTTTCCATAAACTTACCAGTTCAACAATATACATGTAGTATGAAAAGAATAAAACAAATGGATAATGGATAAATAAAAAAGAATATTAGTTGTTAGCCACAGCACCCATTTCATATAAACTCTGATCTTGGCAAGCTGACATTTCAAGTTTTTATTTGACTGCTGTATAGTGACTTCCTTATTTCTTAAAACCCTCTCTAACGAATGGTCGCATTGTTTTGCCTGAATTTTCCAGTGAATATGACAAATCTGTTAGGTTTTTAACCCTTTCAAGATGATTGACCACACTTCATGGTTTGGCTCAGTAACTTTTGATTCAGAGCTCTAAAAAAATATACCAGATACCTGAGTAGAAAGAGCAAAATTTCTGCACACACTGTGTCCATTGTGTTGCATGACCATATTGTGTTTGATGCAAGAAATTTTTTAAAGGAGAATAAGCTTCAAACTCCTTAAATTGGCAATATATTGAGAGGTACAAAATTACTGTATTTTATCAAAATTGACAATTTTTCAACTTTTCGACAAAGTTTCTATGTATATTATTTTCAGACATAACATCTTATTAGAACCAAGTAGCACTAAAAGAAAAATATTGTTGCCAATTTGAAGAACTCAATGTAATCAATTTAGCACTTGAATAATTCCTGACATGAAAGGGTTAACCAGGGGAGCATTTCATCAAGCGTTTTGTCAGTGATTTTTACCGACAACTGTTATAAGCTACTGAAATCCTTGCATCTGATTGGCTGAGAGAAAATTTGTCATTAAAAATCACTGACAAGGCTCTTGATGAAACGCTCCCCTGGCCTAACTTTTCTATGAAATTTTTTTCTTTACAGTGCTCCTATGAACCATGAAATATTTCTATGTTGCTATCTCTTTCTTTCCTGTTTTAAATGACTAAAAACAAAGTGGTTCGAATGAAAGACTCGTTATAGAGACTGATATCATAGACTAATTATAGGTACCTAATTTTTCCCTGTTCTCACAACAATGAAATGGCAAATTAAAGGCTTCCCCCATTTTTCTGCTCCTACACTGTTTACCCATGTGGTCTCCGCTATTAGTCTAATTACCTGGTGTCATAACAATTCCAGGAAATAGTTCATTGCCATTCCACCCTCACTATCCTGATAGTGACAAATTATAAAGTTCATGATTTTATAGGATGCTCTGATCATGACTGGTTTCCAATATTGCTACCAAAAAAAAATTTCACTGAAATTCACAACAAAAGCACTTTGATTTCATGTTTTTTGGTAATTATTTGAACTAGACGCAACAAAAAAGTACAATTGTAGTTTGAGCTTTTACCAACCTTGAAATTTGTTAGCAAGCTGTCGTCCACGGAGTGGACTTTCTCAAGCCAAGTGATCAGTCACACTGTTTCTGATTGCAGTCTGCTGTCTTGCGATCACTGGACCGAAGATAGGTGAAAATAAATAACCTGAGTCCCTGTTCAGTGTAGGATTAATCCTCTTTATCCAAATACTCTTTCACCTTTCTTGACCAGTAGTTGATTTCAAAGTCAATGATGAGGGCATGTCCCATCCAATATTATTTCCTGTATTGATGGCGTGTTCAGCTAGAGCTGAATGGGAAGGGTTGTTCAATCTAAGGGCTCTTTTGTGCTCCTTAAGTCGATCATTGAGAGTTCTGCCTGTTTCCCCAGTGTAACAATAAAAAAAATCTGAGCAATGTTAATGCTCTCTGTTCTGAGGTTGAGCATTTTGAAGTCTGCCAAACCCCAAGATAGGACATGCCCCCATCATTGACTTTGAAAGCAACTACTGGTCAAGAAAGGTGAAAGAGTCTATTTGGATAAAGAGGATTAATCCTACACTGAACAGGGAGGGACTGGGTTATTTATTGTCACCTATCTTCGGTCCAGTGATCGCAAGACAGCGGACAGCAATTAGAAACAGTGTGACTGATCACTTGGCTTGAGAAAGTCCACAGGAGTGGACGAAAGCTTGCTAACAAATTTCAAGGTTGGTAGAAGCTCAAACTACAATTGTATGATTATCCCAAACAGATGAAAGTTTTCTGTGTAACAGAAAAGTATGTTCCCCCTAATGCAATTTTGCCTTTAATGTGTGCTCACTCATGCATGACTCGATGGATCAATCTCATTTTCACACAGAAGTTAGTCAATAAGTGTAGGAACACTCCTGCCATGTTATTTTGCTTAAAACCTTTTCGTTAAAAAGTTACACCATTTTGCTATTATAAGGGGGTGGGACTTACTTATTTTGTTGTGACATGACATGGCTTTCATCATCGTACATGTACATTCATCATCAGTTGTTTGTTTCTAATTTGTGTTATGTTTTTGTTGGGTTTTTTCCATCCAAATTGTAGTTTTGAATGAACATATTAGAAAATTTGTGAAGGTACTTACGCCAAAGATAACCCAGGTCTATATAAATACCGGTACTAACTTTAATCAGTGTTTAGACAAACACTGTAGAGAAGGTGCTGCTTAGTTGACAAGTCCAAGACCCCATTCTCATTATAAAGAATAGCGCACTCTAGTGCCCACTAGATCGCGCCACCTCTAAGGTGAGAACACGGCAATCCAAAATGGCAGACCGCTGGACCATGCACCTCTGGGTGGTGATCTACAGGGTATAGCACGATCTAGAGTGCACCACTTCGCATTCTCCTGTGCAGAGAGTGCAAAGATAGATCGTGCTAATGAACCTCTGCTGGTGTGAACCCGGGGCGTGCCAGTAGACCTCCCTGCCGCACGCCATGGGTCACCCCATGATAGCGCAATCCACTTTCCACTCCCTTAATGAGAACTGGGTCCAAGTCCGGGCTTCATGCTAACTTTTTGTCTAGGTCGAAATTTGTGGGTCCCATCTCCTGCACACCAGACCCCCTTTTAACGTTTTGAATGTTGGGGGGGGGGGGGGGATCTAGTATGAGCACCCAACCCATAATTCATCCTAAACATGCTAAAATCATCATTTAAATACCATTCTGTGTTGGTTGTGTGTAACAATTTGAAACCAGTAATAGTTCAGGGAAATAATCTTGAACCAGTACATCGTGTATTTCAGTGTGAATAAAGCTGATTTGTAAATGTGGTTATGAAAATACTGTCATCACCGCTATGATGTGGCAATTTCAATGAATAACAATTTTATAATTTTCCAAGTTCAAACTTTCTCATTGAAAACAAAAATGACTTTCAACCATCCATATGACTTGCCTTCTATGTGTACACTGTGAGCCTTTCACCAGTAGGCCACCTGTAATACATGTATTTGTTCTGTATGTTTACCTTTATCACAATCTTCATTCGCCCTTCAGTGATCAGCTATGGGCGGCCGAAGGGGTCAAAATCATTATTTTTTAAAACAACTACCACAAAATCAAAACAATATGTTAAATATATGAACAAGTAAATTTCATAATCAAAGAATAAAGTACAAAAACATGCAAATAAAGGACATGATCATCCAAAATATATTCTAAAATATTGTTTGTCAGTTTGAATGTTTGTCAGCTTGAAGTTTTCTTCTTTGCGTACGTACGTGTACATGTTCAGCAAAAATGTTTACGTTCGTCCAAATGTTCTTTAGAATTGTCTCCAGTGTACGTTTATGAATTTTTTCTTTATTTTCATTAGGGCTACTATTTGCTGTTTCTCACATCCTTTTTATAAGCTTTTCTGCATACCAGTTTTTGAAAATATGTTCTATGAATTTAAAAGAAAAGTTTGCTGTATAAAGCTTGTCATACTTTCAGGCAGCTATTTACAGATGTAGAGTAAACATTGCACAAACCAAATTCATTACAGCATTTCTATGAATAGTTTTCTTTTGGACACACTTGATGTGTGTACAATTGTGGCATTATACAATGTAGGTATCGATATTACTCATACACTCATTCTCATAGTAAAAAATCTTCAGAATCTTTTGGTAATGTATGGTTCTATTTTCATTTTTATTCTTTGTTAATTATTAACGTCTATTAACAAGAATTCTTTTTTATATAAATTCATGCCCTTTATTTATTTTAGAGAATAACTACACAATGTTTTTGTAGAAGCTTGTAACAAATACATTCTAAAAAATAAAGTAGTTTTGAAAACACAGACAAAAATGTTGAGGTTTCACAGAGGAAATGCTTCATCGTGTTACAGCACTTGTCATATAGCCAAAGTAGTAGGCTTACATGTACATATACATATATATTATAGATATTTTTAGATGTTCATCAGAAATGCAATAACTATATCATATTGTAATGTCTGCTAAGAGCTGGAGTGAAATGGGTTTTAACTGCATAAAATACTAAGGTAATGCCCTTATAATCTCTCCCCAGATGTATGAATATAAGTGCTTAAAAAGACCCTACCTTTTTGTTTTGAAAAATATGCTCAGGTTTCTAATAGCTGTCTTGCTAAAGACAGCCAAGGAGCGATAACTCCTTGATATTACACCTACATTGAAAGATAAGGTTGAGTCCTGGGAAAGGTGAAAAATAATGTTTATGCTTTACCATTCCTTTTATGTCAGTTTGGAAGAACATCATCTATAGTAGAAATGTCCACTGAAAAGGACTGCTCCTCAAATGCCCTCACATTCGAAATATGACAAGAAATGGCTGAAGTGTTCTGACCTAACATTCATGCCACATTTGTGCAGTTCCATATACCTATTTCTGTGTGCAGTGCATGTGTTTTCGAGATTGTGTCCATTTCTTATCATTTTGATGATTCCAAAACCTCACAGTATACACCAATTCTTATGCAGACGTGATCATCCGTCCCCTATTGTTTTGAGACAGTTTCTTACCCGTTGTCATTCTCATGACGAGAACTCAACTTAAATATCTTTAAGCAAGTCTCCAGTAATTCAAAGACTTGAGGGAAATTAAAAAGACAGGAGAAGTGCATAATTATTATGTAAATTCTTTCTCAAGGATGCATGTCTGGTATGGTAATGTGAGGGTTGTGACAGGATTTTACCGGTCATAGAAAGCGCCTGTTGTCTAGGGTGTGGGGGGATTTCAGATTATTTCATTTCACATTTCATTTAACCCTGAGGGAAGATCTATGTTGTGAAGGTGAGACTGAACATATTGGATTTGGGCATATTGGCGGGGAGTGCTTCGATCTCTAAGAGAGGGAGACAAATAAGCTGGAGAGAGGGAGAGAGAGAGAAGGTTGAAGAGGGAACAGAAGGGGGTTCACATTTAGAGTGTAGGGGTATTGGCATAGAGTGCATCAATCTCTGGAGAGAAGGAAAGTAAAAAAGAGAGAGAATGACATTATAGGGAAGAAATGAAGGGAGAAAGAGAAGATGGAGAAGGATGGGTAGAGAGAGAGAGAGAGAGAAGGGAGATATTTTGAGAACGGAGCAGGCTGGGCTAAGGCTTCAGTCTCCAGAAAGGAAGAAAAAAAGCCAGGGATGGATGGAGGAGAGGAGGGATGGAGACAGGAGACAGAGAAAGAAAAAGGAGGTACATGTACCGGTATTTGAAAATGAAGAGGTGAGGATATTGGTGGGAGTGCCAAGTTTAAAGAGGAGGAAAATTTTGTTTATTTGAATTTAGATTTGAAGAGAGAATATGAATAGATAATGAAATGCAGCCAGAATTTTGATTCTGAAGCACTGCCTAAGTACTCTTACTGGAAAACTCTATGTTTGATATACATACATGTACGATATTGTCTTGACTGAGTGGGTCCACTCGTGCGAGCCTGTAATGGTTTCCAGTTACACAATACCATGCATCAACTGTTGACTTTCTGCATCCATTGTAACCAGCCCCCTGAGACGGTATATATTATTAACATTACAAATGAAGATGAGATTTCAAGAGCTTCGAACACTGGATGATTAAGAATGAAACATCCAAGTGAAATGGAAGACAAGGGGGCGTGACACATTTTTGTTTGCGCGACCTGACTTCTTCATCGCGATCCGACGGCCAAATCATTTCCCGTCCGCGTGAGAGTGCAAACAAGCCAAGCGTACCCTCGGGCCGAATTAGCCCCAAAGATGCGGGGGTCGCAGCCGGAGCAAAAATTTGGCGGCTGGAGTGGAAATAATTGAGAGGACTCTGTCGCCTTGCTCAGCGATGATTCAGGTTCGAGTAATGCAGTCATTGCTTCTATGTTCCCTTGGGAAGTGCAACATAATTTCAATGATATGTATATAGCTACGGTAGCTTCTTGTTAAGTTCTCTGTGAATGATTAGGTGAGGAACATTAAAGGTGAAAGAAAAAAAAGTAGGATTAATGAGAAACTTTTTGTGGAGTAAGAGGTATTGGTACAGCAGGGGTATCTTTTAATAAGATTTTGAAAATGTAGTTTAACTTCATCAAAAATGTGGCAGTTCCTTGTAAAAACAACTATCAATTCATTTGTATGTTGACAATCAAATGTATTTAATACAGATGTTAAGTTACTTTGTACTTTTATGAATGTATGACTGAGTACACCACTGCATACGTATACCACTATGACTTGAGAGAAATAGACAAAATAATAATCAGAGTGAAAAATGATAACATACTAAACAGTAGGAGGATGTAGGGACAATTACAAATGTACATGTAGGTCAACTTTTACTTTCAAATATCCATCTATTGAGTGCCACAAAGCTGTTAACTCTGTCTAAAATTCTATGACCAACACCCTTCTGCCTCTCAACAAATAGTATATTACTTTCTAAAGGCATCAATAGTTGAATGTGCGTTTCTGTTCATAAACAACACTGATCCAAAATGGTACAAGTTTGTAGGACTATATATGTCAGTGCAAACAAGCCCTGTTTATTCCAAAATATGGAGATGTGGGCAGCAGCAAGGAGCTCCCTAATGAATACTGATAGGTAGCAAACAGACGTTTACCGGAGCCAGATTGATTTGAATATATTAATAATACGCCTGTTAGCATTTAGAGATATCACTGCTCCAGTTCAGATTTCCACTATCTCATTGAAGATGAATCTTAGATTTCTCGGATGGGTATCTTTGTAATGATGCTGATCTGCAGAACCATGACGACGCTGTGAATATCTTGGGGTTAATGGATGATGCGCCATGGAGACCCAGCCTCTGAATGGCAGAGATGGCTTGGTGTTTACCCAAGCTACATGTGAAGATCATGGTTTCATCTTCGTGCCTTGTTTTGCCAAATAGTTCTTTTAATATTTTTTGTCAAAACACATTCTTAATTTAAAAAAACACCTGCAAATAATTCCTCAAGATAAGATGTTGGGAAAGTGAAGAAATATATTTAATTGTCTGTCCGTGAGGCAAATTGCAGTTAGGACTTTTATTAATGCTGCTCAGCATTCACAATAGCAATAATTAATCAAGTTTGCTATTAAGACACAAGAGGACAGTGATAACTTGATGCATAAATACAGATATTGTAATACAGCCAGTATAGGAGGATATAAGAAAAATAGATAACGTATTGAAACACAATAATGTGCTGTGGATGACTGGATCTTTTTTCTCTCACTAACCTGGTATACTGTGTATAAACAAGGCAGGATGTATACAGGTACTTCGCGATTGCATTTATCCCTTTGTACAAGTTTTCTCAACGTTGTTTTCTCACACTTATACTTGGAGACATATATATAATACTAAGCTTATAGACAATCTGATTTATCTAGTAGCATTTCTTGTCAGCATCTAGGCTGTTTACAGTTTGCCAGTATTCTGAATTCAGTAAGAAGAGGTCTCAGAAATAGAGGTTCTTTTGTAAACTGATTGTAACTCTCTAGAGAGGTGTCCTCGATTGTGTGAACTTGATGCAATTTCAAACCAATCAAACCCGAAAGCACCCTACGGCAGAAAAGAAAGAAAGAAAGATGGGACAGTGAGGGACAAGAGAAACACATACAGAGAGAGAGAGAGAGGTAAAGAGAAATGTGGGGAGGGGGAGAGAGAGATAGAAGAAAAGAAATATATTGGGAGAGAGAGACAGGGTAAAGAAAATGTGGGGAGGGGGAGAGAGATAGAGAGAGGTAAAGAGAGATATTGGGAGAGAAAGATAGGAAAAGGGAGAGGGAGCGAGAGGGGTGGGGTAAAGAGAGATATTGGGAGAGAGAGAAAGAGAGAGAGAGGGGGGAAGTTTGAAATAGAGAAAGGCATAAACGGACAAAATAGAAATAATGAAGGTTTAGACTTTACAGAAACAGATTAATTTTAGGAGAAATGCAAAGAGAGATTTGTGAAAGAAAGTGAAAAGAAAAGAGAGACACACACAGTGGAGAAAAAGTGACAAAAAGACAACTAGACTACCTAAATTCAAGTAGACTTCAGCAGCATACTGAGAGAGAGAGAGAGAGCGAGACGGAGTGGGGAAACAAATTAGAGATTAAATTCAGAGATGTATCAGAGAAATTAATAATATATGAGAGAGATGGAAAATTGTGAGAGAAAGAGAGAGAGAGAACAGGGAGACTGAGAGAGAGAAATGAGAGCCAATGAGAAATAAATGAGAAAGAAAAGGGAACAAACGTATAGGCTTGTATGTAGATACAGAAGCAAAAACTGAACTTTCCATTCCATGAGTGAGATAGAAAAAGCCTATACTGCGTAACACCCTCTCTTCAACAACTTTACAAAAATGAAACTAAAATATGGTAGACTTGAATGAAAGTTCACATGGAAATTTGGCAATGGAGTCTAAATGCTTTCTTCCATTTTAAAGAATATAGGACGTTATGGTAACCACTCAACAGTGCTTATTCCTTTTTCACCACTGAAACATATTGGATTATTATTAGGAAATCACTAGTCTGTCTTTCAGGTCATAGTTGTATTTTGTAATTTTATCCCTTGAATTGCGCAATGAAATTCTTATCAAAGTCCTTCGAGATCGAGAATTAGGACCTACATGTACATGTATATAGTGAAGAATATTTTTTGCCTGTTACATGTACTTTGATTCTTTGTCATGCTGTATTGAATGAAATATTGCCAGAAGCTCTTCATGGGCTGAAAAAGTAAAGAGGATTATTTTTATGAGCTGGGTTTAAAAGTAAAAGCCTTCTGAAGAGGCAAAGGATGCACACACCTGCTAATCTATAGAGACAAGCTGATCTTTTGATGCAAGAGCAGTGTCGTCAAGTTGCAGCTTTTATACTCAAAAAGATGTTATGGTGAAAGCCCACATTATTTACAGGTTGTTTATCCAAGGCAACCTGGCAGTGGGTTCTTCATTATGGAGGGCCCATTCACACCACAACTCCAGTCATCACAATTTTACTAACATCGCAAAGTTATTGCGCAGGTAGAAAAATGAAAGGAGTGGTTGCCATGGCAGTGTCTCACAAAACCGTCATAAGTGTACATGTACATTCCGTGATATTCTATTAAATCGTACTATATTTCTGTGAATTTGCACTTACCGGTATGATGGTTTATTTTCGCGAGACGCTGCCCAGGTAACGTCTACTGTCGCATTACAATGTTAGTAAAATTGCGATGTTTCGAGTTTGAATCATGATGTAAATGGGCTGAAAAAATGAAGTGGAGTTATTACCAGGGCAGTGTCTCACAAAACCCTCATATTGAATCACATGTTAAGTGTTTCAATGGGATGTCACCAAAATGTACATAATACATTGCCCAGGGGAGCATTTCATCAAGCGTTTTGTCAGTGATTTTTACTGACAACTGTTATAAGCTACTGAAATCCTTGCATTTTTGATTGGCTGAGAGCAAATTTGTCGGTAAAAATCACTGACAAAACGCTTGATGAAATGCTCCCCAGGTTATATGTACTTCCTCTGTAACATCACAATGTTAGTTTAACTGCAATTTGTGGACGTGGTGTAAATGGGGCTACTGTTAAGTACAGAAGCTTCTGAATGTTGATGCAAGCAGATTGGAAGGAAGGAAGGTGTGACTGTGATTAAAATAGGAAAACTTTTGACATTTTCAATGTTCATCGGAAGATATATTAATAAATTATTACTGTGTGTATGCCATCAAACATTATGATGATGGTACTGTATGCAAACGATCTTATGATCATTTGGTTACCAAAAAACTCAACAACTCATAAACTTCATATTGCATTGGTTGCTATGTAAATAGGAAAATGTCATATTTTGTAGCAAAATGTTATAGAAAAATTGGTTACCACTAAAACAGATTTAATTCATCATACAATGAACGAAAACAATTTTTTATGATCAGTGGTAGTGGACGGGTAGGTACGTTTCTTTTGATTTATGATGTGTATGCAGTTTCCACCTCCTTGGTGTATGTCAGAGCAATGACATAAAAACAATTCCCTAATTGTGTAGCAGTGGCCAGGAGAGAAAAGGAAAGAAGTTTGCCCTGAAATGGCAATTATCCCTTTGAATACATGATTGATGTCTACATACTTCCGATAGCAGTCAATCAATTTTGAATCCATTTACTCATTATCCCTTACATGAGGCCCATCATGTTAATGAAATACATGTACAGGACAATACCACTCTGAGTAGCCCACTCCAAATGTTCACTCAGGATTTCTCTAAAACTACATGTCATGGCTAAGAATTTTGTTTGTGGTAGGTCAAAATAATGTAATGGCCGTTTTTTAGAACCTCAAGGTAGAGTTTACTCTCATTTGTATTTTCAGTTTATGTAATGATACGATATTTTAGGTCTACTGCTCAATATATAGAAAGTATCATACCAGATGCATAATGTGTGTCAGGTAGTCATATTACAACATGTAAGGGGGGGTAGACGAATTGATGACGTCCAAAATTTCATACCAAACATATGACAAGTCATTTTTCTAGAATTTAAAAAATATATTGATGTTTAGTAACTTTAGTTCAATTTCATCATCCCCTCTGTTCCTTTTCTTTCATTCTCTTTGAAACTTTTCTTACGATTCTGTGTCAAAACCTCATAAGCTGGTTATTTTTTACAAAAGAATGTAGACCCTGTAGGCTACTACAGTTGAGCTACTACAGTTTATATGAAAAACACTGTTATAACAAGCTCTCGTTATAACAAGGTCATTTTGCTGGTCCTACTTCTTTGTATTCTATTGATATAACAAGGTTTCAATATCTAGGTAATTTCCTTGTTCCCAAGGAGTTTGTTATAACGAGGTTCTACTATACATGTACTTGGTATTGCTGAAAGCTTTCAGTTTAATATGAAGAAAGTAATTGCTAATGAAACTTTCTATTTGCCACATAGACCTGCAATAGATAAATGAGTCATGATAGATCTGTTTCTTGCTCGATTTGTTTCATTGTGCGTCTCTTATTGGCTTTGGTAATGAGCAACAATTGTAGATAATGGGTCGAGTTAACTACCATATACCTGTCATGCTTGAAATGATATTGTTATTAATTTCATGGAATATAATTAGTGTCCTATGGTTCAGTGATCATATGGAAATTTACATGTATACTTCAAGTTATGATCATGCTGAACTATATAATATGCTCGGCGATGGAGTCCTGATGAATCCACTGTATTCCATATCCTTTGTCTAAATTAAGTTTCAGTAAACCCTGTTGAATTCACTTCTACATGTATAACATAGAATTATGATCTATGATTTTGGATATTTGTTTATGCAGCCATTGTGTATTATTAGTTACACCCTGCTTGTTCACGGAATACGTGAAATATCTACGTTCTGGTTCCATATTCCATGAGGCCTCAGGGTGCAACGGTTTTATCCCTTAATGTACACATGTAATTTATTGGTCAAATTGACCAATCAGATTACAGAATTCATGAAAAAAAGAGCCCACTAAGAGAGAAAGTATTTTACTCTCCAATCTGAGCCTATGATCACTGACGTGACTACCGGGGGAGTGAGAATATAGTGAAAAATAAAGTGAAAATTTACTCTTTCCTTTCTAAAGTGTACTATGAAACAAATTGATCTATCTGAATTTATATCTATCACGGTACAGTGTACAGTATTGACATGTATGCTATATATGCTCTCAAGTATATATACAGGTGTGTTTGTAATTTAGGATGCTGAATAAGATGATACTAGGGGATGTGGTGGGCTTCGTGGCTTTTCTCCATTACACAATAATAGGCTTTTTACTCTTGCCAAATTTTGCTTAGTCCCGTCTTATCTAATCGGTGGGGCTAATTGAGGATTAATTAGCCCCACAGATAGTACATGACTAAGCTTAATTAGCCCACTTTCTGTTCACATTGCATTTTATTTTATTTCAGCCCTGGAAAATAACAGGGTTAGCCCCACCAAAGGGTGGGCTAAATGTCAAAAGATGGGGCTATTAAGTGCCCTAGCTAGGGAGTAGTATGGGACTGAAACTGTAAATGAGAACAGCAAAAAAAAATACAGGGTTAAAAAAATCAAGTGTAAAAATCCTATTGGAGGCCTTACTCTCCAGGTACTGTATGTTCAGGGCCAACAACACAAACATTTAGGCCCAAAGCAATTGGAATACATATCAGATGTGAATAATAATGCACCATGCATGTGCATGTATAGTTGAATCTGATTTTCTGGTTGAATGCTTCTATTAAAAGAGTAAACATAACAGTTCACCCTTGAGTATAGTTCAGACCTGTTGAGCAGGTGGGTTAGTCAGAAGGTGCAGCAAAAATCTCATTGTCTACTCCGATATTCACTCCATGGTATGCTGCATTGAGGAATACTAAAATATACATTGCCTTTACAACAGTGAAAAGCTCGACAGGAGTGGTGAGCAATTTAAGCTCTTGTAAAAATTCAAAAGCGATGAATGAAATCCTGCTCATACTACAGAAAATAAAGAGCTCCTGTAAACTATAAAGTTGTTTATACACTCTATTATCTGCATACTTGAACATCGACATTAGTAAGTACTTCCTTGCTGATTAACACTATAGAATGCATAAATACTGCTTGGTACATGTAGTTACTATTACATTATATATGTAACAATATTGCAAAAACAGACATGATAGTTTTTTCATTCTCTCTCAGATATATGTTATTAAATCTTACCGAATGTCAAACAGTGTGGCATTGCTCATGGTATGTGCATGCACATCTGACCATCTCAATCATAATTATCAGTTCGAGCGCTTCTTGTAGAGGTTCTGCAGCCATAGATAGAAAAGCGTACATGTCATAGTAAGATGAGGAAGTACTTTATACAACTGTATTTGTTCCAATCAATAGTGTTCAATATATGTCATCCATAAGCTTCTTGTTCCATTTGAAGAAACATCTGATTAAGGAAATAATGCTGCTCAGTGCTCGTGCCATGTACCAAATCATAGGTCAATGACCTCTTGTCTGCATCAGGGTTTTGGTTACTTCCTGGTGGTAAATCCAAAGTATGCACTACAATAACTGCATTGAGGAGAACTCATCTACAAAAGACACCAGACATCACCAGACGAAGTTAATACTTGTAGAGGCACATAAATGTTTAACATTATCGGCGACAGTGGATGGTGATGTTCATGCTTAATTAGTATGATAGTCAACAGCTGTATGAAAAGGAATGTAGATGGCTATAACAGAGCTGTCACTGCATTTTCCAAATGATACAGCCTCTTCGGAGAGCGCTGAAAACCAGTTGGCATCGGTAGGGATCGGCTTTCTGCTCATCATTAGCATAGAACTTGTAGAATCCAAACTATTCCGCTACACCCCTGCTGTCAAACAAGCTACCAAGGACAAGTCACTCCGTCAACATCCTCCTCCTCCTCCTCCTCCTCATCCTCATGGGGTGCGTATGCTCCTCTTTCTGAATGATGGAAGATGATGCTGGCAAGAGATTGAACCGCATCACCTCCTCGTTACCAGGGTGCCACGTCCATGTAATCCAATCAGGAGAGATGAGGTAATGCTCTCAACCAGCATGAGCCCCCACGTATCCCTCAGTTTCCTAGCGTTACAAAAAAAGTTCCCTTTCATACCCAATTTGACAATTTACCCTCTCTGTCGCCGTCATGCCGGTATTCTAATACCATATGTCTGGATGGAGAGAGAGAAGGAGAGAACATGTTGATCGTCGTAGAGCCTGTACTAGTCCCATGTCTCTCACGTTAAAGATGTACACACACAGTTTACCTTCGCTGCTGATATGAGTTGTATGCTCATGCAACGACTTCTAGCTCTAATGCTTACTCCCCGAATGCTCCCTTCGTCTGAATTGTTAGGTTGACAGAAAGAAAGCAACGTGGAATTTGTTCTCAAGCCTTACCAATCTGTAGTCTTGCGCTTCAGCCTTTGTGATGGCACAATGAATGCAGTCTAATGCTTTCTATTGAACTAGCATGCCATTATTGATCTTTGAAACAACCATTTTGCTTTCGAACACATTTCAAACATCATGACAATCAGTATTACCTTTGGAATGCTTTTATCGATTCCTTCATTCTGATACAAAAGTCTGAACGCAGCAAGAAATCAACAAGTGATGTTTACACAGCATTGTGAATGGGGTCAAGGTACAATAATTATTCAAAAAGATTTATTTCACTATCCACTTTTCAATACTCAGACTTAGCCTTTTCTAACAGCCCGTTAACAACATTTTATCCCTGTTTAAGTAAGACCTTCTTTGAGATGATATTCATGTTTAATAGACGGAAGATGAGGTTAAATAGTAGACTAGCAAAGTAGCAGGAGATGACCCTCATTGCTGTTAGGCAGAAAGCTGTGGGAAGCCTGTTGTGTTACCAATATGAAAAGGGGGCGTGGTCATCTTGAATGGGGAAAACATCACAATCAACAGGTGTACGTAGAGTTCATTCACTGTTTGTTTGTGATGCTGTGTATTCTAACAATCAGACATTGTAGATGATATTGTGTGTACTCCCTTTATATACATGTACCTCCGTCACACCGCCAAACCAACTCCAAGCACACCAAATCCAAATCAACCAAGTCTTGACGGCCGTTAGAATCATTTTACACTCTGTAGCAGTATCCACTGATTCCCCTTTGCAAAATCTATTTCCTCATTATTAAACATAATGAAATTCTTGCTATTATTCATATTGTATGAATTAAACTGTGAAAAATGACTAATCTAATTATGACTATAAAAGCAGTTAATATGTAGGCCTACATGTTGACCACTTCTCACTCACCTCGTGTATGAAATGATTTTCTTCTTTTTCATAACACTAAGAGTTTGTTTTTGTTTCAAAGTTCATTCCATATTTCCCTATGAGATTGCATGTATAGTGAGTGAGTTAAGATTTTATGCAAACTCTTTATATTTGTATATGCGCAGTGTCATGGCACGCTCTTTATTAGACAGACGATTCATTGACTCGTAAAATATTTATACTTCATACAGGTTTGTTTTTCTGTGTCATCCACTCATTCATTTCTTTCTTCCTCCCCTCTCTCTCTCTTTCTTTCTCTTTCTCTCTCTCTCTCTCTTTCTCTTTCTCTTTCTCTCTCTCTTTCTCTTTCTCTTTCTCTCTCTCTTTCTCTTTCTCTTTCTCTCTTATTATGACCTTCTCATTATCTCACTGATCTGTCTTCATTTGTCTAGCTCTGTATTTCTGTCTCTAGCTCTAGGGTGTGTTCCTCTCTGTATTTCTCTTTCCATTTATGATATCTATTTGGTTGTTTCTTCACATATATATCTTTCTCAATTTTTTTTCACTTTCTCTCCCCTCTCTTTATCTCTCCCTTGTCTCTCAAAGTACCTATTATACTATCTTCTATAAACATATACTTTCACTTTTTTTTTTAAATCTTAGTGATTACATCAGTTGAAGATGTCACTACAAATCCACGTGGATATTCGTACTTCAACTAGTTTCATCAAATCAAGCTATGATTTTGAGGGTGTCATGTGATTAAAAATCCTCTGCCAAAATAATTAATGACTCTCCTGAATTTCAGGATTTATATGAATATTGAGTCAATTTACAAGAAGGCAATTTTATTTAATTTTAAACATCTGAAAAGTATGAGTATTTTCGTACCTGATTAATAGTGACTAGATAGAACTCTCCTTTACCCAATAAAGTTTCTCGAAGTTGGTTGAAATTATCAAGCTCTTGGAAAATATCCCTCTTGTTGCTCTCAAGCAGCTACCTTCATGCAAAAGGAAGGTCTTCTCCTTCGTAAAGACTCTAAATCTGTAAACCACGTTTCAAAGATTTTCAAGGTACAGCATCGGAATATTTCTCTAGTTTTAGTGAAGTCACCAGACAAGACACCAGAGAGAAAGAGGAAGTAGCATTATCTTATATCTCCCACCAGGTTTTATTATCACTAGGAGAAGCGGACTTGAATCCCTTCTGTGAAATAATGTTCATATTTTTATGGCAGTACAAAGTGTGTGATATTAAGACCCTTGTTTATACCAGCATATACATGTAATAGCACTGGTAGGTTTCGGGGGCACAATATGCTCTTGCTACCCCCTTTTTTAAAACCCAATTGGCATACCTTCAGCATCCCACCCCCAAAAGGTCCCCATTTTCAAATATCCTTGTTTATACCAGCATATAATAGCACTGGTACATTGTAGGTTTCGGGGGCACAATGTGCTCTTGCTACCCCCCTTTTTTAAAACCAAATTGGCATACCTTCAGTATCCCCACCCCCAAAAGGTCCCCATTTTCAAATATCGGCGCAAAAGATACCTGAAAAAAAATGTGATAACCTAGCTTATTCTCTTTCCTTTTCTTCAGAATTGTGGCTCCCCCCCCCCCTTTTTTTTATACACAAAATCCTGGATCTGCCCCTGGGTAATAGAGCCTGGATCTTACCCCTTGTTTGTGCCAGGATACAGGTTTTTAGTTACAAGATTTTTCTTCTGATTGATGTGTGCAAGGGCAGGGGATAGGGAGTGGAATATGTAATGTTTATCTTTTGTTTTGGTTGCTAGATTTACACCTTAACAGTACTGTAAAAGTGGTTTCTTTCGCGTACAGATACTTTCGCGGTTTCCATCGGTGCCGACTTTTTCGCGTGTGTTTTAATTCGCGGTCGGCAAAATCTGTGAATTCACAGTCGGCACATAAATGAATTCTTTTGTTTTACTAGTAACATCACGAACATACTCCAGTACAATGACCACATAGGAGTTGACCTATATTGCGCGGTATCGCTGTGTACCGCTGTGCGTGGCTGTGTGTGACATGTGGCAATGCGCGGAATCTTCGTGTGTGTGCAATACTCCGTTGTATTATATGTGTACAGCGTGTAAGAAGCCGTAAGCTTTGCAAGCGGCGAGTCCAAAACATTTCCTAGCGTGGTTAATTTCGCGCGACTTTTCCAAACATTTTCGCGTGATGTTAAATTCGCGGTTCTATCTCAACACGCGAAAAGCGCGAAAATAAAACCACCGCGAAAGAAACCACTTTTACAGTATGTGTGTTTATTATATGATCAATCATTTTTCTGTTGAATCTAGTGCATGATTATTGTCCTAGATTTCTGTATGTGTACCCAACCATGACAGCCAATTGTTCTGAGGTTAACACCAAAAGAAACAAAAAACATCCAGAAGAAGAATGTATGAGAAAAAGAAATTCCACAGTCAGGTGTTTGTATAATTTTCTGCCCTTCATTCTTCAGATCAGTAAATCATCAGTAATTTGTTTCACGAAATTAATTTTACGTTTTCACCCCTCCTTATGAAATGTGACTAATATACACATTACACATTTAACATTTAACCCTTACTCTGCCAAGGGGTTAAGCTTTCTTCAAAATTTTCCCAAAATGTGATCAATGCTTACTTTTCAAATGTATGCACTTTATTAAACCATCTATTATTTCACAAAATATTGTGTACAAAACTAGTATGAAATTTATTACCATTTCTTATTATACAGTACCAAACATTACTACTTTACCCAACTTTATGCATAAGAATGATTGAAAATTATATTTGACTTTCTTTTTTGTCCATTATTTTTTGGTTTCTCATTTCTTTACTATTGTTTAATGATGAAATCAGGTAACATATTTTTTTAAAATCTGCCATTTTCTCTGAGAATTTATTTTGAATGTTTGATTTATGCTCAAAATGTTGATATACATTGACCAACATAAAACCTTTCCTATGGTCGAGCAATTGGTGAATGAAATTGACAAGTCTATCTGTCATATATATGACATCGGCACTGAAAGAGTTAAGAAAAGGCCGCTAATTATATGGACTACAAATTTTGGCATACTATATTTTAATATAGCTAAGTTGAATCTGTTGAAAACAAATAAGAACAAGCAAGAAAAAGAATAGGGGAAATAATATGTCTGTTTTAAGTAGCCTTTGGTGTGTGAAGAGTGTAGGGTCTTCCACTACAATGGTTCATACTATTTACACCTGGATAGGCTATGGATATATTGTACCTCAGTGCAAGGCCCCCTTTTCTAATAAGCCGAAACACAAATACATCAAACAATGCATGAGTAATGAGCAATTAATTAACTCAATTACAATTCCATTAAAGTATATGAACCATAAACTATCTAGGCCGTATAATAAAGAGTTTCCAATTAAATATAATTCAACAAATTGATCCACATTTTTAGTATGGAACTCTGCCAAAATTCTTTTTTTTTTTCTTTGGACTGATTTCAAACAATGGCGAAGGTAAACCTTTCATTCAGATCAGTCAAATTTATTTCATAGCCATTAGAAAACTGAATCGCTGTACAATAGGCAAATTTTGTTTGCTTGTTTGCGTGGAAGGCGTATAACAGAATGTCATAATAATAATACAGTGTAATAATATTCTGTCCTTGTATAGCGCATATTACATTCAGATATAATGTCTATATGCACTTTTTAAAGGACTTTGGATATTATTACCCTGGCTTTAGCCCCGGCAACCGTAGCGCCCAGTGCATTCAAGGAATAGATCCTACCAGGTACCCACTAATACAATGTACTACACTAGGGTCGAGAGTGGCAAATGTAGATTAATGTCTTGCCAAAGGATGTTAGTGTTGCGGCATGAAGGGATTCAAACTCCATACTTTGTGGTTCACAGCCTGGAGACTTATCCACTAGACCACAACACCTCTATTAGACAGAAATATCTTTCAGCATCATTTGGAATGAAAAGTAGATAAAGAAGTAGGGTCCATCTCCCATGTGACCAGCTCAGGGTTTGTCATCATATCCGGTAATCGGGATTAAAGACTTATGATTTAATCCTACATGTACATGTATTTTTTTAAAGTAAACTGTGTTTGGTTAAGTGTTGCATCTGTTATTCAAAGTACATTACTCTGTTGTGTTTTATATCAAACTTACTATCATACAAATAATAAATATTATTGCAGAATGTCTTTACTGCAACAAATTTTGAACGTACTTGAACTGTATGAACACATATACAAAGAGCGTGAAACAACTATGTGATTAAATGTGTGATAAAAATAGAATTAATTGAGTAACCTCGTTTACGAGGACATTTAGGTGATGAGTGACATTCATATTTGTAATATTCTAAATTATGTACGTGATGAAATTAGGCTGACGATGATTATTACTTTAATATCATGCACCTGATGCCTAGAGGCATATGCACTCTATAACATGTAGCAGGAGTGCAGGTGAAGGCTCCCCTTCAAAATTACAGTATTATTACAGTATTATTACCCCCCCCCCCCCCCCCACCCCCATCATCTCTCTCTTTGTACGACTTTTTCACCCCCTTTTTATCTTTCTCTCTCTCTGTCTATCTCACTCTGTCGCTATTCCACTCTCTCTATCTCTCTCTCTTTCTCTCTCTCTTTTACAGACACATGTAACTCTCCCATGCTTCTACATTTTGTATATCATCTCCCTTCCCTTCCTATTCCTCCCCCCCCCCCCCCTGTCTTTTGTCGCCCCTCTCACACTCTTTTTCTCTCTATATACAGTTAACAACAAAATTATTCATACCCCTTGTAATTTTGAAGTCTTTTGTGTTTTTCTTAAGAATGAAAGGTGGCCTAGTGGAATTTGGGCACTGGTTGAATACTTGTAGTTTTACCTCATTTGCACAATAACGGAAATGCTGATACAGTGTATATTAATTTCCTGGTATTTTCTAGAAATATTCATATCCTGGTCCAGGCATGGCATCGAGGCATATTTTTATGAAAATGCACATGTGTCAGACATTCCTAAGATTCTGTACATGTTTTGCAACTATTCAAGAAAGAGTATGAAAAGTTATGGACAAGCCTTCTTTAAAAAAAAAAATGAATAAATTACGTCTGAACCGTCAAAATTTGGTGAATTGTCTTGTGTATAAAAGTACTTTAACAAGTGATTTGTAGCATGCCCAAGTAACATAAATCATGACAAACCAAATTTTCACAAAACAAAATTGGAAAATATGTCAAAACTTGGTAAGGGTATGAATAATTGTGTTGTTAACTGTACATGTATAATGTATTTCATCTCACCCATTCAGTTACTAATACTAATATGGAAATGAATTTATATCATACATGTCTATATTTACATCTTTAACACCCTGTATTCAACACAGCTGTTGAGTTATGAAACAAGGTCTTTTTACTTTAACAGTGCCTTTTCTTTCTGTATTCTGTAAAGAGAAATATATTTTATTCAATTTATCACAATAATTCACTTTCTTTTATCTTCTGTGTATCCTTCTTCTTCTCTATACAGTTCCTTGGTGACCCTAACCCAAACACCTCCCTCTTTGAGACGGACGAGAGATTCAAACAGCTTGGCTTTGACATTGAGGACCTTGGATGCTGCAAATGTATACGTCACGCCATTTGGGGTACAAATATCTTTGTGGGGGCCATATTCACAGATGCACCCAACAACTGTGATCTCGTCAAGTCTATACTGAAGCAGGGATCATCAAGCCCTGATGCTCCACCAAAGACTAGTTAGCTAACATAGTTTTATGATGTAGTATACTTAAGGCCATTGCATGCCCTACAACAAGACCATGACTAGATTTTGAAGGAGTTGAAATAGGATTGATTATGGAGTTTTATCTAATGTACATTCTTGGCTTATTGAGGTATCACCTTGTCATATAAAAAGTAAATTTTCAAATTTCAGCAATTTTTATGCCTCAGAAAATGCCTAATCGACTGTGAACTGTTGAGACGACATACCAGTCACATAACTGGCCATTTTTGGGTAGCTGACTGAGTTAGCTTCATCGGTGAATGCAAGGCTGTAAATAGCATGAAATTTGATATTGATATTTACATGATCATTTGAAACCTCAGCTACATTTACTCTTTGCATTTTTGAAATTCCATTTTAAATCATATTGCACACATTTATTTCAAAATCAAGTTGTAGTTGGTCGTAAGGTGTGCAGTAGCCTTTAGGCAGCATTTGTATCATTCTAGATATGGACTCGCTTGTTTTCCCTTTCTATTTTACCAACTGGAAATCTAATGTTTAAAGAAAGTAGAATATTGGGCCTTGGAGACAAGCAAATTTTTAATGACTTTGATTTTGGAAGGTGGTTGTTCTGTTGGGTCTTTTTATGTATGTACCTGTAGCTCAAATTTTATTTGCTTTCCTTCACCAGAGATATATCTTATTGATATTATTTTTGAAGGGAGGATGGAATGTTATGTACAAGTGAAATTCAAGCAAGTATAAAAATGAAACTTCTAGACTTGTCCAGTGTACATGCAGTACTGTCATTTTGTCTGTTCAGAGCCAGTAGGGCCTTAACGAATATCATTTTAAACAGGACTAACACCCTTCTGGCTCTCAACATACATGTACAGTTTGGAATCTTTGTGCTGGCTAGGGAACATTGGTGACAGAAAATTGAAAAAAAAAAAGAATTCTTCAAAACTAAGAATTCGCACTCAGTTGTAGTGCTGTGATGATTTTTGATGATTTTATTGTATAAACTGGTAGCACCTTTTACCAAAGAATACACAAACTTTTATTCTTGTTTGCAATTGCTGAGCCACCATACATTGCTCAGTTTGTCCAACGAGCAAAGATATTGCGCTTGTTGTACATGATCTTCTTGAAAAGACTTTAGCACATTAGTAACTTGTCATTAATATAGCTGACTATTATCCACCTGTACATGTCATTATAAAGTGATATTTTCACTCCGGCTAAATTAATTGAGATTAAAATTCATTACATATTGATAGCAGTTCAGTTGCCAGCTGCACAACTACTTAGCTCTGCTGTGTTGAGCTGTTAAAGTAATTTTTGGTTGAGGTACAAAGTGATTATCTCTTGAGTGAGGCAGCCAGAAGCGCATGCTAAAATGTTCAGTAATGATCTTGATAAAAATCATGTACAGTTTGGGTTAGCTTTTACCCAAGCAATTTACTAGGCTTCTTTTATTTGAGTCGACAGACGAAGATAAAATTCTAAGCTTCTGCAAGGTTTATTTTCCTAAAGTGGAATAAATAAAATGAGAGGTTAATGATTGTCAATTGGCTGAATGCTCCTAGACCCCGTTTACAGTGAGAGTAAGGCCGGGCCGAGCCCGGGCCGAGCCCGGCCTAAACTTCACTGTAAACGCTCAAAAGGCCAAATGCGGTACCAAAAGCGGCCGCGCATTTGGACCACCTCTGGAGGTAGTCTCGGCCCGGGCTCGGCCTGGGCTCGGCCCGGCCTTCTTTCACTGTAAACGCACGCGGGGCCAAATGCGGTACCAAATGCGAAGTGCGGCGATTATGACATCATTGGATATGTGTCATGATCCCGCGGTTGCTTTGAGCGTTGCATGTATTGTACGGCCTGAGCTGCTTTGTTGTCTTTTCTGCTGAGATTTCCAAAGTTTGTCCGCGTAAATAAAAGTCGAGATACTAGTGTTTTTAATTCAATTATCATCGTTCATTTCTTGTGCTGTTTCGTTCGAAAGAGCAGGCCATTCCTCCTGCGACGATTCTCCTCACATTGCTCTCTCCTCATCCTCCTGTCACGATACCTTTGAATTCTACGAATACGACCTTCCTCATCCATCCTCTTGTCTTCTCGTTTGTACAAAAGTATTAAAATTGCGTAGAGAATATGAAACTATCCGATAAGTTAAGCGAGCAGCTGTGGTGTTCGATCGTTCGTCGTATGCATGCGAGCTAAAAAAAATATCAGTACAAATAACCCGCGCCACACTGTTACGTTTACCCACCAAACTACCCACCAAAATAAACGTTTGTTTACATTCAGAGCGCCACTACGACAAAATAATGAAAGGTTATAATTTAGGCCGGCCCGAGACCCGCACTGTAAACGCACGAAATTGAGGGGCCGAGTACCGCAATTAGGGCCAGGCCGAGGCCGGGCTCGGCCCTGCACTGTAAACGGGGTCCTAGAGAGTAGAGAAAGTGGACACTATGGCCCAAATTCACAAAGGAGGTTTAAACCATGGGTAAGGTTTAAACCTCCGTAAGCGTACTAAAATAAGCGTAAATAAACGCACATTGCCCGTGCGCGCGCAAAGAAAATATATGATTGGATCGGATTCCGTGCGCACGTACGCTTAAAAAACCCAGGAGGGGGTTTAACTGTGGTTTAAACCAAACCTCCCTTGTGAATTCGGGCCATTGCCTGTGGGCAAGCCTTTATATGTTGACCTGGGTAATATATATATATCTGTATAGCACTTTAAGCTATTGCCTATGGGATCCGGTGGCCCTGTATTAACCGTATGGGAATTTAAGAATTCAGCAGCCAACGGGTTAATGGAGACATTGTGGATGTGGACAAAAATATGAGGGAAAAAATATGGTTTAGTAAGTGCATTTTGTAAAACAACTTTAAAAACATAGGAAGCAAAACTACGTGTATAAATAACTTTTCTTTTAGCATACTAATTCATCATTTCACCCAAGAATTTCCAGTCTTTTTCTTTTTTTTCACAAGAATTTTTCACTTTTAAATAGTACCTTTGGTACTAGTGGCATTTAGTTTGATAAGAATGTTAAAACATGTCCAGAATGATTGTATACAGAGTACTACATACTGAGATACTATGTAATGAAATGATTCATTCAGGTTGCATATGAGGAAAAAAATATGGTTTTGATACCACTCTCCTTATCAAAAACTATTTACATTGATATGTATACTTTGTACAAAAGAAGTGTGCTTATTTTACTTGTTTGTGTGGATGTGAAGTATTCAGAGTAACATTTATTTTTCTTGCAGAGAAAGGCGATGTTTTAAAGAAGTTTTTTGTCTGAAGTTTGTAATTGTGCAATCACACTTTATCTCGAAATCCCTATTAATGCCTCACATTCCATATGTTTTCCTTCTTTTTTCTTTCATGAATCTTGAAATAAAAATGAGAGGACATCTTGAGTAGAAAACAACATGCCTCATGAGAAAATTTGAAAAAGTTGCATGATGCACACCAAAGTTTCTGGTTTTTACAGTTCTCCAGAATGTAAAATAGTCTTTATCATTGTATGCCCTGACAGAATGGCATTAACAAAGCAATACCTAATATATTGTACATATATACTAAGCTGTTAGAAATACACAAAGTAAGGTACATACCTTGGCAAAATGCAATGGCACAAAAAGACACAGGAAGACGCAAAGAGGAAAATTGTTAATTTTATCTGTGCTTCTAAAATTAGAATCAGACATATCTGAATTACATTTTTCATGTTTTGCTTAACCCCTACCATGCCGTGGGTGGCAAATCCCGCCCAAAAATTTGAGCGTTGAGAACATTTTGTTTAGGCCGAGGATGGCTTGAAAATCCTTCCTCATACAGAAACTTGTGCCGTCAATATAATGTTTATCTTTGCCCAGTTTGCTTAAGAGAAAACGCATTGAAAGTTTATATTTAACTCTTGAAAGTTCGTTTTTTTACAATTGCTCAAAAATCTGGTGGCATGGAAGGGGTTAAGTGTTCAAAGAGGTAAATTCTACATCCTAATATTTTGGTTCTGCGTCTAAAGAATAAAATTTTGATTTTTGGAATATGCGTCTCTCCCGTGTTTTTACGTGCCATCACTTTTCACTAAGCTACCTAATGCCCTCCACTCAGGCACATAAGATACAAAGTATATACTTGTTGTAAATGTAGTTTCAAGGGACATGTCTGAAATGCGGTTCTTGTACACGTCCTGTGTGTTCAAATCAATGTTTGTTGACACTATTTTTATTTGACTTGAACCTTCATCATATGTTGATCTTCTCTTTCTTTCTCTCTCTCTCTTTCATGGCTGCATATTGTTACCTGTTAATCAGTGAACATGACAGAATGTACTCCTCATTTTAATATACAGTGGAACCTCGGTACAACAAACTCTGTGGGACCCAAAGAAATTACCTCTTTATTTCGAAAGCTCATTATATCAGGCCTGAAAAACCATAGAATACAGAGAAGTGGGACCGGCACAATTACCTTGTTATAACGAGAGTTTGTTATAACAGTGTTCGTTATAACGAGGTTCCACATTAGCTACATTGTGTATATTTGTATTCAACTACATGTAGTAATCGTTTTCCATCCCGTAAAAATAACCCTTGATAAAAGTTTTTGCTGAAGAGTACATATGTATGTCAGTTACGAATACAAATAGCCAAAACAACAGTATTTGAAAAGAATTGTGTTCTATTTCATTTTGTCAAACATACATTTACCTCAAAATCCAATAAAGAAAGATGCTGAAAACAAATTATGTTTCTGTTTGTTTTATTTTCATGTTTTCTCCTCTTTTTCTTATAAAGTACAAAAACCAGATTTTATCTGCAAAAAAACAAAGATGCATACAATGTACATACAAAACATTTATTTTCCCCCACTGATTTAATTGTTGTATACTCAGAAGCTTAATAGAAATTGGTAAAAAATTCATTTTTTTGTTCTCATTTGTAAACAAAATACATTTTATATCAGAAGTGAAAGATATAAATAATATAAAGATAGGCACTGATTATTTTCCAGGAAGCACAAGTTTTAAACAAAAAAGTAACAATGGAAGATGAAGTAGTACTACTAGATGAATGATGCAGAATTCATAGTACATTTGGCACAAACAAAGCACTTATTTTTTAAAGGTTCAAAAGTTGGGAATGTGTTATCTGCAAGAGATAGAGAAACATCTGTGAATGACAGAGAAGGAAGAGAGAAGGAATGTGTGAGCAGGGCAAATGTAGATCTGAAGATGTAGGTTACAGAGAAAGAATAAAGTAAAGAGCAATGAATATAATGCAGATGAAGGTGAAGAAAAGTTTATAAGGAGAGATAAAGGGATGATGGAAAAATAGAACTTGAAAAAAGAGTGGGGGGTATGGGGTATGCATAATCATAATAATGATAAGAGTAATAATAATAATGATAAGAGTAATAATAATAATGATAAAAAGAAGGAGGAGGAGGAGGAGGAAGAAGAAGATGAAGAACTTTAAATGTGACATTAAGGCAAATCCTTTTATCTCAGCCTATTGTTCAGATTTGCCTTAACCTACGTTCGCTTTCGCCTTAATGTCAAATTTTTATTGTGATGGAATAAAGCGCATTGTTATGATTCGCAGATAAGCGTATAATAATGATTATAATAATCATAACATGTCTTGTTTACCCTGGGTATCCTCATCGGTATTATATTCTGTTCTCCGAGGACCCTGCAATCATATTATTAACCCCGGTTTTGCGGTGACAAATCTTTTCCATGTAATTTCATCTTGCTATGCCTGCACATACTTGAGCCCATTTTGGGTGGAAATCCTTTTCTTTCTTCCACTTCATCTGGCAAAGATCAAGAAAAAAAATTGTCCTAATGTCCTGTGTGACATGCACATTGCCCAATAGTAATACTTGAAGATAATACTCCAGGAATGGTCAATTGACCTGGTCCACTTTCCAGGAACAACTTGTTTCCTAACACTTCCTACAACTAAACCTTCAGTAATGTCCACTTCTTCCAGACCCACTAAACCACCGTGATTCCTTGAACGCTACAGCCTCTGTGATTCTCCTTCATGCTGGAATCATCATCATTTTCGTTCTTCCAGGAGCTTGAAATCTTGGAACTTTCAAAACGGTTCTCGCTGCTGAAACATCAGAAATTATCCATTCTTCCATGAAGATGCATTCAAGATGCATTCAAGATTCAAGATTCTACTTGCTGTTAAATATTCTGATTATTTATTTCAATTTAACCACCATAAAGTCATGGCTTCATTACAGCTTTCTTAACTCTTCTTGATGGAAATCTAGATGCTTAGCTATTTCAGTACAACTAACAATCTTCAGTCATTGTAGCTATCATAATTCTTCCCGTTGTTGGAACTCAAGGAATGTTGAGTTATTTCAGTACAACTACCAATCTTCAGTCGTTGTAGCTATCATAATTCTTCCCGTTGTTGGAACTCTAGGAATGTTGAGTTATTTCAGTACAACTACCAATCTTCAGTCGTTGTAGCTATCATAATTCTTCCCGTTGTTGGAACTCTAGGAATGTTGAGTTATTTCAGTACAACTAACCATCCCCAGTGGTTGTATCTATCGTTATTCTTCTTCTTGGAACTCAAGGAATGTTGAGTTATTTCAGTACAACTAACCATCCCCATTGGTTGTATCTATCGTAATTATTCTTCTTGTTGAAAAGCTAGTAACTCTTCTTGATGGAAATCTAGATACTTAGCAATTTCAGTACAACTAACAATCTTCAGTCATTGTAGCATTCATAATTCTTCCCGTTGTTGGAACTCTAGGAATGTTGAGTTATTTCAGAACAACTTAGACATCTCCAGTTGTCGAATCATTGTAGCTATCATTATTCTTCTTCTTGGACATCTAGTAATGCTAAATTATTTCAGAACAACTAACCATCCCCAGTGGTTGTATCTATCGTAATTCTTCTTGTTGAAAAGCTAGTAATGCCAAGTTATATTCAGTATAACTCTTCTTGATGGAAATCTAGATGCTGAGCTTTTTCAGAACAACTAACAATCTTCAGTCATTGTAGCTATCATAATTCTTCCTGTTGTTGGAACTCTAATAATGTCGAGTTATCTAGCGGGATAGAGAGAAGTTCCATGCCATCCAGACTCTGTTTTGGGATAGATTGAAATGAAATTGATTTATTCGAGGGATCGTTTGACTAATCAAATAATGCCCATATTCAAATTAAAGAGAAAGTAACATTTGATATCACTTTGTCATTTTAATGATGTAACAAGTTTCCCACAGGACTACATATTTAAGAGTAGAAACATGCATTTTCCACACATTCTGCCTCCTAAAAGTATTATTTTGGGTAAACTTACATCAGTCCCTGTACAACAATTTTCAATAAAAAAGAAACAAATAGAAACTGCATGTGTTATATCAATATGAGCATGATTGCAAAGTTGTTCTATATTCAAGACTTTGGAAATGAACATTTTGTGTGTAATTTTTAAGAATTTCTGCTACTTAATTTGAATAACACTTTTTATTATGGCAAAAGTGGATTTCGAACGAGACAGAAATCGTTCATTGATTGGAGTGACCATATTCAGGTATCTCAAAGTAGGAGGCAAGAAACTGTGTATAGATCTCACTTTGGCTTGAGAATGTTCACAAGGATTACATACATGGATGCCTGCTTTACTTCTTCTTCTTCTGGAAAAGTGCTGCTGCAGAGTACTGTAGATATACCGCACTGTGAGCTGTGTGTGCATTAGCTGATGATTAAAATTAATTTATTTTATGCTGTTTATGTTCGCGAAAGTGTCCGACAAATTTCATCCGAAAAACAATTAAAAAAACGAAAGGTAAAAAAACTAGAAATATCACTGAAGATGATGATTCCCCCCCCCCCCTGGCTGTGGCATAGCCAAAATATCCCGGCCTTTTTAGGTTTAACCCTTTGCCTATGGAACTGTGTGGTCCCTGTATTAAGTCTATGGGAATAAGAGAAGTCAGTAATCAACGGGTTAATTATAATGCAATCATAGACATAACTTTACCTTCTTTGATTTGATAAGTTTGTGATCTCTGAACTCCGTAAGTTGCGCCCTCAGGGTCAGGTCACTGTTGACGAGGAACGCCTCTCTGCACTTCTGATACAGCTCATGGAAGGACATGCCTGGTGAAAGATAAACACATTCATACAAGAATGTAAAACATGCAGATTGGACAGCATATGATCAAGCAACAATCGCTCCGCAGTCAATTAGTAACATAAGTTGAACTTGTGTTACTAACTTAAACTCTGGATCCAACACAATACCTAGCCCTAGTGATAACCTTAAACCTTAAACCTGACCTAAAACCAAACTGCCACAAAAACCCTACCTCTGTACCTTTGGTGACATAGAGCCTAGAGCAAATGCCACCAGAGATACTATCTGATCTCTGGATACTATATTTCAGACAGGGGAAAGGTTAAATTCATATATCATTAACATTAGCAACAGATTGCAAGACACATTTTTGTTATTTTTACTCATGTATTTGAAAATTTATCCATCATTTATGATTTCATGGGATGATTTATTCTTGCCCCTAGGCTAAAAAAAATGAACCAAAATCAGCATTTTTCATATGTTTGTGGAGGTAGTAGCGGGAAAGGTGTCAAACTGACCTCCGTTAAAACTTGGTCTCCAAACTCACCATTATAAGTGCCGTCATCTTTACGCTCCATTTGAAACTCGACCAATATGTTGAAAATACCCCTGTTCAGAGAAACAAACAGAAAGCAAGTTAAAGGACAATAAATACAATTTGTACAGTAAAACACTTGAAACTGAAAAGTCATTCCTGGTAACTTCTCATGAAATTTCTAGTTCCTTTTAATCCTTTCAGTCCCATAGGCAAGAAACCAAGTTGGAACTGACATGGGTCTTTTATTGATGGGACTGAAATGGTTAAAGGGATACTCAACCGCAGATTGTGGACGTTTTAATGCCGTTGCCCCTCGGGGCGCAAACCTCGGATAGACTGGTCGCCGCACAAACATGTACCCTCCACCTGAGGTCGAGCTCTCGTGCGGCTTTGTGCAGTCGAAATGTAATCCCACTTAGTCCAACGGACGCGTTCGACGCACAAACTTTGTGTACGAGTGAATGGGGCTTACGCAATCCTGATTTTTCCCACGTCCGCCCGGTGGCGTATCCCTTTAAATTGATCCATTCCGAGCAAAATATTCATTAGTCACATAAGCCTATGGTAACAATCATCATCTACCCATGGGTCCCCTCTAGCGGGTTGGGCCTTCTATTAAAGTAATGTAAACATGGAATATTTCAGTGTGGAAATTTTCACGCATTTTGCGCGGCATCAATACTGTGTGAAAAGTAAAAACACACAAATATTTTTGTTTATGTATTCTTTTGCCATGAGTCCAGCGCGTGGGCGAAATTAAAAACACATCAAATTCACCATACTTGGCCGAGCGCGAAAAACTAATCGTGTGAAAATGTCCACTTTTACAGTACCGTTCTTCATTTACCGCTATCTGCAGCCAACTTCCGATCAAACATTCTTACTCTCTTCATAGATGCAATCTATCCATCTTTTACTGGTCCGCCTAACATTTCCTCTCCATCAACCTTTGCTCTGGAGATCAACTCGTTCTCTTATCCTCTTTCCATGTTCCATCCATCTAAGTGTGCCTCCATGTATCTTCTTTTAAATCTCTGTCACTCATACTTTATTCAGCATTTTTGCAGTAACAAAACAGATGAAAATAAGAGCTACATGTACACACCTGGCGTTTGGCGTCAGACTACGGAGTACATGTGTAAGAGAGCTAAGGGCCAGCATGCCAGACTGCCGGACTAGCAGGGAGTTCTCATACGATGTCTCGTCAGTGTACGGATCAAAGGTCGTGACGTCGTACCACATCCAGCGAAACGTACTGGATCTCTCCTGATCCCAAACTGATCCCAAGGAGAGAAAGAGAATGAAAATAATGACATTGAGTTCAAACGTTATATTTCGGCGATTCCACAGCCATGAGTCATTAAACCACCTATTAAATAGGAGTCTGATGAATCATCGTCAGAAAGGAAAGCGGCCCAGGCATAAATCATCAATTAAAACAGTTATGCCTAAACAACAAATCTATATATAGCACAATCACTGTTTATATTCAAGACAAAGATAATGTGCTTTCACAAGAAAAAGAGAGTGTATTGATCATGGAAAAGAACAAAAATGTATGTTCATACTCACTGAGAGGGGCGTTGATGTGATCCATTGAAGCGAGTATGTGAACGTTGTTGATCTGTGCAAGTTTACTTAGTATTGACTGTACCTTGGACCCTCGTAACATGCTGCCATCCAAGTTATGGATGAGGATGAAAAGAGGCTCTGAAAAGGGAAATAATCAAAATGTGAAAGGGAAGGTTGAGTTCTGGGAAAGGTAAAAAAATAATTTGTAAGCTTCCTCATTTGTATTATGTCAGTTTGGAAGATTATCATAGTAGATAAGTCCCTTGAGAAGGGTTGATCTTCAAACACCCTAACATTCAAAATATGACCAGAAACAGCTGTAATGTTCGGGCCGAACATTTGTGTGTAGTCCCATATACACCTTTCTGTGTGCAGTGCATGTGACTCTCAGCAGGACTGAGTCAATTTCTTATCATTTTGGTGATTCCAAAACCTTACAGCATACACCAATTCTTATGTGCATATATAAGCAACTTTTCCCATTTGCTTCGAGACAGTTTCTTTCACAATTCAATATCATGACCAGAACTCAACTTTATCTATAAATTGAAAAAGGAAAAGGATGGACTGCTTATCTGTGATTAAAACACATCGTATGAATATACATTATGGTGGAAGGTCCGGGAGAGAAAAGGAGAGGGGAGGAGGAAGAAAGGAAGAGAATGAGAGAGAGGAAGAAAGTTAGAGGAGGGAGAATGAGATTGGGGAGGGAGGGCATCCTGACAGGCAAGGAGACAGAGAGGCAGGGGTAAAGAAGAAGAGAAAGGGAGGGGAAGAGACCTGATACTTTCATAGCAAAGTAGTTGTCATCTCGCTGATTTTTATAGAAACACCATGTAATATTATCTTAAACATATCAACGACTGAACCTGAGAAAACACAGGAGCAAACCAATTTCCATTTAGGTCAAAATGATTCTGGGTAATACTTTCCTGGAAGGAAAGAGAGGGTAGAAGCAAGTTGTTTGAGAAGGTCACAGTCATCTGGAGAGTTGTAAAATGAGCACTGATTTTCTTATTTACTATATAAATCTATATACCTACCTATTATGCCTGTAGTCTTGACTACGGGACCCCTTCGAGAATTATCACACATGAGTCACAATATTGTGCGCACCCCCCGTAATCCTATTGTCCCCTTCGCCACTCACGCGCGTCAATACGCTACGGCCATCTTCCTCTTTTGCGAGCAACCCCAAGAAGAAACATGTTGCTTGCAAGGAGCGGGGAAGGAGGGAGGGTCATAGGTAGGTATATATATTTATATAGTAAATAAGAAAATCAGTGCTGATTTTACAAATTTACTGCAATAAATCATATATACCTACCTATTATGCCAGACCAGCGCCAACTCAAAGACTGGGAGGCATGTTTCGAGCAGAAGGAAATAGGATTACACCAAAGACTACAAAGAAGACACAGCGGCCTTCAAGGTGGCTGACGCAAACAAAGCTTCACCTGCGGGAATATCCCTAAGGTAGCAAGAAATGAAGGAATTGGGCGAACGCCAATAAGCAGCCTTCAAAATATCAACAAGCGCCACACCTTGAAACAGAGCCCAAGAAGTGCTGACACTACGAGTATCATGAGCACGAGGCTTACTGTCGGATAAAAGAGCCTCTGTGCCAGCGGCCCTAATAGCTGAAATGGAATCAAGAGAGGCAGGAGAAAAAGGCTCTCTAGTGATCAGGAACAACTGATCATCCTTACGATAAGACTTAGTCTTATCAATATACCATTTGAGAGCCCTAACAGGACACCAAACTTTGTCCTCACGCACCGAAGAAAAGTTAGAAAGCGGACAAAGAAAAATCTCAACAGGACCGGAGGCAGCTGTCTGATTCTTGGCAACGAAAGAAGCCCTAGGAATCAATCTAACACCTTTTCTCTCCCAGCGAACATGACCAGGAGTAAGACAGAGAGCATGAAGAGTACTGCGCCTCTGCCCAGAGGCAATAGCTACCAAAAAGAGCGTCTTAACCGTAAGATGATGAAGCGAAGCTTCACCCAACGGTTCGAAAGGAGGTTTCGCCAAGGCCTCCAGGACCTTAGGCAGACTCCAAGACGGCACTAACTTAGAAAGAGAAGGTCTTTTCAGAAAGAACGAACGAATCAAACCACTTAGAAGCGGGGAATTGGAAATCCCCGAACCATCTGAAAAACCCGAATGAATGGCCCCGATCGCCGAACGGTAGCCTCGGATAGTAGAAATAGATCTCCCTTTGTCAAATAACGAGATTAAGAAATCCGCAATTGAACCAATAGGAGCCTCAGAAGGGGTTTGATTTCTCTCTTTGCACCAAAGGAAAAAGACCGAAAGACGGGAATTGTAAATCTCCCTAGTAGAAACCCTACGACTAGACATTAAAAAGTCTGCGGCTCTATCAGAGAGACCCGACTGTCTTGCAGATTCCCTGACAGGGGCCAAGCAGTCAAATGAAGAGACTCCGGACTGTGGTGAAGAATCCCCGATAGGGGCTGCAACACCAGATCCGCTCTTAACGGGAGAACAAACGGTTGAGCCCTTAGGAGGCTCATAAGTTCTGGAAACCAATTCCTCCTGGGCCAAAAGGGAGCTATTACGAGCACCCGCGCCCGATCTTCCCTGATTTTCCGCAAGACACGCGGAATCAGATGGAAGGGAGGAAAGGCGAATCCCTGAAGGTTCTCCCAGCTGAGGGAGAAAGCATCGAGAGCCCATGCTCCCTGATCGCGAACACGGGAGCAATACTTCGGCAGCTGGTGATTTAGCACCGACGCAAATAGATCCACTTCCAGTGGACCTAGGCGACTGCGAATGCGGCAAAATACCTCCGGATGGAGCGTCCATTCCGATGGAAGATACCTGCCCCGAGACAGAAAATCCGCAATGAGGTTTTCCCGACCGGGGATGAAAGAGGCCACGGGTGTGATTGCCATGCGACGACACCACCTCCACAGCTGAGCTGCTAGGGCATTCAGAGCAACCGAACGAGTGCCTCCCTGCCGATTGATATATGCCGCCACGGTAACATTGTCCGTGAGAATCAGAACCGAACGACTGAGAAGTCGACTTCTGAAATGGAGCAAGGTCAACAGAACTGCCATAAACTCCAGGACATTGATATGAGGAAGAGTCCCAAGAAGAGACCAATCCCCCGCAACCGTGCTGCCGTTGCAGTGTCCTCCCCACCCCAACCGAGAGGCGTCCGTCGAAATCGATATCGACGGGAGAGGGGCAGAGAAGGACCTGCCTCGCGCGAGAAACACCTCGCTCGTCCAACAAGAGAGAAGAGACTTGATCTTTACTGGTACTGGAATCCAGACCAAAAGAGAGCCTTTTCCCGGCTTGAAGAACCTGAGGAGATGTCTCTGAAAGGGTCTCATGAGGAGCCGGCAGTCCTCTAAAACATCGACTAGACTGGCTAGATAACCTAGAAACTGAAGCCACTGTCTGGCCGAGACTCTTCTGGCCAGCAAGAGCTTGCGAGCCGCAGAGACAATGGTGAGAATCCTGTCTCGACTGGGCCGAGCTAACTGATTCCTTATGTCTAACACCGCCCCCAGAAAAACTGGGCTGCGAGTGGGGACTAACTCTGACTTTTCCCAATTTATTAGGAAACCTAAGTCTTGAGTAAGAGAGACGAGCAAACGAGTCTCGTCCAACAAACGATCGCGCGACTCCGCAAGGAGAAGCCAATCGTCCAGGTAACAAAACAACCGCAGGCCGCGACGCCTCAGAGAGGCCGCTAGCACCGCTACAACTTGAGTAAAAACCCGAGGGGCCGGGCGCAGCCCGAAAACGATAAGTCTCCGAGAGGAAGGAGAACCCCAGAAGATCGCGAGATGCGCGATGAATGGGAATGTGAAAGTACGCGTCCTTGAGATCTATCGAGACCGCGTAGTCTTCCCTTTTGATCAACGGAAGAATGGAGGCAAGAGTCTCCATCCGAAAATGAACCGGAGGAATAAATTTGTTTATCCTTTTTAGGTTCAGTATCAAACGAAGTTTTCCCGAGCGCTTGGGAATAACAAATATTGGAGAAAGGGAAAGAGACGGCCTGTCTCTTACCCTTTCTATAGCCCTCTTTTCCAGAAGAGACTCGATCTCCTTTGAAGCATGAGATCGAGACAGGGCAGACATGGGAGGTGACCGAATTCTTATAGCCCCTCCGGGGAGCGAAGCGCAAAGATCTCGCACGACGGAGAGAACAAACGCGTCCCCGGAGATGGCCTCCCAAGCGGGGAGAAACGCGTGAAGACGGCCACCTACCACATTCGGTTGAACAAGCGCTCGGGGAAAAACATCAAAACCCAGGCTTGGCCTTCTGCGAAGCCATCGCCTTACCACGAGTACCTCTCGAAATGCCCCTGCCACGACTCCCTCTCCCACGAGAAGGAGCTGGCTGTGGCTCAGGAGGCGGGACCCTAGACACGCGACTGCGTTGACCCGAAACGGGACCAGCAGGTCTACGCTGAACAGGGGCCCGCGTTGGCTTAGAGCTAGTGTGAAACTGCTTAGTCATATCCGAGATCTGCTTACGCGCATCGATCTCTCTCTGAAAAACCGTAGCGAATTTACCACCAAAAAGCGAAGGACCCCGAGACGGAACATCTCGGAGAAGTTGAGCAATGCCCGACTCTCTAACACCCAGTGCCGAGAGAGCCGAGGTCCTGCGACGGAACGTAACCGAAGCAGCTGCGGTGGAAAGCTGCGACCACTGCAGACAAGAGTATGCAACAGGTCGTCAATAATCAGCTTGTCACCATCGGTAACATTCAACTCCTCCGCCCTGGACCTAAGGTCGGAGAGAAACCCTTGAAACGCCGACAAACACATCCCCGACCTAACCTGGTTTTCAATATTAGACCAGATCTTATCCTCCGCCTTGAAAGCGGCGGAGGTAAGCGGATTAGTCGCCCGTAAGCGACGACCAACCTCCAAAATCTCAGGAGACAGAGTCTTAGCCTTAAAAAAGCTGTCTTGGTCCTGAGAACAAAAGGCAAAGGCCTTACCCTTGACCGCATTAGAGCGCTTAATCAACAGCGCGGCCTCAATGCGGTCATACTCCAGCTTGAAAACCTCCTCAAGAGCGATACCCTCAGAGGAATCCTGCTGCTTAAATTTCCAACGCGAAGTCGAACCCTGCGCGCGGGTTGACTGAAATTCAGGGAGATATTTGGACAACAAAGCAATCGCTTCTACCCCGCGAAGAGCGAGCGATTGAGACTCCGCCTGCCCAAGCGATTCGGGAACCGAAGCTTGAGAAGCCACATCCGAATCTGGTTCCACCCGAGTGGAATGAGACAAAGGAGCACTAACAAAGGCCTCCGCAGGCAGAGCCCCGCATGGTTCAACAAAAGTCTCCTCGCCCGGCGGAGCCCCAAGGGCCGCGGGAATAGGAGGCACATGCGAATCCGACTCAGACAAAGAGGAATCAATCACAAAAGGCTGATTAGACTCAAGGCGAGATCCCTGAATAGGGACAGAAGTCAGGGTTGAAGTAGCCGGTACAAAGGACCAACCCTGATTCTGAGCAAAAGCCCGCATCATACTGAACATGTCAGCTTGAGAGGAGCTAGCTGGGTTAGCCAGGCCAGACGGGCAAGAGGCCGGCAAAGCCTTGCCACTTTTTGCCTTCTTCTTGGCCTTTTTCTTGGCTGGCTCGACAAAAGTCGTAGCCGAAACCCTTTTCTTAGAACGCTTAATCGGATTCGTTCGGGTCCCCGAAGCCTCTTCGGAAACACAAACCGATCCCTCCGCGGAGGGGCGTTCACTTCCCATAAAGGGATTGGAGCGCTCATGGCGTAAGCCTAGAGAATCGCCCAAATCACCCATATTGGCTAAGCAAGAAGATGCAGTAGCCTTGGGTTGGGAGCTAAAAGCTCCCAGTGCGTGGGCAGACCGAGATGACTCGGTATGTGCCCGATGACTACTAAAGGCGTGTGAACCCGCTATTGGACCGCTCGAAAGCAGCAATAGGGGAGCACTAGTAGTCACGCACTCAGGTGAAAACACCTGTTGCTCCGAAGAGCGTCCATAATTGTTAGCTCGAGCATTCCCATTAGCTGGCAATGTAGACAGCCCAGGAAGTACTCGTTCCCCCATATGGCGTTTGCCGGGGGCTAGGGTTTGAGAACCCAGACCAACATGGGCTAAGCCTGTGGGCTGCCCTGCAGTAGTGGGGCGCGTCTCCCCTAACGGATCAGAGCGAGTGAACGCTACCGTACGGGAAACAACAGCCCCCCCCCCCCCTCTGGTCTCAGCGACCGGGGGATTGGATTGATATCCAAACCACTAGAATCTGACGCCACCCACCCCGAAACCACGGGCTTCGGAGTTGACAATCCCGATTCAGTTAACGCCACCCGTCCCGAAGCCGCAAGCTCCGAGACTGGCAAACTCTGCCAGGAAACACCACTAGGCAACTTACCCTTAGCCCTCCTCCCTCCCCCGTGTACCGCAGTACTCGGGGGAGTTCTGGAAGGCCGAGTCGTCTTGCTAGACGACTCTTCGGAAGAAGCAGGTCTCCTTGACCTAGCTGCTTCTTCTTCCGAATCCATACCACTGCAATAAAACAGACAATAAAGTATACTTTTTCAAATTAAGAAATACTTCAACTGAATGCAGTAAATAAGGGTAAAATTATTTGGGAGATACGCACTAAAGAAATTTTCACAGCCTAAAAACCGTAAGAATAAACGCCGAACCCGAAGGCTCGGTGACAAACGGAAACACCCGCAAACACGGAAATATCTACGTGGGGCTGACCGTGAAAGAGAAAAATAAATGCCAAGAAAGGGAATCAAAAAATCCCTTGCAATCGGCAAGAGTGACTAATAAAACACAAAGTACTATAATCTAAACGAATATAGGTACCTAAAAGTGCTTTAACTATGTGAAAAAGCGCACCAAAAAGATACTATACGACCTGATTTCAGGAGCGCTGTGACTATACGTCCTAACTCGTCGGGGGCGAGCAAGAAAGAGGAAGATGGCCGTAGCGTATTGACGTGCGTGAGTGGCGAAGGGGACAATAGGATTACGGGGGGTGCGCACAATATTGTGACTCATGTGTGATAATTCTCGAAGGGGTCCCGTAGTCAAGACTACAGGCATAATAGGTAGGTATATATGATTTATTGCAGTAAATTAAGTGGTTCGAAGGATTATTATACGTTTTAAGAACTTTTAAAGAAGAGGTTGAGTTCTAGGAAAGGTGAAATATAATTTGTGAGCGTTCTTATTCCTTTTATGTCAGTTCAGAAGAACATCATAATAGAAATGTCCCCTGAAAAGGATTGCTCTTCAAATGCCCTCATATTAAAAAATATGACAAGAAATAACTGAGGTGATCAGGCCACATGTGTTGCAGTGCATGTGCTTTTCAGCAAGATTGGGTCAGTATCGTATCATTTTGACAATTCCAAAACCTCACCGTATACACCAATTCCTATGTAGACATGATCAACCTTTCCCAATTCCTCTACGACACTTTCTTTCACAATGGAATTGCATGACCAGGGCCCTGTTGCATAAAACTTATACCATTAATGGTAACTCTGCTATCAATGGTAACTACCATGGTAACATCACTCAACAGCCAATCAAAATCAAGGTTTCCATGGGAGTTACCATTGATGGCAAAGTTACCGTTAATGCTAAGTTTTATGCAACAGGGCCCAGAACTCAAAGTTAATCATTGGTACCTTCCAAGAAAGGAAAAATATCCTTTTAATAATAATTTTACTTGGTTTGGGGATAAAATCATCATTTATTCAAGATATGGAACCCACAACGGAAACGGAAGTATGGAGAAAATACTATCTCACCATCCATCTCCTCCAACTTCTCCTCTATGAACTCCAGCTGATCGGCCATGTTTCTATGGTTACAGACATCATCAATCACGTCATCAGAAATGGAATTCAGAATCTAACGCAGGAGCAAATTTGAACACAACTTACATATAGTAGATGGCACACCATGGACACAATGTGCTGAGGAAGATAGATCACATGCACTATTCACATTCAAATAAAACCAACTAAAATCACATGTAGTGGTAGGAGAGGGGTCATAAGAGGCAATTTAAAAATATGTATGACAACTTATATTATTCTTTTGAATTGGTAGAAACTCCATTCAAAGCTTCATACCCGTATATAAAAATACACATTAAATTTTTTTTTTATATAAATGTAGACATTTACTAATTGCAAATCATATTTATATAAATTTCCACAGAATTAACACAATTTTATTTACAGGGAATCCCTGGGGATAACGCAAGCAAGAGAGCAAAGTGAGAGGGTACTATACTTTCCACTTCTAAAGGTGGTAGTTCTGCGTGGTGTAGATGCAAACGGTTAAAAGACTTACACTCTTCACAGTTAGACTGGGGAAGTAGCCATTGACTACGATACTGGTGTAGTCCTGCAGCTGCCGTCTTCTGAATTCTGTTAAGAGTCTCCGCTTGGATCCCAAGCCATAAAGCAGAATGTTGAAGTCATTACTGTACAGAAGATGAAAATGGGTAGATAAACACAGCAAAAACATTTTTTATTTAATTTGGGAAATATTTCTTCTTCTTGTGTTCTAAAGTATTGAGAAGCATTACTCTTGAAATATCAAAAACCAGCTTAAAGAGATTTTCCTAATTAATGGACCATCACATTTCTTCCTTTCTCCTTATGTTTCTCAGCAAATCAAAATATGTCAATCCTTTACAGTTGAAAAACTACATTAAGAATTAAAGCATTAAGAACTATTTTCATTCCACTATTGCTGTGACAAATAGTATGACAATTAATATGATAATTTGGTGAAATTCTGTATTTCTCATATAAAAAAATATGAAATAAGTTTTAAATTGTTGGATGTACAAATCTTTCCTCAGATTTTTCTTTTACTGGCAGCTCTTGATGTACGGGCTACCAATGATCTTTTGCTGAATAACATCCAAATATTCTAAAATACCCCATACAACATTCCACGTTCATCTTCTGAATTACCTGGGTTTCCCTCTGCACTATAAAATCATACAAACTAGTCAATTATACAACCATATAATTCTTTCTTTCCTAAATCATAGACGAAGCACTGTGGTAAATTGGTGACAGCTCTCGACTTTCCTTCAAGAGGTACTGGGTTTGATCCTTGATCTGTGCTTACATCCTTGGACAAGAAGTTTTGCATACATTTGTCCCTTTCGACCCAGGTGTACTAAATGGGTACCTGGAAATGCTGGAGTAAAATAAATGCTCTCTGGAAGAGCAGTTTTTTGATACATTAGTTATCCATATCTATCCTGCTTTAGCGACCACCTGTACAGAAAGACCACCTTTCTATAAATAACACAATTTTGGTTTCCCTTGAACAGTGTTTCTTATTGAAATGTGTATTAAAAGGAACCTGTCCATAAAGACCACCTGCTCATAAAGACCACTTTTCTTGTCTCCCTTGAGCGGTCTTATACACAGGTTTCACTGTATTATTCATATCACTATTATTACCTCAAGTAGTACATCCACTTGTTGAACAACGCACAGTGTTCCTCAAATAGTTCTTTCATTTCCTTAGTGTAGCTATTGGGGGCGCTCTCCAGTGCCTCAGCCAGCTGTCCACTACCCATCTGTGGAGTCTCAAGCCGTGACAGGGTGTGGTCCGATGTCAACGCTTGCCCTACATGCGCCACAAAGTATTCCTCTGCCATGTTCGATTGCTGTAAAATCAAAAGATTTCCAAAACTTATTGAAAATGTTAGGTCTTGTTTGCATATGGGACTGTAAACCACCTCAAACAATTTCCATGGAAAATTCAAATGACAGCAAAGTGCACTTCATATCTGTATCTCTTAACACACAAATATATTGTAACTGAGTATGCATAGGACTTTTTTAAAACCAACATTGCCATTCATTTACACATAAAGTGTGTTTTGTACCACTACATTTTATTTTTAGGTCATTTATTATATCATGTGTGAATAGGGCTTTATGCAGATTTCAGTCCAGATTCCAACAAGCAAATAGAACATTATTATATACATGTACCTCAATGTGTAAGGTATATAAAATTACAAAAAATGAGGACAATCAATAAAGCATCTCTTATTTAACCTGTGATTTTAATCAATTAGAAGCCCAACTTCCTCAATGAACATTTCTGCACTTCTCCTTATTAAAGGGAAATCCAAACTTAATGGGAAGTTGCTCTGAAAGAAAGAGGAAAAATCAGAGAAGCAGATTGGTGAAAGTCTAAACGAAATCGACAAGCAATAAGAAAGTTATAAAGTTTTGCAAGTGGTAATCGTTATACATATGGGAATTCCAAATTTGCCGAATACATGTATGTAATGTCACTGTGATGTAATTGCAAACAACTCCCCCAATTGCTCCAACACACAAAATGACTAAAATGTCAATTTTTCAAAATGCATTACTCAGTAGGATCATTTTCTTTCCTATAACAATATGCTATCTCCAATATATTTTTAGTACTGCCCCAAGGGTATAGGCGCTTCGGAGAAAACAGCAAATTAATGATAATTTTGTGTACGACATACGGGAGAGTTGTCCCACCAAACTGCCAATTTGAGATTCGCATAGATGTAGTGATTTCATTTTTCAAACATCTATAACTTTCTTATTCCTTGTGCGATTTCTTTCAAACTTTCACCATCCTGTTTTTCTAATTTTTTTGCTTTCTCATACATTATCTTATTACCAAGGTTGGATTGCTCTTTAACTTATAATACAAAATTCCAGAGGGAGTGACTCACCATAGATGCAACATCATCCTTAGCAGCTCTTCTATTTGATTTCCTCACTCCACTGCCTGGTGTAGTTCCTTTTGAAGCAACATCTCCTTTCTTAGAGCCAGCACCCGATGACCCCTTGGCTGTGGTCTTTTTGGGCTGCTGGTCCTTCTTTGTTATGATGGCAGCGACAGACGCCCTCTTGGGCCGTTTCATTGTGATGCTTCTCTCACTGCTTGTGTCACTGTTCATATCATCCCTATAATCGTCATCGTCGTCGTCGTCATCGCTACTTTGGCCGGAGGAGAAATCACTGTCTTCTTTGTCCTGTCCTATGGGTCCTGTTATAATCATCCACATTCCATGTTTATTATCCTGACTAAATATCAATTATCCACAATGATAGGGATGAATGGCATCATAATGAAGACTTGAAAATAATCTTAAAATAATAACAAATATATACCTGCCAACATTTGGAACTTGGAAATCAGGACACATTGGCCGGGGGTCCAGGGGGCTTGGTACACTGTATGGTGCCGGTGCCGCTATCGCTAGCACTGCAGCAGCTCGCAGCATGGTCAGTCAATACAATGCACACGCATGCAAGGAAGTGGTGTACGTACACACTTAAAGTGAAATTTCAAAAATCGGGATGTCCTGATTTTTGGCCGTTTTGAAAGTTGAAAATCGGGACAATCCTGATAAAATCGGGACGGTTGGCAGGTATGCAAATATAATCCAAGTCACAGAGAAACTGGAACACATTAACAAGTTTACCACTTTACCCTTACTGCACTGGTGGGCTCCCCCTCCCCCCCCCCCCCCCCCCCTCTAGACAAATTTTTTGTCTTTTGTCTTTCAAGTCTTGTGCATCTTTGGTGAAGTCAAGGCTCCCCTCAGTCAGAGAGGAGCTTGAAATAGCCAAGTACAGTAAAGGTTTTAAAAGCATGTTCATAATATGAACATTCCCAGCTTTAGGTCTGGCTTCAGTCATAGAAGACTAACAAAAATAGAAGAAGAAAAGGAATGCAGAGAGGTTACATCATTATCTATATATCAAGAATTAGCAAAAATCAGAGGTGAAATTCAAGCGAATAGTACAAGGAGTGAAAACACCAGGATCTTACTTTTGAGTTTTCTTTTTATGGCTGTTCTCTTTGCTTGATGTCTGTCCACACTCTGTGCAGCTATCTCAGCCATCTTACCAGATCTCTTTGGAGTCTTGAAAGAGTAGACCTCAGTCCCTAATGGCCCCTCTCTATCCAAGAGCACTGTCAAAATAGAAACCATTATCCCAATTAGCATCGTTTCCATATGACAAAGCACAGTGCGTCTCCCATTCCTGTACAATAGAGTAAACTTTTTGGGGGAGTCATTGTCATGCTCAGATACTTTTTCTCACCCCCATTTGCCATTCATTCACACATTTAAAAACTGCCAAAGTTTACCCACCCTGTGTCAACAAGCCACTACTGATTGATTCAGTGCCACCTGTACCTTTAAGGGGTAAGCTTTGTTTGGAAAAACGCCTGTACTCAGAGATAGATTACATATATCAATGACCGAAGGTCCTCTTCATCTGGGGTTCCTTGAGCTTTGAATCTCACCAACTTTCAAAGTTTTCTTCAGTCTGCAGCTGAGTTGAGTTCTAAATTCTGTTATTAAAGGGCAATCCAACCATAGTAATAACTTGATTTGTATGAAAGCAGAAAAATAAGAAAAACAGGATGATGAAAGTTTGAAAGAAATCGCACAAGGAATAACAAAGTTATGGATGTTTGAAAAATGAGATACTACATCTATGCGAATCTCAAATTGGCAATTTGGTGAGTCGATTTTTCACAAGTCTTGTGGACTGTCCCGTTTAATATCATTACTTTGCGGTTTTCTCCGAAGTGCATTTACCCTCGGGGCAGTACTCAAAATATATTGCAGATAGCATACTGTTATAGGTTATAGGCTCATTTATAAAGAAAAAGATCTTACTGAGTAAAACAGTTTGAAAAAAATGACATTTTAGTCAGTTTGTGTGTTGGAGCAAATGGGGGAATTGTCCACATCTTCATCAAGGGGACATTACCTATTCAGCCAATTTGAAATTCCCATAGGTATAGCGATTACAACTTTCAAATATTCATAACTTTCTTATTGCTTGTCCAATTTTGTTCAAACTTTTACCATTCTGCTTCTCTGATTTTTCCTCTTTCTTTCAAAGCAACTTGGCATTAAGGTTGGATTTCCCTTTAAAAAGTCCAGCCCTACTAGAGGTTTAGGTAACTTAGCAAAATTTGGTTTCAAGTAAATCTGTGGCCTTTTGAAAACAGAATGCATCTAGCCAACTAAAATTCATCTTTCACCTATCTTGAATCTACTTAGCCACGGCAGGTAGCACCAGAAGTATTCACTTGGAAACTGGGGCATGCCTGTCCTGGTTAGAAAGATCCCAGATACGGGCAAAGGAATGTCAAATTGGCCATATTTGTACCATTGTTCAACACTCATTGTTTTAAAATGGCATTAAACTGGCAAAACTTGAACAGCGCCACCTTACAGTAACTGCTACATTGAGATTATAATTTGAAAATTACCGTAATTGCATTCTATTTTGAATTTCGACAAATGGCTGTTTGGTAAATAGGTACATTTTATATTTCAAACTATAATTTTGACACTGCACATGTGGAAAATTGCCTACAGATACATTCTAAGCATCTACAAACTAGAATGGGGCATGATGGGAAAATTAGAGGCACAGACACTTATCAAATCCTGTTGAAAGATGGCACCATTAGGAGCTTCAAATTACTGTCACTTTAAATGACTACATTTCACTAAGCTCCCTTACCAACATTCTTTTCTCTATTTATCATCTACCATTGGAGGTGCTGTGGTATTGTGGTTCATTCATTTGACTTTCAATCATGAGGCTGAGGGTTCCAATCCCAGCCTAGCACTAACATCCTTCAGCAAGACATTAAGCTACTTTTGCCACTCTGTATCCGGGTGTAAATGAGTACCCGATATGCAGGACAGCGTTTCATGAAAGGAAGTTGTCGGATATTTTATCCGACAACTGTTATCAGCTACTGAAATCCCTGCATCTGATTGGTTGAGATTTTTCGGATAAAATATCTGACAAGTCCTTTCATGAAACGCCCCCCCCCCCTTTCGTGAAACGCCCCCCTGGAGCGCTACATATTTGGGTGCTCTGCTATGACCACTGGAGCACAAGGAGTGTCACGATGTTACAGACATGAGCGCTATGCAAGAAGCCACTATGATTATTGTCACCTACAGGTACCTTCTGAAACAGGGTCTAATGCATCCTCCGTATTCTCCACATCGCTTCCATCCTCCTCCATCTCCTCCTCCTCCTCATTCTCATCATCATCATCATCATCACTCTTCTGCTGGGATGCTAATTCCTTCTCGTTGTAGTTGACCTGTTTCCGTGACGTTCTCACAGGTCGGCTCGGAGTATCTGAGGAGGCTAAGGTATGAACCTTGTTCTTCCGTACCTTGGTCTCTGTGAAAGACAAATTGGCAGGGTAAAAATAGTTTTTGGAAGGCTACTTTTCAACTTCTTCTTCAAGTGAAGTACATTTTCTTCTTCAAGTACAGTCCTTTGTGTGGAGTATTGTCATACTTTAGCTTGGTGCTATGAACTAATGTGCGATGCCACATTTGTGAGCCTCAAACAGATTATAATGGATTGTAAATAAAATTAAAGTCACTCATGGACCGATAGCTATGTGGAACTACGTCGAACATTTACTGCTGCACACCAATAACATCAAAATCAACGTAAGCAAGACTAAATCTACTTACATTTGTCGGGTTTATTTATTAAAGTAGAACGTTAATGATTTTAAATATTGGCTTAATACTTATTATTGCATAGATGGCATAAATTAAACAAGGTTATCCAAATTCAACGCTTGGAAACATTTGAAGTAATGATTATTATCAATTATAAAACGGTAAAATACAGCCCCCGATATAGCAGCTGAAGAGCTCCTCGAACGCTGCCGAGATATGTGACGACACACCCTGGACCAGTCCTGTCTAAGCAGACGATGTCCCATAACATCTTACACATTTTTCAGAGCCTATTTTGTCATCTCCTCTTCACTTATTTCTCTTCCTTCACTAGCGTCAGTCTTAATGCTAGTCTGTTGCCTCACTCTTAACTTCGTGTATGGTATTATTTTGATGAAAAATGCAGCGTTAAAAAAATAAAGGAATCAGTCACTTGTAAACAAAATAAGACGCCATTGTATTTTCAGCTGCTTGCACCGGGGCATGTTCGGCGTTTCAAGAGGGAACGAATACCATCCTGCTAAAGCATACGATCTTTAACACTGGGAGTAATATGCCGAAAGATTTGTTTACAAATTTAAAAAAAAATTCCTCCCCAGTCAAGCTTCTTCGCTTACTAACCATCCTGCTATTATTCGGAGGGCTTTTCAATTTGAAAGTGGGGTTCATTTCATTGACCCTTCTCCTATGTATTTACAATCAAACGGTTTAGCTATCAGAATCAGTTTCACTTTCCCTTTATAATGGTGTGAAATAAGGTCATGTTTAAATATACCAAACTCTTTATAATTTGATAAATAATTGCATTGCAATTACGTTCATTCATTATAGGACGTCGTCTGCTTAAGCAGGATCGATCCCGAGTGTGACGACATCAAAACATCGCTATATTTCTGGCGAATCCTCGGATATTCCAGATGCTGAGAAGAGCTTTTATTTGTGTTGTTTTTATAATCACCAGATACGCAGTTGACATAAAACTTATACGATTGTCATCTGTAAGCTTCCCAGTTTCTAGTGATACATTAATTGCCATATTTGTGATTTTCTTTGAATATCTACTTTAAGGGACTTTTCAAAGGTCCACTGCAACCCAAATGTAAGTTGATTTCTGTTGATGTGCAGGGATGCATACAAGTCATATTATGTTATTCAAATATCTAAATATGTTTCATAGATTTTTAAATATTTTTTGAAATCATTTTCTCAGACATACTAAGCTCCACCCTAAAAAAATGCTCCAGATCTCATTCCTGCAGTGACATCATCTGTCAATCATTAGTGAGCTAAGGAGAGACAGTGGTATGTAGCTTTTCCAGAGATAACCATCTGTTCTAATAGACCATACAATAGTAGTTGCTATGTCAGACATGCTGTAGCATCACCAGGAAAAGAATGGTAATGAGGTATTGTTCAAAAGCATGCAATTCTATTGTGAGCATGTGCTGAGCTGTGGGAAGTTACATTCCACTGTCTATTGTAGAATGTTAGTGTAGCTGACTGATGATTGACAGATGATGTCATTGCAGGAATGAGATCTGGAGTCTTTTTTTTTTAGGGTGGAGCTTATAGAGCAGGTGCCAGGGGGGGTCAACCTAGCTGGAAAGGAAACCAATTTTCATGTGTATGGGTATATAGAGTAAATATTCCCATATAATGAAACGGTCGTCTGGCATGTTCCCTGTGGTGGGTGTGGCCTGGGGGAGTGGTCAAAGTGGTCAAAAAAATGAGCTAGATTAGCTGGAAAGGAAACCCTATGGAACCCATATGAAAAGATGCGCCATTGTCCCAAGATACATGAATGGATACTGCCAGACATTTTAAGTGGTGGGCGGTGCCCGCCAGACGCCCCCAAAGGGGGTCCAAAAATGAGCTAGATTAGCTGGAAAGGAAACCCTAAGGAACCAATGGGATATTGTTCGGCAGGGTCCAAATATACACAAATGATCACTGCCAGACGTTTTAAGTGGTGGGGAGTGCCTGCCAGACGCCCCTAAAGTACCCCACCCCAAAATAATGAGCTAGATTAGCTGCAAAGGAAACCCTATGAAACCCATATGAAAAGATGCGCTATAGTCCCAAGATACATGAATGGATACTGCCAGACATTTTAAGTGGTGGGCGGTGCCCGCCAGACGCCCTCAAAGGGGGTCAAAAAATGAGCTAGATTAGCTGGAAAGGAAACCCTAAGGAACCAATGGGATATTGTTCGGCAGAGTCCAAATATACACAAATGATCACTGCCAGACGTTTTAAGTGGTGGGGAGTGCCTGCCAGATGCCCCTAAAGTACCACACCCCAAAATAATGAACTAGATTAGCTGGAAAGGAAACCCTATGAAACCCATATATAAAGCTATAGTCCCAAGATAAATGGATACTGCCAGACATTTTAAAGAAGATCTGAGTTAGCGGGGGCACTTAACCGCCCCCATGTCGAATAATTCAGAAATTCCGCCTCCTCAAAAGTGGCATATCGGAGAATATTTTTATCAGTTTGGGGGCTCCATAGACCCCTTTATCATTTTCTGTGCATCAATGTGCACCCCTAATTCGATGAGATATCTATCAAAGATCATTCCTGTGAAATTAAAAGAAATTTAAAGAAGATTTGAGTTAGCGGGACCACTTAAACCGGGAATTGGGGATAACATCGCTAGTCATAAGGACAGTGGCTCATAAGGACCGCTATTCATTACGTGTAATTCCCCTTACCTGTAGGGTCACTATTCATAAAATCATAAGGAGCATTATTCATAAGGATTGCTTTTCATAATTATCAGAAGAGGGTTGCTATTCATAATCAACGAAAAGGGTCATTACTCATAAGGGCCGCTATACATAATACAGATACAGGGTGGCTATTCATAATACCAAATCGGGGTCGTTAATTATAAGGGTCGGTACTCATAATCGAAGAAGAGGGTCGCTATTCATAATAGTAGAAGGAAAAAAATATTGAGGTGTGGGGGGGGGGCGTGGCCTGTATTATTATTACCCTCCTCCCCCCCCCCCCCCCCCCCCCCCGATATTTTGGATTATGATACATTAACTTAAAACTAATAATTATCCAAACTCTTGATGTTTGATCTTAACGATTAGAAGTAAGGAAATAAATGCAATAATTTCAATGCGAAAATATCGAAGAAAATTCGTTCGCTCGCATTGTTATTTTCAATTAATGGTTAAGGGGGTTTGTCCATTGGTGTAGATCCGGGCATTTCTTCTTTTCATTAAAAACCATTTTGGGATGCACTTAAATATGAATTATTTATTTGCCTTGTTTTCTACCCTTTTATCTTTTTTTTTTAGTACGTTACTGCGTTAGTCTTGAATTTTCTCTCTCTTTTCTTACCCCTCCCCCCTCTCACTCTCTCTTATTCTTATAGCTTCTCCACTTTTCTTTCCTTCTTTACCCCACAATTTCTTTTCATTTACCTTTGGCTCTTCCAATGTAGTCTGATTTTTTGGGTTCCGTCTCCTTGATTGCTAATTTCATAATATTTTAAAGGAACCTGCAGACTTTACAAGCTCTGCTTTTTATGCAGATTCCTTCATATTTCGAACTCATTTATTGTCATTGTTACAATCTACTGGCATTTTTTGCTATACTGAATTACTTTGCCACACTGTATTGTTATAATCAAATGACTGTATTGTCTTATATTGTGTTTATATTTTTGTTATTTATTTTGTGAAATATGAGAATAAATTCAAAATTCAAATTCAAATTCAAAATGCAACTTTTTCTCGACAGATTTTTGAAAAATTTCCTGATGTAGGAGGGTCTCTTCGCTCAATGGTGTATCTAGGGGGCAGAGGGGGGATGTGCCCCTTGCAGCACTTGGAGTGGGCGCAAAAAACGCAAAGGAGAGATAGAAATATAGGGGGGAAATGAATAAAAAATCCTAATCTTTACGGATCACCGCCCCAAATCCGCAAGGTGAATGCACTAGAAATCTAGTTTTTGAAGGTTTGAAATGCGAAAATATTCCAAAGCTGGTCGCTTTGCTCCCTCGCATAATTATTTTCTTTCAGGATCTCGTAATTTCGCTCCCGTAGTATATAGTTCTTAAATAAATTCAATCCCATTATGGGATAAAGTGTATAAAACAGCATTTGCAAAGGTTCAACTTTTGAAAGAAATCTCAACTTCAGGTCGCCTTGCTGAATTTCTCGAATCTTTCTCAAGCCTATAGGGTTTTTGTTAGTTCTGATCCCGATTGCAGAAGTGAGGGAATAGAAAACCGTTTATCAATGTATAAAATTAATTCGAGCTTCTCTACCGCTCAGCTGCGGTGGTCCAATGCAAAATTTCCTGGGTAAAATGCACAAGAAATTGCGTTTTTTAGTGTTAAATTAAAACATTTGCCGCTCGGTCGCTTTGCTCCCTGGCTTGTACAATAACGTAGATAAGTTTGGACACTGGGGGGGGGGGGGGGGGGGGGGGGGGGGGGGGGGGGGGTAACTTCATTGTTTGCTCCGGGCGCCATAATCCCTAGATACGCCGCTGAATTCGCTCCCTCGAATGTTAAATGTTGCGTCCAAATAATTGAAAAGCGGACCGGGCGTCAAACTATAATTTTCCACCTAAAGAAATTATTTGCTACAAGCCGTTATCTTTCTCTCAAATTTGCTAAAACGTCAAAGCTTTCGCGTTTCGCGCGGAAAGGGGGAAATTCCCCTTCCCTTCACCCACCCCTGTTACATACAGTGCAGTTTTGCGTCTAAAATAACTAAAAAGCAGCCAGGGCGCCGAACTAACTTTCCGCCTTAAAAAAGTTCTACGAGCCGTTTTTCTCTCAGATTTGCTGTAAAACCTAAGAGCTTTCGCGCTATGCGCAGAAGGGAGGAAACTGCCCCTCCCTCCCTGGACAACTACCCCCTTAGGTCAACTACCCCCAGGACATCTCTTCCTTATGTTCGTTCATATTTTCATCCTTTTATCTTTTCTTCTGTCCTAAACTTAATTTTGCTTTATCTTTCTGCATTTGTTTTCCCTTTGTTTTCTCATGTTATTATTTGTTTCAGTATCATTTTATCTTTATCTTTCCTTTATTTTTTTCCCCTTCTTCTTTACTTCTAACCTTCCTTTCGACTCTCTTTATTTTCTTCTTCCTTTCCTTCTTTGCTTATGTTATTCTTTGTTTTGGGCTTTCTTTCATCCTCTCTTTCTGTCCTTTCTCATGTTATTCTTTGTTTTGATATTTCTTCATCTTCTCTTGTTGTCTTCTCTCATGCCCTATTTTGTTTTGATCTTTCTTTGTTCTTTTCTTTCTGCATTTTGATCGTTCTTAGATTTTCTCTTTCTGTTTTTCCATATATTGTTCTTTGCTCCCTTTCTTATCTTCTATTGCTGTCTTTCCCTTATAAATGTTATTCTTTGTTTTATCCTTCCATCATTTTGTATTTTTTCTCTCCTTATGTTTTCCTTTATTTTTTCCTACTATATCATCTCTTTCATCTTTTATACCCTACCCCGTGTATTTCTCCATTATTTTCTTTTTATCTTCGCGTTTGCTCTTTCCTCTATCTCTTAATCTTCCTTTCTTCCTTTTATCATCTTCTCTGTGCTATCTTTCTTATTCTAGCATCTTCTTCTCTTTCCTTCTTTTATGTTTTCATATGCTTTTATTTTCTATTTTCTTCCTTTATCATTTTGTATGATTTTGTTTTATATTTCTCTTCTAGTTTTCTCCAGAAGGGTGCGGTTCTTGCGAAGAAACCTGCCAAAATCTGTGACGTCATTTAAACCTAACTGAGATCTATAGGATGCGTTCACAGGCGCCGGAAGTGGGGGGGGGGGGCGATGTCGCCCCAAACAAAAAGGTGCCGGGCAAAACGCGTTTTCGACCTCCCCATAGGCGTAAATGCAAATGCGAAAAATTTCGACATTTCGACAAAATTACATGTATTCCAGTATTAAACTATCTAAATATGAGGATATTGGAGCACCTCGCTGCCCGTGAGGAGGTGGTAGTCGAGCCAATATTGCCCTTCTCAAAATCCTCAAGGGGCTGCAGCCCTTCGTAGGCATTATATCCCCCTCCAAGTCATCCACGGAATTGTACAAGCTAGGGAGCAAAGCAATTTTTTTGTTGGGGGGGGGCACTTGATCTGCAAAACGTCATTTCTTATTCAATGTACTGAGGAAAAGTCGCAAATAACCACTGCAATCTAGGCCAAGTTCCAAATACTGAACATTGATAAAAGTCCCTTTTCTCAATTCTTTCTCAAATGGGGGCACAGCACTGAAGGAACAAGTGAGAAATAATCAAGGAATTTAGGAAGGCCATCGAAAGTTGATATTTCTTTCAAATGTATAGAACATTTGAAAATGTGACTTCATATGCTTTAACATAAATTATACTGGGGCAAAATATTGAAAAACAAAACAAAACAGGGGCGTAACTAGTACTAACTACGAGGGGATATGGGGCACGTGCCCCGCAAATTAGATGGGGTGAGAAAGAGGAGAAAAGAGAAAAAGACGGGGGAGAAGAAAAGGAAGAGAAATAAGACAATAATTGGACCCCTTTTTGTTTAGTTCAAGCGGACCCTGATCGCCAGGGCCCCCTTTAATAAGGGCTGTGTATCATGGATTTGCTTTGAACTAAATTAAATTCAATCCAATTTATTCTCATTTCCAGCAAAAACATTTCCTCGGAAATTAGACATTGAAATATATAAATTATAAAACAATATAATGTATAACTTTTCTTTAAACTTCACCATCAATCTGACATTATTCCATCAGTGCCAATGGTATACTATAAAGCATACTGCTTGTATGTAAACAATTATAGGACCAACGACTTTAAGTCCTCTCCGAGGGACTTGGGGTTAATGCCTTACCAAAGGACACGAGTGTATCCTGGTTTCGAACCCGGGCCCTTCAATTACAAAGCCACTGCTCGACCACTGAGCTATCTTGCTCTTTCCCATGATTATGGACATGATAGAGCAGCACCTGATGGCAACACCAACTACAGCAACCCCCCCCCCCCCACCAGGCTATGTCATTTATGAATTACTTTTACGAAAATAATCAGTAATGTGTGCTTGTACCGAGGCAAGGTGGGCCGAATAGCTCAACGTGGTCGGACTGATTCGGTGGGGTGGGGCACAGGGGCGTAGCCAGGATTTTTCAATAGGGGGAGGGGGCAGACGTGAAGGGTTCAACCGCGTAGCCAGGATTTCATTTTATGGGGGCTGTTGTGGGGCACGCGCAGAGTGCGAAATTTGTGATGAGCACGCAAAGCGTGCTCCCCAGGGGGTGGGACAACTACCAGTCGCAACCGTTGTGGTGGTCGCATCTGAGCTTCCAACATGCATTTGTATACGGTCCTGCGATCAGTCGCGCAACGGTCGCATCGAATTGCCCAGTCGTACGACCGATTTTAGTCAAGTGGTCGCATGTGGTCGTGCAACAATTGTGAAGGGGGCTTTAGTTGTGTGATACGTGAAATATGGTTGAGACATTTTCAAGATAGCGTTCGCTTGGTACTTACTATGTAATGTTTAAAATATTATGTAAGTTTGATGTATCATGTCGTGAGTTTGTAGTAAAACAAACATGAATGCTTGATCACAGTCGTTTTTCTCCACTATACATAAAAGCCACGGCCACGGCATGCGAAGTATTAAATTCAGAGTTCCTGCGATTTTTACTTGTCATTCCTAAAGGGAGACTGTTCTTTAATATATCAATTACAACAACTGCTGTACAGTATATATAAATGTAAGTTGTTTTTTTTTCAAAGATATTCGTGAGGATTTTTTTTTAAATCATTGTAATATGTGTGAAATTAATATTACATGTATATCCGTTTACATGGGGACTATGGTAAATCTTTTCATACGGGTTTCATAGGGTTTCCTTTCGAGCTAATTTAGCTTATTTTTGGACCCCCTTTGGGGGCGTCTGGCGGGCACCGCCAACCACTTAAAATGTCTGGCAGTATCCATTTATCTTGGGACTATAGCTTTATATATGGGTTTCATAGGGTTTCCTTTCCAGCTAATCTAGTTCATTATTTTTGGGTGTGGTACTTTAGGGGCATCTGGCAGGCACTCCCCACCACTTAAAACGTCTGGCAGTGATCATTTGTGTATATTTGGACTCTGCCGAACAATATTCCATTGGTTCCTTAGGGTTTCCTTTCCAGCTAATCTAGCTCATTTTTGGACCCCCTTTGGGGGCGTCTGGCGGGCACCGCCCACCACTTAAAATGTCTGGCAGTATCCATTCATGTATCTTGGGACTATAGCGCATCTTTTCATATGGGTTTCATAGGGTTTCCTTTGCAGCTAATCTAGCTCATTATTTTGGGGTGGGGTACTTTAGGGGCGTCTGGCAGGCACTCCCCACCACTTAAAACGTCTGGCAGTGATCATTTGTGTATATTTGGACCCTGCCGAACAATATCCCATTGGTTCCTTAGGGTTTCCTTTCCAGCTAATCTAGCTCATTTTTTGACCCCCTTTCGGGGCGTCTGGCGGGCACCGCCCACCACTTAAAATGTCTGGCAGTATCCATTCATGTATCTTGGGACTATAGCGCATCTTTTCATATGGGTTTCATAGGGTTTCCTTTGCAGCTAATCTAGCTCATTATTTTGGGGTGGGGTACTTTAGGGGCGTCTGGCAGGCACTCCCCACCACTTAAAACGTCTGGCAGTGATCATTTGTGTATATTTGGACTCTGCCGAACAATATCCCATTGGTTCCTTAGGGTTTCCTTTCCAGCTAATCTAGCTCATTTTTGGAACCCCTTTGGGGGCGTCTGGCGGGCACCGCCCACCACTTAAAATGTCTGGCAGTATCCATTCATGTATCTTGGGACAATGGCGCATCTTTTCATATGGGTTCCATAGGGTTTCCTTTCCAGCTAATCTAGCTCATTTTTTTGACCACTTTGACCACTCCCCCAGGCCACACCCACCACAGGGAACATGCCAGACGACCGTTTCATTATATGGGAATATGTACTCTATATACCCATACACATGAAAATTGGTTTCCTTTCCAGCTAGGTTGACCCCCCCTGGCACCCGGTCTATTAGGAGGTTGGAAAAAATACTGTGGTACAAATTTGGAGTTTCAAAGATGAAAATGACGTGTTTCAACCACTTTCATGCCACCAGATTTTTGAGCAATTGTCAAAAATGAACTATCAGTAGTTAAATATTAACTTTAAATGAGTTTTTCTTGAGCAAACTGGGCAAAGAAATATTGCATACATGTATGAATAAACATTATATTGAAGTCACAGGTTTCTGTATGAGGAAGAATTTTTAAGCCACTCTGAGCCTAAACGAAATGTTCAACGCTCCAACATTTGGGCGGGATTTGCAGCCCACGGCATGGTAGGGGTTAAAAATCATTTTCCGCTTCAATTAGTATGATCTAGCCTGGACTAATCCAGGACCGGGTAATGCACACAATACCTACTCTACAAAGTCTGACAGGAATAGCTATGTGCATGGGAGTACAAGGTTATCGTAGATAACCTGGTATATGTATAAGTGCCACAAAGTGCTTCTTGTATGAGGAAAAACAGCTCCTTTTCCACCTCGTCCTGGAGCAGCGTTACCCTAATCAGCTGCTCAAGGGAAGAAACTGCTTGAATGTGGTAGAGAGCTAGCCCTACAATTCACCTGTATTCACCTGTCTTGTCAGGCTCCTTGCAAGACAATAAGCCTTGTAATGCCCTCCAACTTTCAATCTAACTTCCATTGTATGTGAACTTGAGTCTTGAACTTCCTTTGTTTTCCAGACAGTATTGACTAATAATTAAGGAATCTAATCTAAGGGCATCAGCGACCAGGTTACATGGCTTGCTATATTTGTCTCCATTTGTCACTTAATATTTCACTTTTTTCATTCATTGGTTTGTGTTTTATGTGTTATCATTATGCTTGTGGGTAATGCAACTGTCACCTGGATAGGTTATCTTGTTGTTTTTGGTTGTCATTTTCATGAAGCTAAGTGTCTACATGAGCCGCCTGATCATTCTGCACCCATCAAATATGATCATGAGAACCTTCTTTTCCTCGCCGACTTGCCCACGATGAAGGTTAAGGATCTAGACTTGATTGAATGAGATGACAATTGTAAACCGGACACCCACCGCCGGGGCACACGAGGGGGAGCTAGACAAAGGGATTGATAAAGGGGTCATAAGCCTCCTCCACCGACCTTCACATTGTAATATACAATCGCTACATTATAAAGATGGAAAAACTTTGCGCCAAAGTTAAGTATGATTATGAGTTTCGTAATTCTAGCTTGATCTGCATGACTGAAACCTGGCTAAATTCAGATATTCCAACTAGTGCTACCCAGATACCAGTGAGAGTTGGACTTTGTGAGACAGGACCGTTCATTTAAGAAAAGAGTCAAGATGGAGGTTTATGTGTGTATGTGAATGAGTTGTGGTGCAAAAACTTCACTAAATGAATCTCTATCTGCTCAAAAGACAATGAACTTTTGTGCCTAGCTTTCCGTCCTTTCTCCCTACCGCAAGAATTCCCATAAAGACATCTTTTATTAGTCTACATTCCACATCACGTAAAAGGTTGAGGGTGCCAATCCCAGCCTGGCATTCTCATCCTTCAGCAAGACATTAATCCACATTTGCCACTCTCCACCCAGGTGTAGACAGGTACCTGATATGGTAGAGCACTACAGGTTTGGACGCTCGGCTATGACTGGGCTAACTAGAAAATCCATTGCCGCGCAATGCGAATGTATCCCCGGTTATGGCAGCGATTTGAAGGAGGGACAAAGAACCTCCCCTAATCTACAATGTGTGTAGATTAGAGTGCCGGTATAATACATCTCTATAGAAAATTCGAAAGAAATCTGTCAAGAAATGTGACCTCAGAGCGCACATAAGATATCCACTAAAATATGACCTTTGATCCTATGAAAGACGGAACACTGGAGGCAGCATCACCAAAAACTGTAGAGGTCTAGAGTAATCTATGATGGACCTCCATACAAAATCTGAAAGAAATCAGTCAACAAATGTGTCCTCCAGAATGCATGCAACCAAAATAAGACATTTGACCCTATAAAAAGTGGAACACTGGGGGCAGCATCAGCAAACACTAAAGATGTGTAGATTTCACTAAGACACACCTCCATATAAAATTTGAAAGAAATCCGTCAAGAAATGTGGAAGTTAGAGCGCACAAAAGACATATGACCTTTGACCCTATAAAGGATGGAACAATGAGGACAGCATCACCAAAAAGTAAAGATGTGTAAATTATACCAAGTTACATCTCCATACAAAATTTGAAAGAAATCCATTACAAAATGTGGCCTGCAGAGTGCTTTCACGCCATCCTCCAAAGTATGACCTTTGACCCTATAAAAGACGGGACACTGGTGGCAGCATTACCAAAAACTATATGTGCGTAGATTTGACCAAGATACACTTCCATACAAAATTTGAACGAAATCTGTCAAGAAATGCAGAAGTAAAAGTGCAAGAAATGGACAAATAACCTTTGACCCTATAAAAGACGGGACACTGGTGGCAGCATTACCAAAAACTATATGTGCGTAGATTTGACCAAGATACACTTCCATACAAAATTTGAACGAAATCTGTCAAGAAATGCAGAAGTAAAAGTGCAAGAAATGGACAAATAACCTTTGACCCTATAAAAGACGGGACACTGGTGGCAGCATCACCAAAAACTAGGTTTTTAGATTACACCAAGAGACACCTTCATGCAAAATTTGAACGAAATCCGTTGAGATATGTCACCACCAGAACGCACACAAGAGTGCACACAAGACATCTATCAAAATATGACCTTTGACCCTATAAAAGATGGAACACTGGAGGCAGCATCACCAAAATCTACAGGTTTCTAGATTATACCAAGAGACACCTTCATGCAGAATTTGAACAAAATCCGTTGAGAAATGTGATCGCTAGAGCGCACACACCTATCCCCAAAAATGTGGCCTGAAAACTCTGCTGAATCCAAAGTATCCTCCGGCATTCTGCCGGGGCATACAATAATGTTGGAGCACAAGGAGTATCGCGTTGTTACAGATATGAGCGCTACAAGAAGCCACTATTATTATTGACATACCTTCTGAAACAGGGTCAAGTGCATCCTCTGCATCCTCCTCATTCTCCACATCGCTCCCATCTCCCACCATCTCCTCCTCCTCATCATCATTCTCATCATCATCATCATCACCTTCCTGCTGGGATGCTAAATCCTTCTCGTTGTAGTTGACCCGTTTCTGTGACGTTCTCACAGGTCGGCTCGGAGTATCTGAGGCTAAGGTACGAACCTTGTTCTTCCGCACCTTGGTCTCTGTGAAAAACAAATAAACGGTAAAGAAAAATATTTTTTGAAAGGCTACTTTTCACCTTCCTTTTCCTTTTCCACCTAGTCCTACAGCAGCGTTACCCCAGTCATCTGTTCAATGGAAGAGGCTGCTGTGGCTGTGGTAGAGAGCTGGCCCTACAATTCACCTCTTTTCACCTGTCTTGAAGGGCTCCTTGTAAGACAATAGCCTTGTAATGCCCTCCCACTTTCAATCGAACTTCCACTGTTTGTCTACTTGAGTATCTTTAATTACTTTGTTTTGCAGTATTGACTGCTGCTAATTAAGAAATCTACTCAGCTAAACATGTGAATCTGTTGTACTTCTTTTGAGAGAAAGGAGTCGACTTCTGACTTGAAACTACTGTTGCTAGATGCTTCCACTGCTGACTTTGGTAGCATATATACATGTATACCAGTGAGTCTCTACTCTGTGGGTATAAAGTTATATTTTCAAATGTTTAGTCATGGATATTGCTTCTTGATCTTGAGCTTGTGACCACGGAGATACACTCTTTCATCTTTTGTCTTGAAGAGCTTGGATCGGTTAGTATCAGTAAAGCAATACATGATTTTGAAGACTTGAATCATGTCACCTCCAAGTCTCCTGGGGCCTGTTCCTCGAAACCAACGACAGGACAGTCTTAACTTTATCCACCAACTACGGAGATGTCTATGATCTTCCTAAACTGTTTCACGAACAGCTTAATAGCTAGACATCTCGTGATATCGATACTATCGGCGAGAATAGGAGCCGACACATAGCCTTGGTTGCAATTACACTATATTTTAAAAAAGATAAATTTAACTCAAAAAACTGCAAATATGAAATATGAATTAGGAAATTAAACAAGGCATTAGCAAGATTGTGTCTCGCCCACTTGCGAAAACTGGAAATATCGTGATCTCTGTTGCCACGCAGAAGAATTGTATCTCTGGGTATCTGCCACAGAATGTAATATCCCATTAATGAGAAGGACTATTCACAAAATACTACTTCCCTCCATCGACTGCCCCCATCCCCCCCCCCCCCCTTTTAGAGATGGAATAAAAAGTTACCATCAAGTCCTATTAGATTACACAAATACAAAATAGGATCAGTTGTACAATAAAGGCGAAGTACAGTTTGTCTCTGGGTGGCATAAAAATGCAAAAAGGTTAAAAATAGTGCTAAGGTTCAAAAGTGGAAATGAAATTAGGCTAAACTTTAACGTATAGCCTCAAATGACCTTTGACAATATCATGTGACATCCAAAAGCAACATAACGTGAAGGTACCCACTCATAGGTACATTCCTATACTTCGTGTGTATAATGTAGGCAGTCATACACCTCATCTTTTTAAAACACCACTGCACAAAAGTCACCAATATTCACTCAAAATCGGCATTTAATTTTCAAAAACCGACCCCAAAATATCCAAGAAATACAATAAATTCAACTCACCAATGTTGGAAAAGATATTTACAAAAATGAAATCCGCAATTGACTGTTGATTCTCGCGAAACGAGCTATCGGAGTCATTGTGTACATTTCCTGGTCGCCGCGGGCGCTGACATCTCCCCAAAAGAGTTTTGTCCTCAAAAATTCGGTCCCTATGGCGTACACGGAAAAGTTCCGATTTTCTGTGTGCGCGATCGTAAAGATCGATGTGCCCTTGCGATCCCGAGTTTCTTCGTGGACAAAAATTATATTGGCCGATTTTAGTCTAAGACATCGGCAGTTTGTAAACAACACGCGATCGCGAAACAAATCGGCGGGGATTTCTCCGGTTTTGGACAAGATTTTGACTTTGGATTTTGCTGTAAATATCAAAAGTTCTTCCTAACGGCCATTTGAGGTAGGAGTGAGATTTTTAAGGGCTGAATTTGAAAGCAAGTATTTAAAATATTTATCTTATTTTCCCCCCCATACCTTTAGTACATGCGACAGAAAATACCAACTATTTTACAGAAATGTACCCGGGAGTGAAGGTACCCTCAGTGCAAATATGACCCAAGTTAGGTTGTAATCAAAGCAACTGGTGTGAAGTTATTTGTCAAAAGAGAGTCTTGCAGGTAAACTTTAACATACATGTATGACCTCAAATGGCCTTCGACCCTATCATGTGACCTCCAACGGCAACATAACGTGAAGGTACCCTCAGTCATGCAGATATGCATGACAATGGCATGACAATGGATACACACAAACACTGGTGAGTTCTCGGAAATTTCTTATGATCTTTTTTGGATTTTTTTGGTAAAAATATGTACGATCAAAAAGACATTCTAATTCTAAACGTTTTCCTAGGAGGAAACGCTGTGGCGAAGGAGCTGTCGGCCGCGGGCATGGCGGGAGTTATCAGAAAAGTGTTATTTCAGGGCATTTTCCAGTCCTGCTAACCCATGCGCAATTAGATTGCTGGGTAAGAACGCCTGGCTTCGTGATGTAAAAGGCGTATAGCCAATTTTTTTTTTTTTACATTCACGAAGCCAATCCTGGCTAGCCATGGCTGGCATGGCTGGGTCTATATCAAGTAACTTACACAGAACTACAAGTGTGGGACTGATTGTCCGCGATTAGACAAGACACATTATGATTAATACAATAAACATGATCAACAAAATGTGAGTCCCAAATGTCATTAAAAGCTACCTAATCAAACTGAATATAAAATTACCTGAAACTTCTTCCATTATATGCTGCATGACATCATCATTGCCTACAAATGTGACTGATACTGCCTTCTGACTGCTCCTATGTTTAGACTTCTTGTCCATCATTATTACTTTTCCCCTGCTTTTCCCCTCCCTATGCGCACGTTTAACAAGCTATGGTAGCTTGGGCAAACGTAATCACGGTGAGAGAAATAGAAAACCCGGTGGGAGGAGTCGTATTTTAATTTCATTGTTATTGGGGGATTTCGTATCCTATACTATCCAATCATTCCTTTTACATTCTGTTATTATTACTCCTGATCCTTCAAATTCCAAAAAATTGAAAAACGTTATTCTATTTACTTTTTCCTATATTTATATCTGGGGCGAAAATATAATGAAAATCCTGAAGAAAATTACGAGATCCTGGAACAAAAAATACGAGGGAGCAAAATTTTCGAAGATTTTGGCCTTATAGCTAAACCATTTAAAAACTATAAATGTAGTACGGTATTTCCTCCTTGATTGGGGCATATTTTTAAATCTTCTCTCCTATATTCCTCTTTCTCTCTTTTGTATTTCAGGAATTTAGAAAGGCGATCGAAATGGAAATTAGATTTTTTACCGAACGATACACCTTACAAAATTCTCTCATTGCACTTTATTTCATTATATTGGGGCGCAAAAATTAAAATTTAACAATTAAACAATTCTGATGAAAAGTATTGCTAGCGAGTATTAAAAGCAACTATGGTCACTACCGCTGTAGTATGCACATCGTGCTCTCTCTTTCTCTCTCTCCCTTCTTTTCCTCTCCACCTCTCCTCTCTTTTTTCTTTACTCTTCACATAATTATGCAGCAATATTTTCTATCCTTGTATTTCTCTCTTCCGTTGCTCTATTTTCTGTAATCTTTTGGTAATCTTCTATGTAGGCTACGGTATATTTATATTTTTTCCTAGTCAATATATTTATATGTTACAAAAAATATGTTCGTCATTACTTCGAGGGATCCACATTCTGGCAAGCTTTGCTTTTCAGTGGATCCCTCCATTTCCACAGGTTTAGCTAAAAAAATAAGAACTATCATACTGGATGTTTATGTATACGTTGTATTTTATAAGCCTAAACCATGTAAAATGTATTACATTATTGAATAGTGAATTGTATAATTGATTTTTTTTTCAAAATCAAATGTTCTGTTCTGTTCTGTTGGAAATGAAAATAAAACTGCAACTGAAACTGAACTGAAACAAGCGTTAGTTTCATATTTTTTTTACTCGATTTGGACCGGTTAATCGCTATTAATGTCCTAAATTTTGGAATATTTGAGATCCTGAAGAAACAAATGCAACAGAGCAAGGCCCAGGGGAGGGGAGGGGGGGGGGGGTGTACTCGGATTTTTTGACGGGGGTGTGAGTGCCGGACCTTTAAGAAAAAGGTTAGGGCCTAGGCCTACTTGTTTTGGGATTTCTCGCAAAACGTAGACCCACACTGTAAAAAATTAATACTGTAGGAATTTACAGTAAATTAACCCGCTGCACAGTATATTACTGTATTTTTCACGGTATTGTACTGTTTATTCTACAGTTTAACGGTAAACAGCGGTATATACTGATACAGTATTTTTACTGTGCAGCCGGGTTGCCAGTATAAAAATTTACTGTAGGCCTAGGCCTAAAAAGTTAATCCCTACAGTAATTTTTTACAGGGCATGTTTAGGGATTTGTCGTCAAGACTGGACCCTTTTCATTCTTTAAGTGATTTTGTTGAAAATATGAACCCATGTCAATTAGTGATTATTTTTTGGTAGAAAACGGGACCCTTGTTTAGGGATTTCTTGTGAAAAGAAGATCGAGGGGAAGTATACAAACTTTTACAAAACTGGTCAATATCACAGATGGTAGAGCACACTCTTCGTAAATATTTTGTTTCCAAAATATGATAGGATAGATTTTGTATGTTCTGTTTAGACACAGGCAGAAAACCAAATACTGTACAGTTGTTATGGACTTATACACTGTAAGAGCTAGTTTGATAATGTTTAAGATTTCTTCTAAAAGATTTAAGAGAGGTAGCTTGCTTTAGATTTGAATCAAGATGATTCCAATAGAAGGGCCCAGTGTAGATTAATGTTTTCTGGGCAAACTGAGTACGAAGAAGTGGTAAATGAAAGAAAGATGATTGTCGTGTAGAATGCCTATGTATTCCATCATTCGTTTTAAACATTGATTGTAAAACCCGAGGCAATTCGTGAATTCGTGCTTGATACATTAAACTGCCTATTCACTGGTAATAAAACAAATCGTTTAGTCTCAACACTTTATTTTCAAAGAATAATATTTTACACGGAGCTAGTCTAGGCTTTTTCAAAATTATTCTCATCACCCGTTTTTGTATATAACTGAGAGTCTATCCAACTGATACTTAGTACAGTTGCCCCAAGCTAGAATGCCATAATTTATGTAGGGTAGAACCAAGGTGGAATACAACAAGAGTAATACATGAGAGGGAAACAAATACTAGTATTTCAATTTCAACATTTCTAGAGAGTAATTTGTTTAGATACACAGTTTGTGGTTTCCAAGATAACTTATTATCAATAAGTAAACCAAGAAACTTTAACTCCTCGACCACTTTAATTGTGGTGTTTTTAAGTAATACACTACCATCCAGAGATGTGATTGAGTTACTAAATAACATACAACGAGTTTTCTCCAAATTGAGAGATAGTCCATTGGCACATACCCAATCATGCACAACACTGAGCTCCTTATTAAGTGCGTTTCAGAAGTAACTTGGGATCTTTGTTAGAAAGAAATACATTCGTCAATTCGAATCATCAGCAAATAGACAGACAGTATGAATGATAACACACTGGAAGCATTATGAAAGTCATTAATATATAAAATAAACAATGGGGCAAGGAGGGATCCCTGAGGTACCCACATTGAAGTTCTTTAGTTACTGATTCACATCCGTTGATAATTACATATTGCTTCCTATTATGAAGATAACTTCTGAACCAGTCAAGCGCTTTGCCTCTTAATTATACCATAAATAATGGTATAACTTGTTTTCTACCTGGAATTTGTTCCAATATTGGCTTGTCATTATAAACAGTTATTAATGACAACGAGGACCGAGGTCGTTTTCTGGAACACGATCGCAAAGACTTTCCAGAAATCAAATCAAGGGCAATTTCAATACCTGACTGTATCGCATGTAAAAGTTAGAATTCCTGTTCAAATTGTAACGAGCCGACCCCGTCTCTTTACTTGAACTCTTGATAACGTGTAGCTTACCTTGTGCATGTACACACTGCATGTTCGCACTGCACTGGAAGGTAGGTCTATGTAGTAACGAAGTTAGTTAGCTCCGACATTTTAGTTGTTCAAACTTTACATCCAAATATAGCTTCTTTTTTGTAAATCAGTGATCACGAAGAGACTGAGGAATTTTGTGGATTAGGAAATTATTCACAGAATAGATTGCGTGCCTGAATGTTACACTTGATATGTGTTGAGAAATATTGGAAATTAATGCGTTGCATGCTTGCATGCTTGATTCAAAGCGCAGCGTGTCCATCCATCGTACGCGCATTCGTGCATGACGTGTTGTTTAGCTTATGATGACTTTCGATCCAACAAAAGCATGAATTACAAATTAAATCACTTATTACGAATTAATTGTTATAAGTTATAATATAATAATTATATAAAGCATCGTAAGATAGATTAGTCTTTGGTATAAGATATTTCATTTGTTATATGATGTATTCAAAGAAAATAAATACCGGGATAAATACGCATCTTTCTTAACAATTTATCGTTAAGATGGGTTTCGTGACAGTACACATGTGATCTATTGTAGAAAAAGGCGCGTCTCGATCTCGCGTTAACGTTAAACGTAGATTATGCGTTGGCCAATCAGATCATGAAGCCAAGACAGGTTTTCACGTCACGTCAGAACTTCTCTCCCTACATACATACAGAACTCTCCCTTCTTGTCCTTAATTTACTCTCGGTATACGGTATAGAACTTATTACGCAAATTGGTAAGAACTTAGACGAATTGGCAGAACTAGACTAAATTAACTACGCGTATTGATAATCGGTCTGGCCTTGTAATAAATCAAACTTTGCTATATAATATAAGACCCATTCTTTCTATTAGAAACTTAATTGAATTATAATTAAATAACATAATTCTCTTTGGAAATATATTGGTAAAAGCATTAAAACATAAATACTGGAAATTGTTAGATAGTAATCAGTAATTACAGTGATAAAAACTTTATTACTTGTAACAGTGGCGAGTTTTGTGAATGATGTAAAATGTTGAATAAAAAGATGAGTTTTTGTTTTTGAATTCAAACCTAAATCTTTATCCAAAACCTGTGTTTTTCTTTGTCTGTGTAACTCCATTACCTTTTACACCCAATCACCAATTTCAATCATATACTTTGATTAGACGAATCCAAGTCTGTAACTTTAGTAAGTGAGTCTTTATAAATCGGCATCATCCTTGACACCGGGCCTTGACAAAAGAAATATACTGAATAAAATATTTGTTATGAAAAGCTAAAGTTCAATAATAAAGGTTTGTCGCCCTCTATCGGCGACAAGGCATACGTTCAATTTCATACTTTCGTCGCTCAAATTCATCATAGGGCATTCAAATTCACACATTTTTGTCAAACGATCAATATCGGTCGTTCGAATTTACTTTCTGAGCAAGCAATTTCATTTTGAGGCGTGCGATTTAATTTATGATCATCCAAATTCATCGACGGGCAGCAAGCTTTTTCGGGTAGAAAACGGGACCCTTGTTTAGGGATTTCTTGTGAAAAGAAGATCGAGGGGAAGTATACAAACTTTTACAAAACTGGTCAATATCACAGATGGTAGAGCACACTCTTCGTAAATACTTTGTTTCCAAAATATGATAGGATAGATTTTGTATGTTCTGTTTAGACACAGGCAGAAAACCAAATACTGTACAGTTGTTATGGACTTATACACTGTAAGAGCTAGTTTGATAATGTTTAAGATTTCTTCTAAAAGATTTAAGAGAGGTAGCTTGCTTTAGATTTGAATCAAGATGATTCCAATAAAAGGGCCCAGTGTAGATTAATGTTTTCTGGGCAAACTGAGTACGAAGAAGTGGTAAATGAAAGAAAGATGATTGTCGTGTAGAATGCCTATGTATTCCATCATTCGTTTTAAACATTGATTGTAAAACCTGAGGCAATTCGTGAATTCGTGCTTGATACATTAAACTGCCTATTCACTGGTAATAAAACAAATCGTTTAGTCTCAACACTTTATTTTCAAAGAATAATATTTTAGACGGAGCTAGTCTAGGCTTTTTCAAAATTATTCTCATCACCCGTTTTTGTATATAACTGAGAGTCTATCCAACTGATACTTAGTACAGTTGCCCCAAGCTAGAATGCCATAATTTATGTAGGGTAGAACCAAGGTGGAATACAACAAGAGTAATACATGAGAGGGAAACAAATATTTCAATTTCAACATTTCTAGAGAGTAATTTGTTTAGATACACAGTTTGTGGTTTCCAAGATAACTTATTATCAATAAGTAAACCAAGAAACTTTAACTCCTCGACCACTTTAATTGTGGTGTTTTTAAGTAATACACTACCATCCAGAGATGTGATTGAGTTACTAAATAACATACAACGAGTTTTCTCCAAATTGAGAGATAGTCCATTGGCACATACCCAATCATGCACAACACTGAGCTCCTTATTAAGTGCGTTTCAGAAGTAACTTGGGATCTTTGTTAGAAAGAAATAGGCCCTACATTCGAATCATCAGCAAATAGTATGAATGATAACACACTGGAAGCATTATGAAAGTCATTAATATATAAAATAAACAACAATGGGGCAAGGAGGGATCCCTGAGGTACCCACACTGAAGTTCTTTAGTTACTGATTCACATCCGTTGATAATTACATATTGCTTCCTATTATGAAGATAACTTCTGTCAGTTCTGAACCAGTCAAGCGCTTTGCCTCTTATAGATAATGGCCATAAATAATGGCATAACTTGTTTTCTACCTGGAATTTGTTCCAATATTGGCTTGTCATTATAAACAGTTATTAATGACAACGAGGACCGAGGTCGTTTTCTGGAACACGATCGCAAAGACTTTCCAGAAATCAAATCAAGGGCAATTTCAATACCTGACTGTATCGCATGTAGAATTCCTGTTCAAATTGTAACGAGCCGACCCCGTCTCTTTACTTGAACTCTTGATAACGTGTAGCTTACCTTGTGCATGTACACACTGCATGTTCGCACTGCACTGGAAGGTAGGTCTATGTAGTAACGAAGTTAGTTAGCTCCGACATTTTAGTTGTTTTACATCCAAATATAGCTTCTTTTTTGTAAATCAGTGATCACGAAGAGACTGAGGAATTTTGTGGATTAGGAAATTATTCACAGAATAGATTGCGTGCCTGAATGTTACACTTGATATGTGTTGAGAAATATTGGAAATTAATGCGTTGCATGCTTGCATGCTTGATTCAAAGCGCAGCGTGTCCATCCATCGTACGCGCATTCGTGCATGACGTGTTGTTTAGCTTATGATGAGTTTCGATCCAACAAAAGCATGAATTACAAATTAAATCACTTATTACGAATTAATTGTTATAAGTTATAATATAATAATTATATAAAGCATCGTAAGATAGATTTGTCTTTGGTATAAGATATTTCATTTGTTATATGATGTATTCAAAGAAAATAAATACCGGGATAAATACGCATCTTTCTTAACAATTTATCGTTAAGATGGGTTTCGTGACAGTACATGTGATCTATTGTAGAAAAAGGCGCGTCTCGATCTCGCCGTTAACGTTAAACGTAGATTATGCGTTGGCCAATCAGATCATGAAGCCAAGACAGGTTTTCACGTCACGTCAGAACTTCTCTCCCTACATACATACAGAACTCTCCCTTCTTGTCCTTAATTTACTCTCGGTATACGGTATAGAACTTATTACGCAAATTGGTAAGAACTTAGCTTAGAAGAATTGGCAGAACTAGACTAAATTAACTACGCGTATTGATAATCGGTCTGGCCTTGTAATAAATCAAACTTTGCTATATAATATAAGACCCATTCTTTCTATTAGAAACTTAATTGAATTATAATTAAATAACATAATTCTCTTTGGAAATATATTGGTAAAAGCATTAAAACATAAATACTGGAAATTGTTAGATAGTAATCAGTAATTACAGTGATAAAAACTTTATTACTTGTAACAGTGGCGAGTTTTGTGAATGATGTAAAATGTTGAATAAAAAGATGAGTTTTTGTTTTTGAATTCAAACCTAAATCTTTATCCAAAACCTGTGTTTTTCTTTGTCTGTGTAACTCCATTACCTTTTACACCCAATCACCAATTTCAATCATATACTTTGATTAGACGAATCCAAGCCTGTAACTTTAGTAAGTGAGTCTTTATAAATCGGCATCATCCTTGACACCGGGCCTTGACAAAAGAAATATACTGAATAAAATATTTGTTATGAAAAGCTAAAGTTCAATAATAAAGGTTTGTCGCCCTCTATCGGCGACAAGGCATACGTTCAATTTCATACTTTCGTCGCTCAAATTCATCATAGGGCATTCAAATTCACACATTTTTGTCAAACGATCAATATCGGTCGTTCGAATTTACTTTCTGAGCAAGCAATTTCATTTTGAGGCGTGCGATTTAATTTATGATCATCCAAATTCATCGACGGGCAGCAAGCTTTTTCGGGTCATCCAAAATCGTTTTTAGACGGTCAATTTCTTTATACGAGGCAAAATCATTTTACATGCATCCAAATCATCAAGACATCATTAATTCATGATATCAAGAATTGATTTCTTGATATCATGAAATAAGATTAAATGTTAAAAGGGCTTGCCATACTACGGAGCCTTTCTCACCGCTTTTATCGTCTAGAATTGCTTGAAATCGCTCGGCAAGCGATTTTCAATATTTTTTTAGGGCAGATTTCAACGATGAAATATTGCTACTCCTTTGATGCGACGTAAGTGGCAGAAGAAGGGATAGAGCAGAGCTATACATACAGAGAGTCGCGACACTGGAGGTCGCTTCTGATTCGTCAGTAATTTCATGGAGCTTCGAATAGTTCCCTAGGATAGACGAACACTGTCCATATTGATCGATAGAACCAATATAATTATTGTATCGTTGTGAAAATCGATGAGATCTGATCAGGCTCCCAGGGTCGGTCTCAACCGGTAGTGCACCTCCTTGCATGTTATTTTCGCCACTAAATCCTACCGTTTGTACGTTTTCTCCAAGCACACAGGAGCACGCAAGACACACAAACCTCTGCGTGTAGCTAGCTACGTATTTTGTTGAACACAGATGACGCGTGTAGCCATCGTACTTCTTGCACAGGCTTCTTGAGAAGGTCTCACGAAGCCCGTGGCGCCGTACGCTGCAATACGGAGCCGCAACATATTGCGTGTCAGTCGTACGGTACCTATGGGGTCGTACGTTCGCCTCAAGAGTCCTTGCAGGAAAGGGAGGTACATTTATGAGGTGGGTGCAAGACACCTAAGCAGAAATACAGAGAGGAGGACCAGATGTGACCATGGCAAACGGAGGACGTACGAATCTCAGGAGTTAGCTACAACTGACCGCAGCTGCGGACACGCACGTGCAAAAAGACGCACGGACAGCTGTGACCACAGAATTAGATGAAAGAAGAACAATTGGAGGAACAAAATCGGTGAAAGAATGAACACAATCATAAGAATGACCTGTACGGCATCCACGTCCATGACTTTCTGAAAAGCACCCTATACGACGATTTAAGTCGAGAGGTTTTTGATACCGTATTCAGGGAAACCCTCATTTTTTTAAAGATCCTATTAACTAGGATTTTTTAGATCTTGCATATTGTACACCATATTCGAGGATTGGTTCATCTTGGCCCATTTTAGGCCAGAAAAGGAAGAGTTAAAGACAAATATTTACTTTGGAATACAAAATGATGTTTTCATTCAAAGAATAGAAAAGAACCTCTTTGAATTCATGAAAACATATCTACGGGAAAATTTTCAGATTCGCTGCTTCTGACTGGCTCCCGAATGGTACTGTCATTTAAAAAAAAAATTTTGGAGCATCTTTTCTCATCATTAGTGAATTTGAAACCCTTTTTTTCAGAATAGAATTTTCCTGTTTTTATACCCTAAACGATATTCTCTGGTTGCCCGTCTGGTGGTGAAAAAGCAACAATTTTTATTCGTTTTTTATGGACGCGGATAGACGATTACACACACAAAAAGATTCATTTAAATTTTTTTTTGAAAGATAAGTATTATCACTGCAATGCATCATTGGGCTGCGCGGAGGACCACTAACCCTCTTTACTAATTTTTGGATCAAATTAATCAAACAAATCAAATTATTCCAAAGAGTGGATTCCCTTTAAGATTGCTCTCTCGCATAGTAATTATATATGTCAGTGGGATAATACTTCAGAGCTTAATGATGTAAATCATGAACTAAAGGCAAACTACCCACAAAATTCGCACTCCTTTATAATGATCAGGTAAGAACATATCTAGATTAGAATTGCTTAAGCATTTGCTGTCGGCAAACCTCGAATACCTGACGGAAGTTTATGATGTTTCGACCCATATCTCTGTACGGTAAAAGTTGAGTTATTTTTTGTTACATGTCGTTTTTCCGAAGGTTTATTTCCGAAGGTTAATAATTCCGAAGGTTCGTAATTCTGAAAATGAAAAAGGGTTCGTAATTCCGAAAATGAAAAAGAACCCGACACTATTTTTCGGAATTACGAAGCCTCGGAATAACGAACCCTATATTCTTTTTCGGAATTATGAACCTTCAGATAAACAAACCTTCGGAATAACGGACATCCGTAATTATGAACCTTAATGCAACAAACGTTCGGAATTATGAGCCCTTTTATCATTTTCAATTATAAACGTCCTAGTATAGGAAATTTATGTTTCAAAATCATGAACCTTCGGAAGATCGAGTGCCCTCCCCCCCCCCCCCCCCCATTTTTTAATACCATTTCTTCTTTTTTGGCAACTTTCTGCATATTTTCCACGAATTTGCTCCGATCTCCCTCATTCAAAGTAGTACAGACACCCCTCAGGACCAATTAGAGTTGGAGTTGAAGGCCTTGTGTACCAAAGCGTGAGCAATAATTATACAAATCATTAGTTCCCGGAAGTCTTCGAGCGTTGATAGCTGACTATACAAAGTCATACAACATTTCATCGAGTTGCTCATTACCTTTTATGCCTTCCTACCAAACGAGTAAAGGAAAAACGACTTCGAAACAACATGAGAGTCTTCATTCTTCTTGCTTTGGCTTGCCTGCTGTCGGTGGAGGAATCTAGAGGTACTTTTCTCGAGCCTAAATTATATTTGTTTTGTTCTCTCTTTTTAAAGCTAATTTTCAGTGTTGTATCCGAGTCCGGCATCGAGGCCATAATTTAGTGGCCTTGGCCTTGGCCTCGGACCGAGTCACGTCGACAAAAACCTATGGAAGGTATCAATTTTCAGCGGCTTCGTGACGTCGACTCGAAACTGCCGGCCTCGAACACATCACTGCTAATTTTAACTAGAATTTTCTCAAATGACAGGGGTGTCGATCCGTGATCATGATTGGGGGGGGGGGGGGTGACCGGCGAGGAAGCGAAGCAGTTGAGCGGGGGAGGGTGTGGGAGGGGGTATCCCCCTCGCTCACCAGGGACCTTTTCAAAAATATGTCTATAAAACTTGCATTTTAGAGCATCCCAAAATGGTTTACTGAGTGATTAAATGGTGTTAAATAATGAGTTCGAATAATTATTAGTTTTAGCTAAGTATGAAAATCCTTATTTATTTTATCTCACACGCTGAGTAAAAATTGAAACGGTTCGATTTCTTTTCTCAGTAGAACTGCATAGGAACAGCGTAACCATGCTTGCAGATAAAAATAAGTGAATATGAACGCGTACAAAACTTCTACGAGGCAACTTCCAACGCGTCTCGACGTGAGCGTTCGGCCTTTTGTTCATGTTCTCACCGACATGAATCCTATTGAATTGAACGATAGTTAGAGAGATCAAGGCGGTCCTTACGTCAGCAAATAACACCTCGTGTGAGACGGGATTTAAAGCCCCGGATCACAAGAGGCGTCATTTTGCTTGCGTCAGTACCTGAGCTGCTTGAAACTGTGAAGGCAATTAACCCATACGCTCGTAATTTAAAGTACTGTTTGCAGTATTTTTGCTCTGTTCAATCACTTTCAAAACGATATCACTATTTTATGACGTGCAGAAGACCGTACAAATCACTGACGCGATCCTAACGTCTGCAAATGACACATCGTGTGAGCCGCGTTAACGTGCAATCCATACTGCATTTGAGATATTTTTTCCGTTGCACAAGAGGCGATATTTTTATTGGTTTTTGCCTGAGCTAATCAAACCTGTGAAGGCGATCAGCTCATACGCGAATATATGGAGACAATGTATGTGAATAAAATCGTTGCATTAGAGACAGGATTTGCAATTTATTAAGATCATATATTGTTAGGGTTTTAATACGCTTAAATAACGGGGGTGTATGTGCTAAATAATTGGATTTAGTAATAATTCTGATTGCTTTTTTCTGTAATTTAAATAATCCTTCAATCCTTTTACCATATGTGTTGCCCCATATTGAATTACAATAAATTAAATGTAAAATAAATGCATTATACAAATAATATAGAATGTTAAACGATTCATAATACCAATATATTTTGAAATTTTTATAGACACATTATCAATATGTTTCTTCCAGTTTAAATGTTCATCAAGTATTACACCTAAAAATGTTATACATTTGCAACGTTTGATTAATTTATTGTTAATTTTCATCACACACATGTCATTTTTCTCAGAGTTATTCTTTTGAAATAAAATGAAATTGGTTTTTTCTAAATTTAAAGATAATTTATTGCACTTAAACCAATGATATCGCAACTTTTGAGAGATTAAACGAAACATTTTCACATAAATCATTAAAATTACTATTGGAGGCAATAAGAGTGGTGTCATCGGCATATAAAAATGAAATTAAAATAATGGCAAGAATTAACAATATCATTAATATAAATTAAAAATAGTAAAGGTCCTAAAATAGATCCATGTGGTACTGCAGTATCAATGATTTTAAACTCAGATAAAATAGAATTAAAAATTGTATATTGTTTTCTATTAAATAAATAAGATTCAAACCATTTCAAACAAATACCTCTGACACCATAGTACTGCAATTTCTTTAATAAAATAGTATGAGAAAGGGAATCAAAAGCCTTAGAAAGGTCCATGAAAATTCCTATTACACTTTTATTTGCATTTATTTCAGATATAATTCTATCCTGTATTTCAACAACGGCCATTTCTGTAGAAATTTTTTTGCGGAATCCATATTGACCTTGATAAAGAACATCGTTTTGGAGTAGAAAATTATAAAGACGGTTATAAACTATCTTTTCAAGGATTTTAGAAAAGCATGGTAAAATTGACACTGGTCTGTAATTATTAAAATACTGAGGATCCCCTTTCTTTAAAATTGGCACTACTTTGGCAGTTTTCATTTTGGACGGCACTATACCACTGGAAAGAGACAAATTAAAAATATGTAATAGCGGATCTAAAATAAAAAAAATTACTTGTTTTATAACTTTACTATCTATTTCATCAAAGCCAGAACTTTTGCTAGGTTTCAATTCTTTACTAAGTCGTAGAATTTCACTAACAGATACTGGGTTAAAACAAATTATCAGAAATGGGATTATTCATAAACTCAAAAAAGGTATGAGTATTATTCTCAATAGATTCATTCATTCTTTTCCCAATGTTTACAAAATAATTGTTAAATTCATTTGCAATAGTTGGAGGATCATCAACTCTTTGATCATCGATGATAAAGGAATTAGAAAGACTTTTGTTTTTGTTGTTTCTACATAAAATATTATTAATTAATGACCAGGTTTTCTTAGAGTTACCTTTCAAAGATTGAAATTTCAAATAATAATATTCTCTCTTGGCATGTCGCAACTTCGAGTTTAAGTCTTTACGACATTTTTTATACCTATTCTCATTTATATCTGTATGATTATTCTTATACTTCGTAAACAATTTATTCTTTTTCTTTATCTTTTTTTTCTTTATCAACTTCAGTAAATTTTGAGTAACACATTGTTTTCTTATACCTGTCCTCCTCGTAAATGATTTAACACCCTTTGGAAAATATTCATTGTACTTTTCACAAAACAAATGTAAAAACAAATCATATGCCTTTTCTGCATCACTCTGCGAATATACACTAGACCAATCAATTATTTGCAGAGCATTGCAAAAGTTTACAATATTAGCAGACTTTATCTCACGAAATGTATATGTCTCTTCATTATTAGTACTATTTTTAACAAAGGGAAATAAGTTATGGTGTATATTGGGAAATGGTCGCTTATATCATTAACAAATATTCCAGAATTGATTGTATTATCTAAAATATTGGTCATGATATTATCTATTATAAATAAGGTTGCAGAGTATCTTGTCACACGAGTTGGTTTATCAATCAATGGATATAATCCTGAAGAAAGTATCAAATTTAGAAACGTATCTGTATGAGTACATGTATAAGTATCTAAAATATTAATATTATAGTCTCCCATGATATAAAAGGACTTATTCCGAATATATGACTGATTAATAATAAATTCAAAATAATTTAGGAAATTCTTCATATCACAGTTAGGTTGTCTATATATAATTACAATGATACTATGTTTAAGAGAATTAGGTTCTATCTCTATACAAAGACTATCAACGCCCTCACATAAGTGGACATGCTCAAGTATTTTAAAATTCAAATCATATCGTACAAAGAAACCAACACCTCTTCCTCTTCCTTTTGGTCGGTCAGAATGAACAAAATGATGTCCATTAATATGAAACGTACGTAGTATATCAGGGGAAAGCCAAGTTTCTGAGATTCCAATAACAGAAAATGAAAATTCAAGAGTAAACAAAAAATTGCAAATATGATCAAAATTACATGGCAAGCTTCTGGCATTAATGTGCAATAAACTTAAATTTTCAGTTGTATCTATTTTCTTTTTGAATTCATAGTCGTATATATACTCAACAGGAGTTGGTTTAAAGTCCATGTCTTCATCATTGTCTAAGTAAAAACTAAATTTGTTGTTTAAGTTTAAACATGAATTTCTTGTTTTTTCTTTAAATACGTTTATTGGTATAAACTCATCGTCATTGATATCATGAAAAGGAAAAATAGTGGACTCATCATCATTATGTCAAACGATCTGAAAAAGAAGACATTATTACATAAGACCATACAACGACCGTTCAAGGATATGGAAAAAGTTATTTTAAGGTAAAAAAAAAAGGGAAGGGAAATAAATCAGTAGTGGTGTGTTACAACATGAAACAAAAATATTTCAATATAAACAAAAGGTAAATATTCAAAAGTAACAGGCGAGTATGAAGAAAAATATATGCATCAGTCTGAATATTAACAAAATGGATTCAGAAAGTGTCACGAAATCGGTTGATTGTTCCGTAAACTCATCAGATTGAGTTTAAGTCATCTTCCTGTCGTATGACACGTTTAATAGTCTTGTTCCCAGTCGCTGGAAGGAGAGCAATAATTTTCCCATCAGATGGCCAAGCCTCAAGGACCTTTTTGCAATTTTTCGTAGCTCGTAACAGTTCGAGGTTAAATTTCGTGAGATCCTCTTCGATCGCGACTATGGTGCCCTTTAATCGTCGGCTATTTTTCATCACCTCCCTCCGCTTCTGATATGAAACAAACTTCACTATAATGGCCCTCGGTTTGGGTTCCTTTGGTTTCGATTGTCTGGTAACACGCCCTCCCTTGTCCTGCTTCGGTCCTACTCGATGAGAACGATCAATATCGCTCTTATTTATTGGTATGTCGAGTTTACTCCGGACTATGTCACAGACTATCTCGTCCGTGACTTCTCCTTCCGTTTCGGGGATCCCCCAAACACGGAGGCAGTTCCTCCTGGAATATTGTTCTTGCTCATTGACCGTCGCATTGAGGGACTTAATAGTGCTCTGTTGACGGTCGATCAGCTTGTTAAGCTGGCCAGTCTCCTTTGATTTGGAATCCACTGTAGTTTCCAAGTCCATTATTCTAGCTTCGGCTCTCTCTATTCTATCAATAATCTTAGTCATCTCCTTTTCAGTTGCTTCACGCACAGAGAGTCTCACGGTAGTGTAGAACTTTTCACTCTGAAGACTTTTCTGAATGGCCTCGTCGACGATTGTTATCATGCTTTTCTCCTCTGGTTGCGCAGACATGATGAGTATAGTTTAAATAATCAAAATAGTATGGTGAGCGCAACTAGATGAGAAACAGACTGATGCATAAGTTCAACGTAACGGATATAATAATTCACATGTTTAAAAACACTTCTTAAGCAGTTTGTGTAGGCACTAAGAGTATAGTAGATGGATGAAAATCTTTTGTTTCTTCTTGAAAGATATATAGTTCGATAATGTCCAACATATACAATGATAAGTCCAACACAAAAAAAATCCACACATGGGGCTATCCCTGATAGGCAAACATGTATACACTTGAGTTCAATACTTTCAAGCAGCGTTACCTTCCACCAGAAGTTTACGATATAGAGGAGGAGTCATATTTGTTCCTTAAACTCTCGAAATAAACAGCTTTTACTGCAGGTTTCTTCCCCAATACTCCAGCAACATGAACAGTTGTAATCAACACATTTCAGCCGCTTCTCAGCCAATATAAATAAATATATATATATATATATTTGTACCTACAGCCGTACATAAACCTGTACTCACTGTGTTTCAGTTATTGAATGTTGTCGATATATGAACATACATTAATTGTACAAATATTACAGGGCAGGATGTTTATTTAGACTCCGTCATTGTAGCCTAATATTCATTCTGCTCAATTTTAACATGTATCATTTGTGTATAGTGCACAAGTACCCGGAGTTTCTTTTTAGGCTAGGCTTAGCTGTCTATTCGTAGATGTTGTTTTATTTCCCTATAGGCCTGCTAACTGGGCTAAATTTTCTGTATGCAGTTTATGTTATAACATCTGTTGCTGTATATTTTGTTTGGTGTAACTGATGATATTGCTATATCTCTTTCATTAATATTTTGACAGGGATAGTTAAATTCTTGTCAGCAATCCTTCAAAGATTCGAGCAGGTTTCTTTGGCTGACATAACCTACCTTTTGTTTGGTGCTTTTTATACGAAATAAGGAAGTACAGTATAGATGTGTAGTTTTTTCAAGCTTCCATTTTTAAAGTTGAGAGAATTTTTGAAGGTTGTTGTTTGCACTGTAATGCTTTTTATATTTACATTTATTGTGTTTTTTACATGTAAGTGGATTGATATCATGTTGCCTTAACATATGTGACTCAATTCTTCACAGAAGATTTTCCAGTTGGTTTGTTGTTTAGCACTATATTTTACTCTGATCATTTATGTAATTTAGAAATCAATGTACCAATAGAACTTTGCACTTATTACTTTGACTGGATAATCACAGAAACAGTGTGCTTTTTGGTTAATAACGGTATTTTGACACAGATGTTGATCGTTTTATCATTTAAGTTGTTTGACTTAATATACTGGTGGGAGAAAGAAAAAAAGTGGTCACGCCAGGCCCTCAGTGTATTTAGGTGCTATGTCGCCCTCTACGAGAGATTGTGTATCTCGGCCCTTATCGACAGGCATCTGTTACGTGTGGTAAGCCTGATGAAGTAGGCTTAATAAACTTTGTTATTTTACTGTAATTGGTTTCTCATCTTTGTTCTAATTAATGGCGCACCCTTAAAGAAAGGGTCCAGATCTCATTCCTGCAGTGACATCAGCCGTCAATCATTAGTGAGCTAAGGAGAGACAGTGGTATGTAGCTTTACCAGAGATGACCATCTGTTCTAGTAGACCATACAATGCCTACATAGTAGTTGCTATGTCGACATGCTGTAGCATCACAGGAAAAGAATGGTAATGAGGAGGTATTGTTTGAAAACATGCAATTCTATCGTCAACATTTGCTGAGCTGAGGGAAGTTACTTTCCACTGTCTATTGTAGAATGTTAGTGTAGGTGACTGATGATTGACAGAGTTGTCATTGCAGGAATGACATCTGGGGCTTTTTATTCAGGGTGGAGCTTAGAAGATTGGAAAAAATATTTCAAAAAAACATTTAGTAATCTATGAAACATATCTAGATGTCTGAATAACTGAATATTAGTTGTATGCATCCCTGCAAATCAACAGCAAAAAGTTATGGGTTGCGTTTGGTTGCTTTAAACTGCGATCTTTCAGAGACGAAGTGGTGGAGGGCCAAACAAACTAATTACCCTGAATTGCGTTAAACACGACCTTCGAACACCCAGGGTAAAGTACGGAAAAAGGAAATGCTTCAAGTTGAAATGAAATCGATTGCTCTAGAAAGTATTGGAAGTTCATGGAATGGATATTTACATGTATACACAGATGGATCCAAACTGGAAGATGGGATGTGCCTCATTACGACGTGGTGCAAAAGTTTAGATTATCCCGTGTCTGTATTAATATGAGAGCAGTACAGTAGCCATACTAATGGCACTAGAGTGGACATTTATGGAAGCCTCATCGGTGGTAATATTAAGTGACTCCTTGTCAGCTTTACAAACGATCGATTCATACTTTATTAGATGTGCTATTGTTAATGAAATTTTATACACAATTAATATTTTGAAGTTGAAGGATGTTTGTGTAGCCTTTGAATGGATTCCATCACACTGCGATATTAACGGCAACGAGATCGTTGCAAGAAGTGAACTAGCAGCCTCTCGTTTGATCCATTATAACAAATTATAGCAAACAGAATGGGACAATGCCGAGCACGGTAGATTTTCATATGCCTTACATAGCGACGTTACTAAGCCCATACACAGACATGGCTTGTCTTGCAGAGAAGAATGTTTGACATTATTGTTTATGTCTTAACTGCAGTTGAGTGTAATGGTCTGATTATTCATGTGCGAGCGAGCGAGCTTTGGAAAACATTTTTTGATTTTTTTTTCCTCCTTCCTGTTATGATTTAGGGGCATTGCTCATTCCTGTATAACTTAGGGAATTGTGCCCCTCCTGCTCCTCTCATTGTGCTGATATCAGTTGGGGAATCTATTATTATGAAGCCTCTTTGTTTATTTGGAGCTATGTAGGCCTATATGGCTCTTTTGTGGACTTTAGGGCACAGTTTGTAAGCGACATCGGAGTATACATGTACAATATATCAAATATGTATAGGTATATAGGTAGGGAACTTATCAAAAGGGGAAATAATACTATTAGGAAGAAAAAAGGGGTACTGATCAGAAGTAAAAGGGGCACTTAAAAAGAGGCATTTATCAGAGGTTAAAAGGGCACTTATCATAAGGAAATATTGCACTATGAGAACGGAAAATGGTCACCAATCAGATGAAAACAGGGACACTTGTCGGATTTCAAAGGGGACACTAGTCTTATCTGAGCTTACACTTATCAGAAGGTGAAAAGGGCACTCATTAGAAAGAAGAAGGGTAAATCATACGGAGAAAAGGGTCTCTTATCAGAGGTGAAAAAGGGCACTTTCAATTCAATTCAATTCAAATTTATTGATCCAATAGGAAATTTGCAGCGTGTACATTTCAGAACATGACATAGAACATTCAACGTAGGACAATTTAAAAACAATAGGTACAATAATATAATACAGAACTATAAAAAGAAAATAGTTACATGACAAAGATTGGCAATATAGTCGAGTAATATTTTCTAAAATTTAAATTATTTGTTTGAATTATATAACTTTCATATCCAGGAATTTACAAAGTGATGAAGATTATTAAATTTCTGCATTTTTGTCTATTTATTTTCGATTTAAGAGTGTATTCACAGAAAATTATTTCAGAAATTGAAAACATCAAAGAGTTTATGAGGGAAAAAAAAGAATACTTGTGATTTGTACAATAGCTCAATTTCTACTTTCCCATACTATTGTATCTATATCTATTTTTTAATAATCTAAAAAGATCTGGGATATATAGCGGGTAAATTTTACAGTTGGTCGTAGAAAAACATTGGCCAACTAAAAAATTAAGAACGTCCTACATCATCCTTGTGAGTTAATATTAATGACCACCCCCCCCCCCCCCCCCCCCCCCTCACCAGCCAGGAAGTTTATTTTGCATTCAACATTCTGATTGATGCTGGCACAAATGAGTTGGAATATCTGCTTGTTCGAGCAGCCACTGACTGCCACCTCCTCCCACTCCGTAATAACTTTTCATATAATGGATGTCCCTGGTTAAATGCAATCTTCTCTGCATTTTAATAACCCTAGACTCACATATTTTATCAACATCAATCTCCCTTCTCGTCAAGCGGGATGCTTGTTTGGCAATCCTCCTTAACCCCTGCCTGTCTTTTTGTTTTGACCCACTAAACCAGACAACAAAATCATGGATCGTCACTTACTAGTATAAGAAGGAAAAATTGTACTATTAGAACGGAAAATGTCCGCTAATCAGACGAAAACAGGGACACTTGTCGGATTTCAAAGGGGACACTTATCTGAGCTGAAAAGAGGCACTTATTAGAAAGAAGAAGGGGCAGTCATGCAAAGAAAAAGGGTCACTTATCAGAAGGTGAAAAGGGCACTTATTAGAAAGAAAAGAGGGCATTATAAGAAGAAAAGGGGGCACTTATCAGCTATGAAAGGGGCACTTTTGGGTACTATAAAAGTGGGGGCACTGTGCCCCCTGCCCCCCGGAAGCACCGCCTCTCACACAACTAAATGCATAAGAGATTTTAATGTTGGATATATGAATATTTTCATAAAAAGAGGTCTATATACATGTATTCAGTTAACAACATATTATTCATAGCCCTTGTAATTTGAAGTCTTATGTGTTTGTCTTAAAAATGAGAGGTTGACTGGTGGAATTTTGTGAATTGTTTTATGTTATATAATATTATTCGTGAAGTTCTTTCTCACATGATCAATTACATGAACATAAACCCGGACAAACTAATTTTTGATTTAAAAAAAATTGAAAAAATGCAAATTTTGGTAAGGGTATGAATAATTTGTTGTCAGCCCGACCCCATGTATATGTGTGTATGTTTGTGCAGGTGTGTGCGTGTGTTTGTTTGTTGTTGTTTTTTGTGTGTGTGTGTTCGTGTATGTGTGGGCGTGTTTAGCCGTATGTCCGAGAACATTTTCGGACAGAGAACAAAAAAAAATCATGAGAACAATGGTCCTCGGAAGCCGGACAATAGTCCTCGAACGTCGAACAATGAATTTGTGCCTTATTCCGTCGACTGTCCGAGGACGGAGGAACAATAGAGGAACAATACGTGTCCTCGGAAATAAAGCAATACAAGACTGTATGTATGTGTGTGAGGGGAATCAGGGAAAGGGGAAAGGGAACATCGGCAATTCCTCGCAAAATATCCACTTGCCAGAAATCATAAAATTGGCGATAACTCCAAAAATATTTGTGCTCTCATGACAGAATTTTTTCTCCGAAAAAAGGGCTCAATAAGCTCCTTTATTTAGTGATATCAATTGTTTCAAGTGTATCAAGGTATGATTTTCTTTAAAAAGCTCAATTTCGGTCAAAACATATTTGGGTCTGATTATGTAACACCACAAGATTTGATGTTCTTGTTGCAAATTGTTATGAATAAACCAAAGATTACTAATCACAGGGTTTTTTTAAAGCGGACGAAGGTGTCATGTCTGTTGCGCCACTCAAAGTTTTTTTTATAGCTCTGACAAAGAAATATGTAGTCTAAATCATTTTACAAACTATATTAATGTTTCGAATATAATTATAATCCTGTGGTATTACCTAATTTAGACTCACTGAACCCCAAAACGCACAGAATCTTCATACTGTTCATAGGAGAGAAAAATCCTTGAAAAGAGTCCATTTTCTCTTCAACTATTCATAGGCAATGAGCCTGTCCCGAAATAGTCCACCCATTTTACACATGAGATTTGACCCCTAAACGTTCCTTAGACTATCCATGTCATTCACAAAGCCCCTAGAGCCCCCGAAAGGGGCCCCAAAGTCGGGTCGATTTCAACCCATCTAACATATGCGCCAAACTTACACAAATTTCCATCGGGAAAGGGTTGTAACACACCCGGAAAAAAACACCAAAATGCTCTGGATATAGAGAAAAGACATTTTTGGCATTACAACCTTAATAACTCCAAACTGTCTCATTCAATTCACCTAAAATTTACATATTACAATCTTGAGTATGATAACCTTCTCGGGGGTGCAATTTGGTGTCAAATGATCATTTTAATAATAATTCATTTCATTGTGAAAATTGTACGGCTTTTTCAAAAGAAGTTAAATGATATTATGAGGATTATGTAAACACACCCACTGTCCATCTGCACCTGTTTGGCAACGCATAATAGTGAGCTTGCAAAGTATTTGTGTAATTAACACATGAATTGTAGATTTCAGCATGGCAGCCACATAACCCAGATATAAGCTCCTCTATAACAGGTGCAGATGGATATTAGCTATATACATATCATCCTCACAATATCATTTGACTACTTTTGAAAAAGCAATACAATTTTCACAATTTAATAAATTATTATTGAAATGATCATTTGACACCAAATTGCACCCGAAGAAAGTTATAATACTCAAGATTGTACTACGTAAATTTTAGCTGAATTGAATAAGACAGTTTGGAGTTATTAAGGTTGAAATGACCAAAAATGTCTTTTCTCTATATCCAGAGCATTTTGTCTCTCTTATTATTGCTCTCCCCTCTCTCTCTCGCTCTCTCTCTTTCTCGCTCTCTCTTTATAAATATTTCTGTTGTCTCATTCTTTGTCTTTTATCTTTTATTCATATTGTCTCATTTATTAATTATCCAGAGCATTTTGTCTCTCTTATTATTGCCCTCCCTCTCTCTCTCTCTCTCTCTCTCGCTCTCTCTTTATAAATATTTCTGTTGTCTCCTTTATTTGTGCTCAAATTGTATTGAGCAAGATCCTTTTATTTCTATATCGTCTTTATTACCTTTATTATTTTAATTACTCTGTCTCTCTCTCTCTCCCTATCTCTCTATCTCTCTCTCTCTTTCTTTGTCTTTTATCTTTTATTCATATTGTCTCATTTATTAACTTTATTAGTTTAATTGATGTCCGAAGTTGTAGGATAGACATGGGGTACATACCCTCCTACAAAGATGAAGTTGAGTTCTGGTCATGTGATTACCGTCCATGATTACATTGTGAAAGAAACTTTCTCAAAGCGATTTGGAAAGATAGATCATGTCTACATAAGAATTGTAGACATAAAAAAAGAAATTGACCCAATCTGGCTGGAAAGCACATGCACTACACACATAAATGGGTATGGGACTAGACGCACATCTGGCATGAATGTTTGGACCGAACACTTTAGGTATTTCATATCATATTTCGATTATGAGGGCATTTGGAAGTGCATTTGAAAGGCCTACATACAATTAATGATAACCTCCTATACATTATATTACCCAGCACATTTAGACATCCGCCCCAACCGTGAAACAACTTGAAAAATCACACATGTCTGTTCTCATGGTATTGCCTGGTACAGGAATGATTTTTAAAATCCTTATTTTTATCCTATATGATAAGATAAGCAACGCAGGCAAAGTATACTATTTGCTCGAAAACGTGCATTGCAACTAAATGAATCAGCATTTTGACTAGAAAGTTCGTGAACTATTAAAACTGGAAGGGCAGATTCAGAGGCATAATTATCATGCCTATCATGTTCTACGGGAGGGGAATCTTTTTAAAATTTTAACAATAATAACCAATCACTCTTTCCTCACAAACAGTTGTAAATACGTTCATTTTCGACGTGCATAAAGAGAATGATAATCGAAACTTATATCATCCGGACCTGTACTGCAATAATGACATTAACAGGCTTATTGATGATGCTATGCTGCTAATGTTATCAGTAGCAGAGTGTAAAAGAAATACATCGATAAGATGCTAATTATGCATTGCTTTCCAACGTCCATCGTAACATTTACAGAATGGTTGTCATTCTTTCTGTCTTATACATTAAAATCAGGAAACAGAACGATTATGCGAACATCTGCACATGGATGCCTGGACACTTGATGGTATCACAAGTAATGATAAAATAAACCGATGTAGAAGAAGGACTGATAGACATTCTGCAGTGTGTTTCTTATTTAAAGAGAAGGTTGAGTTCTGGGAATCCGGGAAAGATGAAAAAAAAAATGTTAGCTTTCTCATTCCATTTATGTCAGTTTTGAAGAACATCGTAGTATAGAAAGTAATGTACCCTGAAAAGGAATGCTCTTTCAAATGCCTTCATATTCAAAATATGATATGAAATAACTAAAGTGTTATGGGTCGCACATTCATGTCAGATGCATGTGCGTCCAGTCCCATACCCATATATGTGTGCAGTGCATGTGCTTTTCAGCCAGATTGGGTCAATTTCTTTTATAATTTTGATGATTTCAAAACCTCACAGTATACACCAATTCTTATGTAGACATGATCTATCTTTCCAAATCGCTTTGAGAAAGTTTCTTTCACAATGTAATCATGGACGGTAATCACATGACCAGAACTCAACTTCATCTTTGTAGGAGGGTATGTACCCCATGTCTATCCTACATCTTCGGACTACAATTAAACTAATAAAGTTAATAAATGAGACAATATCTATAAAAGATAAAAGACAAAGAAAGAGAGAGAGAAGAGAGTAATTAAAATAAAAAAGGCAATAGAGACAATATAGAAATAAAAGATTTTGTTCAATACAATTTGAGCACACATAAAGGAGACAACAGAAATCATTATAAAGAGAGAGAGAGCAATAATAAGAGTGACGAAATGCTCTGGATATAGAGGAAAGACAGTTTTGGGCATTACAACCTTAATAACTCCAAACTGTCTTATTCAATTCAGCTAAAATTTACATAGTACAATCTTAGTATTATAACTTTCTTGGGGTGCAATTTGGTGTCAAATGATCATTTCCATAATAATTTATTAAATTGTAAAAATTGTATTGCTTTTTCAAAAGTAGTCAAATGATATTGTGAGGATTATGTATACGCAGCCAATGTCCATCTGCACCTGTTATAAAGGAACTTGTATCTGGGTTATGTGACTGTCATGGTGAAATCTACCATTCATGTGTTAATTACACAAATACCTTGCAAGCTCACTATGCCTCGTTAAACAGGAGCAATAATAAGAGTGACAAAATGCTCTGGATGTAGAGGAATGACAGTTTTGGGCATTACAACCTTAATAACTCCAAACTGTCTCATTCAATTCAGCTAAAATTTACATAGTACAATCTTGAGTATTATAACTTTCTTGGGGTGCAATTTGGTGTCAAATGATGATTTCAATAATAATTTATTAAATTGTAAAAATTGCACTGCTTTCTCAAAAGAAGTTAAATTATATTGTGAAGATTATGTAAACACACCCACTGCCCACCGGCGCCTGTTTAGCAAGGCATAGTGAGCTTGAAAAGTATTTGTGTAATTAACACATGAATGGTAGATTTCAGCATGGAAGCCACATAGCCCAGATACTTATCAAGCTCCTTTACAACAGGTGCAGATGGACAATGGGTGTGTTTATTTGACAATATTATTTGACAATATTATTTGACTACTTTTGAGAAAGCAATGTAATTTTCACAATTTGATAAATTATTTTTGAAATGATCATTTGACACCAAATTTCACGTCAAGAAAGAAGCAATACTCAAGATTGCCCTAGGTGAATTTGACATGAATTGAACGAGACACTTTGGAGTTATGAAAGTTGGAAAGCCTAAAAATGTTTTTTTCCCCTCTATATCCAGAGCATTTTGAGCAGCAAAGCTGGGTTTAGGGGCATTTTGGTGTTTTCTCAGGAGCGTGTTACACCCCTTCCCGATGGAAAGTTTTGTAAGTTTTTATATTTTTGTAATGTACACCCATAACTCTTCCTTCTGACAGCATTTAGGGGAAAAATTTGCCCCAATTTTTAGGGGCTGTCTGACAACCCATCCCGACGGAAAATTTTGGCAGTTTTGGTGTTTTGGTAATGTATAGTCATAGACCTTAATTCTGACAAAGTTTGGCGCATATGTTAGATGGGTTGAAATCGACCCGACTTTGGGGCCCCTTTCGGGGGGTCTGGGGGCTAACCCGGCGGCTTCGTTCGAGCTGACAAGCTTTTTGTGAATGACATGGATAGTCTAAGGAACTTTAAGGGATCAAATCTCATATGTAAAATGGGTTGACCATTTCGGGACAGGCTCCCAGACTCTCAGTGGAAGACCGAAAGAATTTGCTGTGTATGTCCTTGGTGATCAAACGTCTGCTTCACTTACTGAAATATGTTTTTGGGATCTTGATTTTGCTTAACTTTTTCTTAAATAATCCCAAATAAGTCTGAATGTCATGTCCGTTAATTTGACCACACACACACACACACACACACACACACATCAACTTATTCACCACCCACTCCGCCCCAAACATTTTTTCTCTAAGGCGAAACCTGGTTAATTTGGAACACTAGGACGTGGACTTTAATACCTCAAAATCTCGAGCAGTCTCATTATCAAACAGTGTAAAAATGATATGCAATAGTGCATGTGCACCATTCCATATCTCACCAATGGTCAAGCAAGGGGCCACTGAGCTCGGGCATTATAATTCTGAAAGATATCGTATTCCCTTTTACCATAGGTCTTTTGTAACCCATACCTACTAGAAAAGTTTCTTCAACCCCATCACTATAACTCCCAGCGCAGTAACCCACCATCATACATTGACCCTAACCATCAAATAATGACACCTGTTAATTCTCAAGAGACTGGAAAACTTTTGAACCTCGTGATCAAATTTTCCATACGTGTGATAAGTTACCAAAATAAGTCAGTTTTCCTCTTCCGGACTTTTCTCCAGGTTCATTCGCTCCACTTTCAGTGTAAAATGTGTACAGGTATACCCAACTATGGTAGCTTGATATTAAAAAGAGTTACAACATCTATTACCTTGCAATTTATTCCATTGTAAAGAGTAACTGGAATTCTGTCAAACAATATACCGAATTCATAGTTGTACATTAGATGCCAAGGATGACGACCAAATGTTTGTAAAGTCTTGTCAAAATCTTCTTGAAGCAAGTCTGTGCTGATGTAAGGAATATCGGTCGAAGAAAAGTATGAGATACTTAAGTCTGAAATCCTTTTGAAAAAAAACTCTTTTTTGTGCTTCAATAATTTATTTTTGAAGTAAGTAAATTTATATGAGCTTTCATAGGGCCTTGATTCAATGTTTATAGTGCTTCATAGGCCAATATAAATTTTGTTTGAAGTGCTTGCAAACCTCTTGTCTTATGAAATATCTCATCTTCCTTCCTTTAAACCATCAAGCCTGCATAAGGTATGCGACTCAAAAAGCTCCTTAAATCAATGGCTTACTTATCCAAAAGGAGCTGCAAGCAGTGATTCATATTGCGATAAGAACAAAAGTAATTGACAGTGGACTGTCACGACAAAGATAGCATAAATATAACCTGTCCGCTGTAAATGACCTGATATATAAAGAAAGGCAGCAATAATCCGAAAGAAGTCAATATTGTTTCAGTAAAAGGATGATATCGGATATTTGTTTTTGTAATAAACATTTCCTTGAGTTTTAATCGACATTAAAACCTTTGTTACTCCAATACAATGCTTGAAACTTAGCAATTGTTTTTAGACTGAACATAGAACACTCGAAGTGACGTTGATTCTTGATGTGTATTTTGTGTTCACTGGCGTAAGGACACCCTCTCGACACTAAACACTGACCTACACTCTTAGAAATATTGGGCAAAATTTTACCCAAATTTTACCCAACATGAGGGTCCTTATGAGTCCGACCAACTTTTGGGTAAACTTTACCAATTTCATTCTTATTTTTGACCAATGTTGGGTAAATGCATGTAAAAGTTGAGCAAGATTTAACCAACCTATGCCCAATCTTCATTTACCCAGTGGCATTTACCCAACATTTCTAAGAGTGTAGTAACTAAAGATACAATGCATTCAGTGGTAATCATGTGATGAACATGTGTCTTAGAATTCAATTTCGGTATTCACCAACACCGAAGGCCTACATACAATTAATGATAACCTCTCACATTATATTACCAACGCACTTTTAGACATCCGCCCCAACCGTGAAACAACATGAAAAGTCACACGTCTGTTCTCATGGTATTGCCTGGTACAGGAATAATTTTTAAAATCCTTATTTTTATCCTATATGATAAGATAAGCAACGCAGGCCAAGTATACTATTTGCTCGAAAACATGCATGGCAACAAATGAATCAGCATTTTGACTAGAAAGTTCGTGAACTATTAAAACTGGAAGGGCAGATTCAGAGGCATAATTATCATGCCTATCATGTTCTACTGGAGGGGAATCTTTTTAAAATTTTAAGTTAAAATTTTCTGTTTTCCAGTATTTTTAAGTTAATATTTTAAAAAGATTTAAAATCTTCAAACTTAAAAAAGTCACACCTTTATAACTTTCCTATCTTCATAAGATTCTGGTCAAACATTCACTGATCCCTCTTTCCTCACAAACAATTGTAAATACGTTCATTTTCGACGTGCATAAAGAGAATGATAATCGAAACTTATATCATCCCGACCTGTACTGCAATAATGACATTAACAGGCTTATTGATGATGCTATGCTGCTAACGTTATCAGTAGCAAAGTGTAAAAGAAATACATCTATAAGATGTTAATTATGCATTGCTTTCCAACGTCCATCGTAACATTTTACAGAATGGTTGTCATCTGCACATGCATGCCTGGACACTTGATGGTATCACAAGTAATGATAGAATAAACCTATGTAGAAGAAGGACTGATAGACATTCTGCAGTGTGTTTCTTATTTAAAGAGAAGGTTGAGTTCTGGGAATCCGGGAAAGATAAAAAAAAATCATGTTAGCTTTCTCATTCCATTTATGTCAGTTTTGAAGAACATCGTAGTATAGAAAATAATGTACCCTGAAAAGGAATGCTCTTCAAACACTTTCAAATGCCCTCATATTCGAAATATGATATGAAATAACTAAAGTGTTCGGGCCGAACATTCATGCCAGATGTGTGTCCAGTCCCATACCCATATATGTGGGCAGTGCATTTACTTTTCAACCAGATTGGGTCAATTTCTTTTATAATTTTGATGATTTCAAAACCTCACATTATACACCAATTCTTATGTAGACATGATCTATCTTTCCAAATCGCTTTGAGAAAGTTCCTTTCACAATGTAATCATGGACGGTAATCACATGACCAGAACTCAACTTCATATTTGTAGGAGGGTATGTACCCCATGTCTATCCTACATCTTCGGACTACAATTAAACTAATAAAGTTAATAATTGAGACAATATGAATAAAAGATAAAGTACAAAGAAAGAGAGAGAGAGTGTGTGAGTGTGTGTAATTAAAATAATAAAGGTAATAGAGACAATATAGAAATAAAAGATCTTGCTCAATACAATTTGAACACACATAAAGGAGACAACAGAAATAATTATAAAGAGAGAGAGAGAGAGAGAGGAATAATAAGAGAGACAATATAAAAATAAAGGGTCTTGCTTGAATGGCAATCAAGATATTTCTTGAAATGTATTATAAATACTCGTAAATAATAAAGGAGAAACTAGAAATTTAAAGAGAGAGAGAGAGAGAATGAAATTAAACGATCTTTCTTGAAATGCATTATGAATACTCATAAATGAGACAATAGAAATATAAGAAAAAGACAGACAGAGAGAGAGAGAAACAGACAGACAGACAGACAATATAAATAAGAGACGTTTTTTCAACTGAATTTTTGTCACGTAGCTTTCTAATCTATGGCAAACAAATTGCATCACGCGAGTCTCGGGGAAAGCTCCATCTGTTGCTCCACAAAGTCTTAAATACAGCTCATCTCGCCTAGCCCATCAACAGATGATCAGTTCTCTACTAGATCATCACTCTGAAGACTTACAGAAGCTTTCTTCTACATCATCACTCGTCCGAGGCCTAGAATCTAGTAAGTTGTTCTCGTTGAACAAGAACATTTTCCAATTTTCCTCGGAGCAATCGGATTTTAAAAATAATTTCCATATAGGCATACTTCCAAGCATATCTGGGATGCCTAGAATTTTGATTGACATCGAATTAATAAATATAATATTTAAGAAATGTCACTCAGGGGTTTTTTTTTTTGGTGTTAAGAAAAAGAACTATGCCATTGATTTGTTAAAGGTTGTTGGTTCTACTGTAGAGGGAAAGAAAATGCACTGTGACTCTTTTTTTCACCAATCATGGTCTTTGGCTTAATTGCTATATGGTCTAACATCATTTCGTCTTACATTTCGCAAAAATATCGGCTTATATGGTAATAATAATAATAATTTTTATAAATGAGCCTCAATGACTGGAATCCAGTTTGCAAATATTATTTTTCGCTATGTTCGGCAAGCCACCGGAAAGCTTTCAGGTTGTCAAGAACAAACTTTACTTGAAAGATATGTATAAAATTTGCATACATTACCGAAGCGGTCTGTTGCACCCATGCAGGAATTCATGAATTCCCGTGTCTTTTAATTTCAGTCAAGATGCGTGCCTTTATCGCCCTTCTCTTCGTGGCTGTCGCCACTGCCGACCTGGCTCCACTCCTTGAGAACCGTGAGCCCATCCCAGGAAAGTACATCATCAAGCTCAAGGTAACTATTCTGGTTTCTTTTGAACTTATCCACAGTGTTGAGGTCGAGGCCTCGGGTCCTGAGGCCAAGTAAATAAGGATTTTATTCATTTATTCTTTTAAATTGTATTAAGTTGGTACTATGTCTCATGTAAGGAGCAAGACCGAAACATCAAAAATCCCCGAAAACGGGAATGATCTCCCTCCATTACTGCTCATCAAGGTTAGACATTATTTCAGATTTAAGTTATGAACCATTTCTTTTTCATTTTACAAACGTGAAATTATTTTTTTATTGCTACACTGTTCAACGAAAAGTCATGTGTCTGAAATAAAATGAACAAAATAGTATAGCGAAAACTATAGGGAAATAATTTAGAAATTTAAATCAGACATCATTTGAAACCTATTCAGATGTTCGGCGACTGTACATAGATTGATTCATTCCGTGTGATTCATTCCGTGTATTACTTGATTCGAAGTTATGTTTTAAGAATTTTATTGCACAACGAAATTTTTAGCAGATATTGTAAGGGTATTGCGTAGGATTGCAAGAATTTACACAATCACTTGTTCGTAGTCATGTTCGATATCCATTTCCCGACAAACTAGGCAAGAAAAACTACTCTTTATGCTGTTCATAAAAATTCTGGTCTGAAAACTGGCAGTATTGTATTGGTCAAGGCTTCTTATACAAGAGGTCGGATCTTAGGTCCGATCCTTGCGCGCTTACATCACTGGACGACGTGTTTTACATGTTGTACCCACATTTGTAACTCTCGACCCATGTGTATTTAATGTGTCCCAGGCAATACCGTGGTATTGATAATTTGAGGGCCCTCAGGAAGAGGGAAGTATGAATGAGTATAATTGTAGTATTTTGTATAGGACCTGGTTTAAGCAAAACATTTAGTCATGTTCCCTATATCATCACTTTAACAGGATGACATAAACGTTGATGAGATCGCCGCTACTGTCCGTATCTTCGGTGGAAGAGTTGGCAGCATTTTCAGATACGCCCTCAATGGATTCGCCGCCGAGCTCTCAGATGACATTCTCGATGTTGTAAGTAATTGTCTCAGGCCACCCCTCTATTTTTAGCTTTCAGCTTCCCTACTCCAAAGAGAATGTATTTGTGTGTGTGTGTGTGTGTGTGCGTGTGGGGGGGGGGGGTGTGTGTGTGTGTGGGTGTGGGTGTGTGTGAGTGTGTGTGTGTTGTGAGGGTGCGTGTGTTGTATGGGCGTGTTTAGCCGTATGTCCGAGGACATTTTCGTACAGAGAACAAACAAAAATCATGAGAACAATGGTCCTCGGAAGCCGGACAATAGTCCTCGAACGTCGAACAATGTGCTTTATTCCGTCGACTGTCCGAGGACGGAGGAACAATAGAGGAACAATACTTGTCCTCGGAAATAAAGCCATACAAAGCTGTGTGTGCGCTTGTGTTCACTGGCAACCGTGGGACACTAATATGAAAACACACCTTCGAACCGAGGACTCAGACGAGACCGAGGACCATCCTCGTTTTGATTTACAGTTTGTTGGCTTTATTTTTAGCTTACGAGCATAAATGCGCGGAGTCCACGTTCATTCTCCTTTAAGCAACCGATTCTTGAAGTAAAGTTATCAACTTTTACATCATTTACATCTTTATGTCTTTCCCGTTTTGATTTTTTTTCTTCAAACCTCAGTTATCTCACGATTGAACATAAACATCATCGAATCACGTGACAGAAATACCGGTACCCATTTAATTGGGATACGTCAGGTGATAATGTCAAATGTCCATCTTTTGCACAGGTCCGCCGTCTACCCGCCGTTGAGTTCGTCGAGCAAGACGGTGTCTACCGTACTCAAGTCACATGGGGTCTTGACCGTATCGACCAACGCGATCTTCCACTCAACAATTACTATGGACCACGTGGTATGAGACAGTGAAATCTTGTAAAATGTAAAGATTATTAAGCGGCCTCGGGGGAGGGAGCAGACATTGTACTTGACGTCATAGCCTACCAATAATTTGCCATTACGTAGTTGATAATAATGCATCAAGGTGCGAAATCCACAGAGAGTATATTGGATACTTGCTCAGAATCTTTCCAGTGTAAACTAAAGCAGGATCTATTTACACAGTACTAACTAATGTTGTATAATTATATACATGTATGTAATCTAACCATTTAATTAATTTCTATTTGTTAAAACAAATATTGTAGCGCCTTGGGTGACATTTGGGTCAGATAGGGTACTTTAAGATCTAGGGCCTATAATAATAATATAATAATGATGGTAATAATAGCAATGATAATAGGAATAATAATGGTGATAGTAATAATTATTGTTATGTGATTATTGTGGAGCGCCAGGAGTGTAAGTTTGACAGGCATGTGTGCTATACCCGAACCCGCTACTATTATTATTTAATTATTTTTCATTTATGCACCCGCATTTCATTCCATGATTTTCACGGCTGGACTTCTTTTGTAAAGGCAATTCACTTCCATCACTTTGGGAGTAATTCTTCAATGAAGCGCAAATTAAGGGCTTTCAATATTTAAAATTTTTGTGGATATTTGGGTCGTCTTTTACCAAGTTCTAACTACAAACTTGTGTATGAAAATGAAACATCGCCCTTTAAACTGGACAAAAAATGTTAAGAGATGCTGACAATTAAGACAATGTACATTGCATCACAATTTATTGGTGAAAATAGACAAATCAGAAGAAGAGACTATTGATGGCTGGTAAAAAAAAATCTTCGAATTTCGTGTACTTCTTTACTTTTGGTCCTATTTATAACAGGCACTGGCTCTGGCTACACTGTTTGGGTTATTGACACTGGCGTATTAGATACCCACAACGACTTCGGTGGCCGCGCCGACCAAGCAGTGAACTTTGCTAGCGGACAAAACGTGAGTTAATTACGTTCTAATTTTCGGTTTCCTATTTAAAATCATTTTTTTTTTCGATTCAAAAGGACGTCGATAATCTTTGGTAAATATTCAGTCGATTTTTGTATAACTTTGGTCCCTGTAACTCTCACAACAGTGCTGTTAATTATTGCCTAATCTATCTCAGCAGTCAAAATACCACATACATTGTATTCTCTGTACGTGTAGATCATTTCTAATATAACTAATACCCAACAAGACCGAGCAATCAATGGCCAAGGAGTTTTTACATTCATTTCCTGTTAGTCTTAAACATTAATAGAAAAGCTGTAGTAACGTGACGTATATCATGATGGTGGATGAGGTATAATAAATACTGGTTGACGTATAAATCATAAATCATAATTGCTGATGACGTATTTCACAATCATGATAATAATGGATTGATGACGAATGAAAATCTTTGTTATAATCTTTGCATCCCACATCACGATGAAGGTACATTTCTATTGTACATACTCGTTCATGTAATCTCTTGTAATTTTGATGTTGTACATCACTTTGATTATTTTCGCGGCCTTACATTGTTCACCACATTTCAGTACCTTGATCTTCACATTCATAACATTATTAAGTTTTCTAGCGAAAGTTTTCCAATGAGTTAGACCGGCCTGAAATTAAATGAGATTTGTTTTACACACTAGGTGGATTGCAACGGACATGGGACTCATTGCGCTGGAACAGTCGGCTCTGCTACATATGGTGTGGCTACGAGTGTCCAAATCAAGGGAGTCAAGGTTCTTAACTGTTTAGGCTCTGGCAGCAACAGTGATGTCATTGACGGTAAAACACAAATCAGAATTTATCACTAATATGTGATTTACTATAAAGTCATAATATTACAATTTACACAAGCTCTTTAAAGACTCTATACAAAGTAATGTCTGTAATTGTAGAGGTGTTGTGCCCTAGTGGATAAGTCACAGGACTGTGGACCATTGGCAGATCCAGGGGGGGGGGGCACAGGCCAGAAGTGCCCCCCCTTTTTTTGAAGAAAAGTATGCATTTTGACCATAGACGATGTGCCATTTTCTCGATTGTGCCCCCCCCCCTTTTAGAATTAACCCCTTTTAGAATTTTGTTTTTTGCTTGTCAGAGAATTATGGAGGGAACTGGACCCCCATACCCCCCATACCCCCCGACTGAGCAAATTTTGGAGGTCTGGCGAAAAAAATAACTTGAGCGCCTTAGGTGACTGTAGGGTCCTCAGGGATAACAGTATAAATACTGATGAGACTACCCTGGGTAAACGAGACATAACATTATTTTTCTAAAAATAATACAGAGAGGATAAGCAGAAGTTTATCATCTCTTTTTACAAATGTGAATTTGAACAAGAAACATTATGTTAAGACGAGCACATTTACTGAGTTTGGAAGAAATAAAAAGCGGATATGAGCCCTCTTGCATGCCTTTTGGCTCCGTCGTCGGAATTTGATAAAAAAGGGAGGTTTTTCAATTTCTGCGTCCTCGATGGAAAGTGTGAAATGCTAAATTTGTCAAGCTACAAAAAATATTTGAAAGATTTAATTTTTTTTATTAATTTTTTTTTTTTTTTTTGAGGGGGGGGGGGGGTGGTAGTGTATTTTTTTCTCAGCAAGAAATCTTATACCTCTCAACAGGAGTGGAATATGTAATGAATAACGCTGGTAACAATGATGTGGCCTCAATGTCTCTTGGAGGAGGCACTTCAACCCTCCTGGACAACGCCGTCGAGAACTTGATCAGTTCTGGCGTTCCCACCGCCGTGGCCGCTGGTAATGACGACGAAGATGCTTGCAATTCCTCTCCAGCTCGTGCAACCAACGTAAGTTCAGCTCACCACATTTATTCATTATAATGATAGAAGCTTTTCCAATAACATTAACATTTATATCAAGGGGGCTACCTATTTTTGCAATCATGACAATCTGACGCTTTGAGACTTCTTAATGTTAAATCAGTAAAGTCACATAGTTGGCATATCACCTGCTCATCAGAAAATATGAAGGAAAAAAAAGCTTTTAAGAAAAGTAGCATAACATTAACAGTTGGTTATAAAGAGAGGTGAAACCTAGAAGAAATGTTATATATAGCACCCATGGCCAGGATCATCAAGAGGACAGTCATTCAATACTCGCATTCACATTATAGTGGAACAACATGCATATGGTCTTCCAGGGTTGGAGTGGTCATCACCTAAAGGGGCATTTTTTACAGAGTGGTCACCCCCGAAGGGCAATAAGATCCCGATTTTGAACCTGATCAAACGAAATGGACATCAGATATATCAGTTTAAATGTTGAAAAAAAATCTTTACACTGACATAATGCCAAAGATATCCAGCTTTTCAATCTACAAGGGGATGTTGGTATAGAAAATGTTTACTGAAGTTGCTAAATATGGACATGATTTCATAGATTTCATTCGATTTGATTTTCATTTTCAAAAGTAACAATGATATTGTACAATTAATGCAGAAATAATTTGACTAAGGTACCAAAGTGCAGAAACAACTGAAACAAGGAAAACGAATAGCATTAAATTTAAGCAATAAGAAAAACAAACAACATCAGTAAAGACTACTTTTAATTAATTTAATAAAAATAAGAATGAAAACACAGATCATCAAAGAATCATAGCTTTCGGAAACGCTGGTCCCTGGCAAAAGGTATATAATTCATGCAATAACATACAAATTTAAATATGCCAGAAAAAAGGGGGAGAAGAAAAAAAAGGAGAGAGAGACAGAAAAGACAGATACATTGCCATGGAAAACAAACAGTTACAAACAAACACGCAAACTTTTAATGAAAGTGAAAGCAAAGAAAGATATTGTAAAAACAAAGAGTAACTGGAGGGAAGACAGATAAGAAGGACAATGTGAGAGGTGGGGGAGGATTAGGATGGGGAGGATCAGGGGAGAGGGTGGCTGGGATTTATAGATTTCCCTACACAAGCAAACAAATATTATTGTATACATTAAGGGAATCATAAACATTATCAGATTTATATCAGTGAGGAATCAATTTCTATAAAATGCAATAAGCGATCTTTCCAAGTTACGTTTGAATAGGGAGGGAGTTCTAAAATTTTGGGCAGTAAATATGAAATTCTGTGTTAATGCGGTTCTTGTTTTTAGCAGGTAATACAAATTATTTTTTTCTAGTGGGATTTCATTATTCACTCATTGTAAATATATTAAAGACAGTGGGCAGTTCACGATTATGATATTGGAATGATTATGGAACATAAGAAAGGCAATATTGAGTCGTTAAATATCATAGTTTCTAGTACATTATTAGACAATCAGTGCATCTGGTGGCGTTAATAAACTTTGCTAATAATTCGCATAGTATATTTTGTAACAAGAAAACTGTCTTAAAGGCAAAGTCCACACTAATATCAAGTTGATTTGAATAAATAGCGTAAATTAAACAAGCATAACAGTGAAAGTTTTAATGAAATTGGATGTAAATAAAGAAAGGCATTTTGAAGTTTTGCATTGTTTCAAGAAACAGTGGATAGATGTGCATAACATGGGCGGTATGAGTGAACCGATGATGTCACACACCCACTTTTCCTTATGTAATTTATTATATGAAATTTCAAATCATTCAATTGTTATGGATGTGATAAGTTAAAATAATGATGATTTTACACGTTCCATTAGGAAGTCAGTGCACATACATTGTTAATATTATGCTATTAAAATCGGATGAGGTAGTTCGTTAAAGTATTACAACGAAACATTATGATCCAGATTTTAAATGGGTGGCCGCATACAAGGGTGGGGGTGGGAGGGGGAGGGGCTGCAGCCCCAACTTTTTTTAGTAGACACGTTTCATAAGGCTTACGTAGTAATCTTGTTTGAATGCTCGTTCGCATGCTCAGCCCCCGTTTTTATATGATTTGGTAATTACCTGTTACATGATTTTTCATTTTTCACGTTTTTAGGTGTTCTAATGATTTGACCATAACATTGTCCAAACTGCTAATTTGTAAATCTTTTGCCTCCCGTTTAATATGCAATTCGTCGTCGATAAAATCGACGCAGTGTTTTCAGTCATGTTTACTGAAATGAACATTACACTAATCATACCACATTACATTTATCATTATAATTACTATTATTGATAGTATCGTCATAAATATTTCCGTTATTACCATCATTATTATTATTTTTATCATTATCATGTGCACTGACATGGATATTACACTAATGAAACCATATTACAGGCTATCACTGTTGGAGCAACAGACAGCAGCGACAACCGTTCCTCGTTCTCTAACTACGGAAGCTGTGTGGATATCTTCGCCCCTGGTACTTCCATCACCTCCACGTGGTATACTAGCAACTCTGCTACCAGTACCATCAGCGGAACCTCTATGGCATGCCCACACGTTGCTGGTATGGTTTTGAAAAAGTTGCTTGCTTTATAATGTGACATTTTACTATAGATGAGGTACACTATATTGAATATTCGTATGTGTAATGCCGATGTCCCAGTGTCGATTGCCGAATGTGCCACAACTCATATTCACATGCTTTTTCCACTTTTGATTCCCAATTGATCTCACAAACTGTAAGCTTGACAATTCTAATTCGTAAAATACGACACAACCAGACTTGTAAGTTTCAATTGAAAAATTGAAAGACGCCGAATCTTACAGCATCAACTCTGGCACACAGGTAGATGAATATGTTAAGCCCGGCGCACACTGTACGATCCGACTGCGACCCGATTTTCGAACAAATCGCAGTTTGCATTAAATGTGAATGTTTAAAAAAGTGAAATTATCTCATTTGAAGTTCGTACTAATATCGAAATTTTGGTTAACTGCAATTCTTCTGGTTAGAGTAAAGGCCAAATCGGCTTCAAATCTTAGTCGATCGCAAGATTGGTATGACGTCACTACGATTTGGAATTGAATTCACTTTTATTCCTACACGGGGGCTCGCAGTAGCCCAGAATATCGATTTTAGTATTCATACTACTATTCGGAACTTTGATCACGAAGATTTTACATGTTTGAAGGTTCATATCAAATGTTACTTTTCCCAAAATCGCATCCTAGCCAGATCGTGCAGTGTGCGCCGGGCTTTAAACAACTTTGGATAGTTGTCCGCATAGAATTCGGCCCCTGAGCCCGCTGTGCCCATTTTCTAACATGTCCGCAACTCAGGCACATGTCCCACTCAGTGTGCGATATCACTTTTCATGTTTTGAACACATACATTTTTGGTTGCGGTTCTGAATAGTCATATAGATATTAAAATCGAAATTAAGGCTTATTGTGAGCTTTCTACTCGGAGGAAAGGCCAAATCAGCTCCGAGTCGTAGTGACGTCAGAGCAGTCCCATGATTGTCTACGATTTGAAACTGAATTGGTCCTTATTCCAGGTAGAAGGCCTACAACGCACCATATCCTATGTTTAGTATTCATATTGTTATTCAGAACCTGAATCGGGTAGATTTTATTTGTTAAAATGCCCATATTTAATGCTATTGCAATTTATTTCCAAAATCATATCGCAGTCTATCGTATAGTGTGCAGTGGGTTTAAAATGAATTCCTTTTTATTCAATGTATAGGTGCCATTACCCTCTACAGCAAGAGCACTTCATCTATGTTGTCTTCGACCTCCAACAACAAGCTCTCGGACATAGGAAGTGGATCTCCAAACCAGCTCCTCTACGTCTAGGTTGGTAGAATTTCTTAGTCTATTTTCACCTCTCGTTCTTGGTATGCACTATGAATCTTGAAGTTCATATTTTATGTGTAAATGCAGTTACATTAAAACATGTTTCTGTTGACTTCCTCTCCGTTGATTAAAAATACAGTTCAAACAAATGTTTCAATGTAATTTGCATAATTATTAGTCTAAACCATCTTATTGTAAGTGTAATTTTGTTAACAAGGACGCCGCACGTTATTGGCACTATGGCCATCTACGGGTGTCCTGTTAACAAAGATTTGTATTTCCAATGTGTACTGTATTATGATCAAGTTTTATAAGGAAGTTCGTGCATTGATCCTAGTCTGCAAGCACAGACCCTAATTTGATAGTCTTACAGTGCAGACACTCTTACGACTGACTAGGGTCTGTGCCTGCAGACTACATTCATCCATTCATTTGCATAATATTTCCAACAACAGAATAAATTTCACATTAAATTAATTCAAATCTGTCCAAAATCAACACATTATCTCAAAATCTTTATCATATACCGTCATGACCTCTCACTAACATTTTTATTTTTCATTTTCGATGTGTATAAAATGTGGTCATTCAGTCAGAATTGTTGAGTTTCCAAACAATCGGCCTATTCAAAGCATGGTGAAAATCTCCAAAATATGGATCTGGATGATATAAAGGGCCAGTATTATTTAAATCATGGCTATGTTATTTTTTTCTCAATGATTTGTCATATCGGTTTGGAAATTCAGTATAACTTTGTTTTGTTTGGTTTGTTTTTCAGATGATGACGGTATCCGGTGACATTCGTGAAGTCGACCAAAACATATCTCATGAATTTCTGAAATGCAAACACATTAAAAAAATTTAGTTATCCATATCATCATCTACTTTAGGTTAGTTTTGAATTGTTCGAATCGGATACTGATTTACCTTTGATAGGCTAATTGCTCCAGCACAGTGGATGATGTTTCTAATCGCAAAAAGAAAATTTCCACGGATTGTACTGACACACTCGGTGAATTATGGCTACTGTGAAATCATAGGACTCTTTCCAGGAATGCCATTAACGAATAAAACTTCAATTAAACCCTATCTAACTTGTAAAGTTTCACTTTGTTAATTTTAAAAGAAGTAAATAGTTGTTGGATTGTATTGAGTGATATGACGGTTCTAAGACGCATGCTCCGGTGACAAATATTCTAATTTATAACACGGGCCCTGTTGCATAAAACATTCATGTCATGATAAATCCCCGAATCACGACTTAAATAAATAAATTTCAATGACATAACTTATCCCGAGATTATCGAGATTTATGCCACGAGTTTTATGCAACAGGGCTCTGGAACCAAAGTCCAAACTTCAACCATGGACCTTACACTATCATGACTAGACCTAATTCTAACTGGAAACCTAACCTAAAACCAAATGCAATCATAAGCCTTAGCTTAAATCCCGGAAAGGAGGGGGGGGGCACTCAGTATATATTTTGCCGTGGGTAGGTGCCGCCCAGAAGACCCCCATTTTTACACTCAAATTTCCGTTCCAAAGCATACCATTTTTTTTAGAGATAAGCTAAGCCGAACTCTAAACCCTATCCTTAACCTAACCCTAAATCTAACCCTAATACGATGGCATGCATTCTTATAAGTTGAACCTGGTTTAATTCAGTCTACTCATTTATGGAGTGCTAAGTGTCAAGCTTATTATTGGGTAAAAATTAATGTGATACTATAAAATTAATAAACGAAATTAATTCAGTCATGAAATGAAAATGAGATATTGATTTCATGTTGACATGACATGTATTTGTTCATTTTACAGAATTAGTGTTTAATCTTTTCCTAGATGAGAAGGTTGTCACTTGGTGCTCCATAAATCAGTAGAAGAAATGTACCCTAGCTGTTAATCCTGTTTTAGTAAGCTTTTATTTATATCTTCCAAATGTGTTTATACAATAGGACCAAATATTATTAAGTTTCAGAGAGAGAGAGATAGAGAGAGAGAGAGAGAGAGAGAGAGAGAATAAGAGAAGAAGAAAGAGAAGAAGAAAGAGAGAAGGGATAGAGAAAGAGAGAGTGAGCAAGTGATAAATTAAGGACTAGGGGAGAGAAGGGGGGCGGGGAGGCGGGGGTTGAGAGAGAATATCAACAGGACATAGTGTTAGCTGAAAGAAGAGTGAGAAAGTTGATAGATTTGAGGTAAATGTGACTATATTTTCGAGATGTGTGAGAGCCCAAAAGAGAAGGGGAGGGGGGGGGGGGGGGGGAGAGAATCTGGTCCAATTTGAAAAAAATCATCACCTGAAAGGTCTACATACATGTGGACAGCACCTGATGGTTTTCTCAAATCTGTTCCCTGACTGAAACTAGTCTGCAAGCAAAGATTCTAAAATCACATTTAAACAAAGAAAGAAAATATGCTGAGTGAAAGGGCAGCCAAAACCCAGCTTCCCAATAGACCGCTTCGGTAATATATGCAAATTTTATACATACCTTTCAAATAAAGGTTGTTCTTGACAACCTGAAAGCTTGTCGGAGGCTTGCCGGACATATCAACAAATGTATGCAAACTGGATTCCAAGCATTGAGGATCATTTATAAAAAGCAGGTTAATGGAATAGCTCGTCACTAGGTGCTCAGCGAATATATGTGCATAAATTTGTATACATTACAGAAGCGGTCTATTGAAGGGTATACGGGGGTCTGTATCCAGTCTTACAGTTCACTTGGCCTTGACCAAAGATACATGTACACTTGTTTGCAGCCAAAAATTTTGGTCAGTCGTGAATGAGTGTCTGCACTGTAAAACTACCACAGGCCATGTGCTATAGCTGCTCCTCACTTATATTGACACGACCAGCAGGCATGGGAGGTAGCTGGGTTAGGCTTCTCTCAACACAAAATGATTTTCTGATAAAGTGTCAAAGTAGGGTCCGTGCTTGTAGACTAGAGATACACAGTATGCTCACTGAGACTAACCGGGAACCGCCAAAGGACCTGCATAGTTCTGTTATTAAAATAGAAGCATGATTAAAAAAGGGGGGCGAGCGAGCTTTAAAAAATGTTTAGATAAAATTGTCCTTCCTGTTATGAGTTGGGGGGGGGGGGCACTGCTCATTCTCGTATAATTTAGGGAATTGTGCCCCTCCTGCCGCCTGCTCAACTACCTCACTCTGTGTTGATATCAGTAGGGAATCTATTATTATGAAGCCTCTCTGGTTATTTGGAGCTAGGGATATGGTCTTTAGTGTTTTGTTTTAGGGCACAGTTTGTAAGCGACATCGAGGTATATAGGTAAAATATATTATATATATATATATATATATATATATATATATATATATAGGTATATAGGTAGGGCACTATATCAGAAGACAAAGGGGGAACTTATCAAAAGGGAAAATAATACTATTAGAAATAAAAAGGGGCATTTAAAAAGAGTCATTTATTAGAGGTGAAAAAGGCACTTTAATATCATAAGGGGAAAATGCACTACCAGAATGGAAAATAGGCACTAATCAAACGAAAACACAGACACTTGTCGGATTTCAAAGGGGGCTCTTATCTGAGCCTAAAGGGCAAATTTTTTTCTTCTCGCCATCCCTCCGAAAGTCGCTCAATGGAGGGGTGTAGGATATCAGATATTATAAGTCCAGTTTTCCTCCATAATTCTCTGACAAGCCAAAAAAGTTATCAGTTCTAAAAGGGGGATACAAGTTTCAATCACCTGCGCATGCTCGAGGCATCATACATTCGGCTTACTGACCCCATTCTGTGCCGTCAGATGGAGTTCATAAGAACACTTGCGTTATTTTAGCACTTGTTCGATGTAGTGTCTTATACTACGTTCGTACAACCTGACAAACTCACTCAGATCAGGCCAAGAAATACGGTTCGTACTTTTACTGTCTGTATAGCTCAACGTGATTACAAGTGGTGGAAGTTGACCTCTGCCCTAGTTTATGTTAATGCCTAATCTGCATAAGATCTGCATATAGTCTGCATACACTACACTCCTCCCCCCTAAGCTTTATTCCCCTCCAAAGACATGTAGATTGAGAGAAATTTTGCTCAAACAAATTTCCGTATGCAAGTTATGCCAGTTATGCCAAACTGAATAAAAAAACATTTAAACTGGTAGTGCTCATGAATAATTTGTTTGTTTTTGTTTTTGTCTGCCAGATGTAGTCTGCTCAAAATATCGAAAATTCCAAACGGAAAATCGCCGACTACCCAGCTTGTTGCCTGAATGAGAAAATGTGATGCGTGCAGAATGTAGCAAACCGTAATCCAACAATGAACTCTAATCTAAAACGACCAAACCCATATCCTGGTTCTCAACTAACCTGTAATACTAACACAACATGAGAAAAGTTCAACTACTCGTTCTCCTGGAACGTTAATATTCACACTAATGCGTCAAGGATTATGACATTAACTGGCCGAAAATGTCTATCGTTTTCACTGTTCACATAAAGATACGTTTCTGTGCTATGAGAAAAAAAAACTAAATAAAATTTGGAGTTCGAGAAATAAAATATCCAGACTGTCAGTGTTTTTTTTCGTTCCTGTATTGTTGCCACTGTTGTGCTGTTAGTAAACTATTATCTGATTTCTTCAGAAAAGAAAACAAATCTGTCCTTTCCATGTATTAAAAAAAAAAACAAAACAAACAAACTATTGTCCAAAAATTTTCCCCTTTTGATAATGTATAATTATCCCTGTTCTTTCTCTGGGAATAATGCTAACATACTTAAAATCGTCTCTTCTTTATCCAAAAGAAAAAAAAATAATACTGCTAATAAAAAAAAACTGAAACTAACCTAAAACTTCCACACTCTGAGTCGCTTAACAATGTTTCAACTACCTTAACTACGGTTACAGTCTTCTGTCGACGAAGTACATAGTTTCAATGAGTCTGTCCGGCTTCTTCTTCACTCTGCTAGAGCGTCTAGCAGGCGGAGTGTCCTGTGCAGGTGACTTATCAGTAGTTGTTGCACTATCAGAGTACTGAGAAGTCTTTGGCTCATTTGTGCTTATGTCTTTGTTTGGTGCAACTTCAGAGTCATTCGCGTCCTGGGCTAGTGGAGTCATAACTTGCTCGCTAGTCATCGATGTAGTAGGATTTCGCGAAGGAATGTTTTCGCGAGCATCTTCGTGTTCCTGTAGAGTTTCTTTCTCAACAGTTTCTGCTTTCCTCATTTGATCGATGTGTCGCTTCCACATTCTGCCATCATCTAAACACACCACATAAGACTTGGGTGCAGTGTGCTCCGCGATTGTTGCTGGCCACCAAACTCCATCCTTGACCAGAACACGCTCTCCTGGGAAGAACTTGCGTAACTCCTGCTGTTTGTCATGATGGAGTTTTTGATCGCTTTGTTTGCTCACAACCTTTTCCAAAGTACTGGTATGCACAAGGGACAATCGTGTCCTGATTTCCCTTCCCAGGAACAAGCTAGCTGGTGTTTGTCCTGTTGTAGCTTGCTTTGTGGATCGGTACGCAAGAAGAAAGCTATCCAAACACTGTTGAAGGCTACGACCTTGGACCTTGCTTGCGCTCAGTGATCTCTTGAATGATTGGACCATCCTCTCTGCTGCTCCATTGCTAGCTGCATGATACGGAGCTACCTTCACATGTTTCACTCCGTTCATTTTGAGGAAATGTTCAAACTCTTCACTAATGAACTGAGGTCCATTATCACTGACAACCTGTGCTGGGATGCCATATTTGCTGAACAGATCCCTCAGAGCTGTGATGGTTGCCGTAGAAGTGGTGCTACTCATCATGATGACTTCCGGCCACTTTGAGTAGGCATCTACGACGACCAAGTAATCGACCTTGTCCTTCTGCGCATAATCAACATGAATACGCATCCAAGGTGCTTCAGGCCAAATCCATGGCATCAGGGGTGCCACTGTAGCTCTTTGTCCAGTTGAGCGTAACCCTTCTCATGCTTGTTGAGACTTCTGGAGGCATGTGCAATCGGTCTCCTCTCCCCGGTTCCGTTGACATGGCAGATAACTGCTCCCACACCGTATGGTGATGCATCTGCCCTGAGTTCTAACTCTTGAGATGGATCGTAATGAACCAGCAGTCTATCCTTGCTGATAGCATTCTTCACGGCTTGGAATGCTTGCTCGCAATCCTCATCCCAATTCCACGGCTTGGATCCTAGAAGCTCATTCAAGGGATGAATCAGTGTAGATAAGTTCGGTATTCACTGGGCATGATAATTCACCATAGCCAGGATCTGAGCTCGGTGACATTAGAAGGGGTTGGAGCAGCGCTGACTGCTTTCACCTTCCCTTCTGCAGGTTGGATGCCTTGGGCCGTGATCCTTCGTCCAAAGTACACCACGCTGTCCTGCATGAACAGACACTTCTCCCTTTTCACACGCAACCCAAAGGCGTTAAAACGTTGGAAGACCTTCTCCAAGTTGGCCCAGTGATCCTTGTCCGATGACCCCGTAACTAGTACATCATCCACGATGGCGCACGTTCCATCTAAACCTGCAATCACTTGCTCCATGAATCTTTGCCAGATGGCTGGGCTAGAGGAGATACCGAAAGGAAGACGGGTGTACCTGAACAATCCACGATGTGTGCTAATCGTTGCTATCATCTGTGACTCCTCATCTAAGAGCCTCTGTTGATAAGCACACTTCAGGTCAATCTTTGAGAATTTCTTTCCCCCAGCCAGACTGCTGAAAACTTGCTCTGGAGTCGGGATTGGGTATTGCTCACAGTGTATGTTTGGGTTTACTGTGACCTTATAGTCCCCGCAGATCCTGACCTTGCCGTCCGCTTTGGGAATACACACCAAGGGTGTCGCCCAGTCACTGTATTCCACTGGGTATATGATTTTCTCCTTTTTCATTCTTTCCAGCTCCCTCTTCACGGCTGGCCTCAAGGCATAGGGCACATTCCTAGCTTTGCAGAACTTGGGTACTGCATTCTCCTTGAGGTGCAGCTTTGCGGTTGGACCCCGGATTGTTCCCAGTTCTGGTAGGAACACCTCCGGAAACTTCTGCTCTAGGAAGGTATTGACATCGGAGCTTTCGGTGACCGAGAATTGTGCGTCTGACAACAAGGGTTTCCAGTCCAGCCTTACCTGAGAGAGCCAGTTCCGACCCAATAAAGGCGGAGCCTGCCGGTTGGTCTTGACTACTACCAAGGGTAAGATCTTTGTTTGTCCTTTATGGTTCACTTGGACATCTATCTCCCCTGATAACTCCAACTTGGGGCCTCCATAAGGATGCAAAGCACGATTAACTGGCCGGAGCTCAACATGGCTCAGTTTCTCTTCATAGTCCCTGTGACTTATAACGGACAATGCTGCCCCGGTATCCACCTCCATGTCAATGAGCTTCCCTTCGATTCCCATGGGCACTATTATCGGTGGAACCGAATCAGCCCGTCTCACGTTGAACAGAGAGTCCACAAACTCATCTTGCACGTCCTCTTCCTCAACCTGCTTGATTCCTCTGTTCCGTCCATGCCCCTTACGACTAGCCTGTTGATGGGACTGTTTATCCTGAGGCTTACTCACAGCAGCAGACCTGCACTGTGACCTTAAATGCCCTTTCTTCTGGCACTTGAAACAAACTGCATCCTTGTGTTTACACTGGTCACGAGTGTGATTTGTCATTCCGCACCGGTCACATTTGTGCCTAGTACTGGTCTGCTTACTTGAAGAAGTATACCCTTTCCTCCTAGGCCGGGAACCTTGCCCATATTGTAGGCGATGCATCCGCTTCTCTCCTCCTGAACCATGTCCTTGACATTTGTGGAGGCGGCTTCCTCAGCCTGAGCCAGGTCTACGGCTTCCTGGAACTTGTAATCCTTTGATAAGAGTTTCTTTTGCGTAGAGCTAGAGAGAAGCCCTGCGATGAATCTATCTCGTAGTGCTTCCGACAGGTTCTCTCCAGAGAACTGACACGAGGATGCCAGCTTCTTTAGCTGCGTTACATACTGTGATACTGTCTGCCCTGGCAGTTGACGGGTATTATGAAATTTAAATCTTTCCGACACCACTGGCCTCTTCGGTCTGTAGTGACCCTTCAGCAACGTACACAACCCGTTGTATGTAATTTCACTTGGTTTTTGTGGAAATGATAGGTCCCGGGCCGTTTTGTATCCTTCATTACCCAGGCTACTCAGGAGGATTGCCCTTCTTTTGGACTCAGTAGAGGCATCAATATTGATATCTAAGGCAATAAAGTATTGATCTAGCCTGTCTAGGTAAGTATCTATGTCTCCCTCCTTCACATCAAACTCCTCAAAAACCATTCGCGAGGTCGCCATATTGACCGCTATCCCCGTGTGATCAACTAGACAGCAAACACAATAGATATGGGACCGTAGCGTAGTGTAGAGCAATTCGTATTTCACACGTACCGTGCACTCACGTAACAAACGGCGTGAAACTTACTCAACAAATGTAAAATGTCCCGTTCTTGGTCATGTCAATACAGATCAGCAAAATCCCATGCTCGTCGCCAATGTAGTGTCTTATACTACGTTCGTACAACCTGACAAACTCACTCAGATCAGGCCAAGAAATACGGTTCGTACTTTTACTGTCTGTATAGCTCAACGTGATTACAAGTGGTGGAAGTTGACCTCTGCCCTAGTTTATGTTAATGCCTAATCTGCATAAGATCTGCATATAGTCTGCATACACTACATTCGACCTAACGGCTGTTACTATGCCTAACCTTGTTCAGCCAATCATATCGCGCCATTTAGCGTCCACTGTTCCTTCGGCTCTATTATATTGTTTCGTTTTCTGGCGTTCTGTTCATTCATGCGAATTTACTCTGATGAGTGCATGTCGAAAAGCTTTAGTATTTTAGTACATATTATGTCCGTGTTTAACGCTATTTTCCGATTTTGCAGTACCAAGCACTTATTTATGGATACAATTTTATTTAAAAGCCTCCTAAATGCGCCACTGATCCATGCCCGGACTGTGAGGTCAGTCTTGCGAGGTGGGCCTTTTTACAACTTTTTCTCGGAGGGTTAATAGAACGACATTGTTAGGCTCTTGGGCTTCCAAACTAAATTTGGTGCTCGATCAGGGTTTTTTCACAATTTAGGCAAGATCCAGTATATGCCAACTTGGGTTTCAAGAAGGGGGCCGCGGCCGATTAGCCCCCTCTTGATCCGCACCTGCTATTCTGTCATGGATGTGAAGAATATAATTGCATAGGCCTAGTGTTGGTGGTCGATCTCATTAAATTGAAGAGGGGGGGGGGGGGAAGCAATAAGAGATCTTTTTATTATTTTTTTTTTTAATTTTGTTCCAATTGCTTTATTTTAACTGTTTGTTTTTGTTGGGGTTTTTGTTTTTTGTTTTTTTTTGCTCAGTGATTTTTTTTTTAATCATGTATATCACTTGTAATTGTTGTGATTTCTGTTGATTTCCTAATAAAAACACAAATTAAAAAATAAGATTATTTTTTCCTCAATTCTATTGGAGTCATTTTTACAGATCTGTTGTAAGAGAGAAAAGAGAGTATGAGAAAAATGAGGAGGGGGGGGGGGGGAGAAAAAGAGAGATGGGGGCAAAAGTAATGGGATATTCCTACAAAGACAGAATAGGATTGGTAATAATTAAATTATATCATCAGCTGCTATATTGTTGGTTACTAGTTAATTCAATTCAAAACACGGAGGCCATCCCCCTTTTCGTACAATCGGTAAAGGCCCTGTTGCGTTGGTGATGGCTTCGGAGCAAGCCCCTATTACTGTTTTCTCCGCCTGTCGTCTCACATTTCTACAGCAGAATATTACAAATAACTTACCGTAAGTTGGTTATATTGGTGGCGTATCCAGGAATGCAGGGAGAGGGGGGAGGCTCACGCCTGACGAACAAAAGAAATCATCAGATGCATTCTATTTTGAATTTTTAGGACAAGCAAGGAAAAAATTATAACAGTTTTCAGATTCTTTCTGTGCGGGGGGGGGGGGGGGG